>JANAVB010013200.1:8210302-8224894 GCA_029216955.1 Iris pallida | reverse complement strand
ATACAGGGTATATCGGTTCAGTCAAAGTGAACCGGATTCAGATCGATCCAGGGTCTTCTCTCAGCATCATTCCGAAGGCGCTGTTATCAACACTGGGGATCCCAATGTACCGGCTGGCGCCCTCCAACACAACCATCAGTGGCTTCAACGCTAGCAAAAGCGAGCCACTGGGCAAAATTCGACTGAAGTGTCACATCGGTAATCTCAGAACTGAGGTGACCTGCTATGTTGTGGATGCCGAGGTCAACTACAACATCCTGCTCGGTCGACCATGGCTACATGAGTACATGGTGGTGCCATCCACGCTCTACCAATGCATGAAATATGTATCCACCAACGGCGTCATCAGGACGGAGTTCGCAGACATCGATCCTTTCAAAGGGATTGAAGCCTACTTCATCGATTCTGACTTATACAAGTCACTTGACGAGGAGGAAGACAATGATGCTGATGACGAGGCAGAGACGGCAGCTGAGCCGGGCATGGAGCCTGAAATGACTCCCGATGCTCCTTTGAAGATCCGACTCAAGGGCAAACCACCCCAGAAGGTGCCTCCAATGAGCATCAAGCTACCAGGAAAAGCACCAACTCCTGAAGCTCCCCTGAAGATACGCCTCAAGGGAAAGCCGTCTCAAACATCGGCGCCCCTGGTGGCAAAATTACAGGGGAAGGCACCAATCACTGGAGGCGCAGTTGAGGCACCTCTGAAGGTGCGTCTTAAGGGCAAGCCACCGCAGTCATCCAAGATGCCAGGGAGGGCTCACATAACCCTCTCGGATCCCAAAATCAAAGCTGTGGTGGACTCTCCGGACCCAACCCCAGTGCTTACAGATGAGGAGCTTGGCGAATATATCTCTGCTGATGTAGATGCACCCTCCTTAGACAATGTAATCCCATGGAATAAAATCTCGTATTTCATCAATAATAGAGTGTCTTTTAATTATTCTTGTCTTCCACATTAGAATGCCATGTATACATTAGATAACGCTCTACGGTCGTTGTAAACACAAATAACGACCGTCCATCATGTAAATCGAGTAGTCCCGTCTCAAGGAGTCTGTTACATAGTCCCTCCACGAAGTCGAGACGAAGGATCCATCATCTTTGGCAAAGTCGAGCGTCATCAAGACCTCCCGCCACCCGAGCCAGAACCTGATACCGGCAGAATACAAGTCTATCGGTACACGGATACGGCAAAGCACATCATCCAAAAGATGGGCTACGACCTGAAAAGCAACAAAGGTCTAAACTACGGCAAGGGTCGATGTCTCCCTCTCCGGCTTCCAACACCCAAGGTTGTAAAAGGCGCTAGGCGGTAGGCGGGTGGCCACCTACCGCCTAGCGCCTAGGCGGGGCCTAGGCGGCCTTCTAATATTAGGCGGTCACCGCAAAAAACATAGGAATTAAAATATGCTAAAGTGAAAATTATACTCCAAATTTAAAGTTTCTCATAATAACTAAACAAAATCAAATTCATAGTTCAAGATAACATAGACAAGACTACAAGTTCAACATAATTCAAGTAGCTAACGATATTACAGCAACAAAATAAGAATATCTCCTCTCTTTCTTCTAAGTGTCCGTCGGCATGGATCCCACTTCTTCATTTTCATAATCAACAACCGCCATAGAAGGACCATCAGATTCACACTCAATGTCCTCATCTCCTTCATCTTCGGTTTCTGATTCAACTTGTTCTGGTACGACATTTCTGCTACTTCTTCTAGGTTGTAAGTAGTCGTCCGCACCCGATGCTTGTCCAACCATTGTCCAAGTAAGTCCCTCATGTGGTCCACTATCATCTTCATCATCATCTCCACCCTCTACAACCCATCCTTGAGTATGGATTGGCTCACTAGAATGTAGTACATCATCTGTCACTTCTCTTTTCTTCTTGTTTATAAGTTTTGCATTAAATTGCACATAGACTAGATTGTTCAACCTTTCCACATCTAGCCTATTTCTCTTCTTTGTATGTATCTATATAAAAAAATATAAACTACAAAGTTAGATATTGCAAGGAAACGCCGAAGCAACGATAAACTTGAAACGTTGACATTGTCAGACGATGCCGTATTACATCCACTTCCAGACATTTTTCTATTTTACGCAATAAAAATATGTTATATAAAATGAAAGCAAATAAGATAAAATGCAAGCAATATAATTTGTAATTTAATTTGTCTAGACATTTTTCGGTTTTATAACTTTTAACATTCTTTATATATTTCTATTCATTATTTTTGCAGGGAAAAAAAGGGGGACGGGGAATTAGTCACGAGAAAGAGGGAGAGAAAGAAAGAAAATTGTGAAGGAGAAAGAAAGAAAGAAAAAAAAAAAACCCAACCTAATATGCTGATACTGCTGCTGCTGCTCACCAAATGTTCCACGAGAAAGAGAAAGAGAAAGAAAGAAAAGTGAGAAGGAGAAAGAAAGAAAGAAAGAAAAAAAACCCGGCTGCCCTAATATGCTGCTACTGCTGCTCACAGCAAAGAAGAAGAAGAGAAGAGAAGAGAAGAAGAAGAAGATTGAGAAGAATAGAGGTTAGAACCCTAACCTGTTCCTTCCCTCCTGCTGCTTCTCCTTCTTCCTCTGCTGCTTCTTCTTCTTCCTTCCCTCTCTTCTGCGACTGATTTTTTTTTTTTTGCTTCTGCTGCTGCTGTGCTATTTTCCTTCTTCTTCTCTGTTTTTTTGGGAAGCCATTCAGGTTGCGGGTCGGGTGAGTCCTGCACAACACATAAAAAAATTCAAAAAAAGTCATACCCGCCTAGGTGGCCGCCCACCTGCCACGACCACGTCCGCCTAGGCGGCCGCCCCACCGCCTAGGCGGCCGCCTGGCCCCGCCTTTTTGGCTCCTCCACCTAATGGCCGACTCCGGCTGAAAGCTGGGCGCCACCGCGCCGTCCAGCGCCTAGGCGCCGCCTAATGGCACCTTTTAGAACACTGCCAACACCTAAAGGAAAGCCGCAGGACTATTACAATCGAACTCGACGGGGGGTAGGCTATGTCACGCCGCCATCAACTCCAGAGAGTTCAGACGCAGAAGACGTAGAACATTCCTACTCGTCCGAAGCATCGACTTGGGATTCCGATACCAGTATCGGATCAGTCTTCAAGAAAGTGCTGTCAGCTAACATGACATCAGCACAACCTCAAAAAAATGAAGACGAAGAACAAGCGTCGGAACCCTTCGAAGAAGAACCCTGGGCTCAACGCCTAGGAGAACAATGGGAGTCTCGTTTCGAGTTACGTGAACCTCCTACCGAAGACGAAGTCGAGCAGATCGACCTTGGGGACGGGTCTTCTTCCAAACCCATCTTCATCAGCAAAAGCCTAGAAGGAGAAGACCGAGAGTCTTTAATCCAACTGGTTAAGGAGTATATCGACGTCTTCACCTGGAGCTACGAGGACATGTCAGGACTCGATCTACAGATCGTAATGCATAGGTTGAACATCTTACCCGATGCCAAACCTATTAAACAACAACAGCGACGCTTCCGGCCGGACATCATGAATGCCATCGATCAAGAGGTGGACAAGCTCTTGACCAGCGGATTCATCCGTGAGGAACAATACCCAGATTGGGTAGCCAACGTCGTACCTGTCACTAAAAAGAATAGGAAGATACGAGTCTGTATCGACTTCAGGGATCTCAACTCTGCTTGCCCGAAGGACGAATTCCTGCTTCCAATCACTGACGTGATGATCGACAACATGTGTGGCTTCGAGAGCATGTCTTTCATGGACGGGTATTCGGGCTACAACCAGATCAAGATGTTCCCTGATGACGCAAAACATACGTCATTCAGGACTCCAAAGGGCATTTTCTGCTACACAGTGATGCCCTTCGGCTTGAAGAACGCCGGTGCAACATACCAACGAGCTATGAGCACCATCTTTCGTCAATATCTTCGCAAGACAGTCGAATGCTATATTGACGACATCGCAGTTAAGAGCCGCCTTAAAGGAGATCACCTACAGGACCTGAAGACAGTCTTCGATCTCATGCGGGCACATCAACTCAAGATGAACCCCGCTAAATCCTTCCTGGGGGTTTCTAGCGGAAAATTCTTAGGCTTTGTCATCACGGCAAAAGGCATTCATGTTGATCCCAAGAAGACCAAAGCCATCCTCAACATGGACCCTCCGAAGAATCTTCGAGAACTTTGGGGCTTACAGGGACGTCTGGCATACATCCGGAGGTTCATAGCAAACCTTTCCGGTAAATGTCAACCCTTTACTCAGCTCATGAAGAAGGGAGTCTCTTACGTCTGGACAGAGGAGTGCCAAAAGGCTTTCGACGATATCAAGGCTTACTTGACAAGCCCGCCAGTCCTGGTAGCACCTGTCGCCGGCAAACCATTTCTCCTCTACGTCCGTGCCATGGATCATTCCCTAGGCGCTCTGCTGGCTCAAAACAGCGATACAGGCTACGAGCAAGCGATCTACTACCTCAGTCGAACGATCATCGGGGCTGAACACCGGTACAATCCCGTTGAAAAGGAGTGCTTGGCCTTGGTGTTTGCCATCCAGAAGACTCACCATTATGTCTCGAGCCAGACAATTCATGTCATCTCCCGAGTCAATCCACTCAGAGTCCTCATGACGAAGCCAGGGTCATTAAACTCCCGGCTAGCTACATGGGCGATCCTGCTAATACCATACAACATGGTGTTTGTGCCACAAAAAACCGTTAAGGGTCAGGCCCTGGCCGGCTTTTTAGCTGCACACCCCATCCCGGAGTCCTCAAGACTCTATGAAGACATCCCGGATGAGGTTCAAGAATCAAACGTCACCGAAGGAAGCTCCGTGTGGCGAATGTTCTTCGATGGCGCTTCAAGAACAGGCCCCAAAGGCCAGATCGTCGCAGGAGTGGGGGTAGTCTTAGTCTTCCCCGATCAGCTGGTCATCCAGCGTGCTTACTCTCTTTCGAAGCCGTGCTCCAACAATGTTGTCGAGTACAACGTGCTCATTATGGGACTCCAGCTGGCACAACAGCTGGGGGTGGATCATCTGGAAGCCTACGGCGACTCAAAACTCGTCGTAAACCAGATCCGAGGGCAATACGAGGTTCGCCATGAAGATCTGATCCCTTACCATGAAGTTGCATTGAACATCATTTTAATCTTTACCGGGTTCTTTATCGAATACGTACCTCGTCTATAAAACCTAGAGGCTGATGCTCTGGCTGGCCTCGCGGCCTCATTAGCAGCACCCCTTGGGACTCAACACTACGTCACGGTAGTTGGCCGAGACTTGGTTTGTCCTAGAAACAACCTATGCTTACGAGTAGCCCATGCCATGCCGACAAGTACTGGTGTTAATGTCCGAGACTGGAGGTTCCCGTTTATCGACTTCGTCGTCTACGGAATTCTTCCAGAGGACCTGAAGGAAGCCATCTCAATCAGGAGACATTCTCTTCGATTCTATTATGATACAGCCACTAAAATGCTGTACCGACGCTCCTATGATGGGCTTCTCCTTCGATGCCTGTCCAACGAAGAGACGACCGAAGCTCTTCGAGAAGCTCATGACGGGACTTGCGGAGCTCATCAACCTGGTCCTAAGTTGCAGGATCGACTGCGACGCATGGGCTACTATTGGCCAACCATGGCCGCTGATGCTGTCGACTATGCTAAGAAGTGCCATGCGTGCCAACTTCATGCAGACTTCATTCATACGCCGTCAGAGCCACTACATCCTACAGCCGCCTCCTGGCCCTTCGAAGCCTGGGGCATGGACATTGTAGGACCGATCACCCCTCCTTCGTCAAAAGGGCACCGCTTCATCCTGGCCATTACCGATTACTTCTCCAAGTGGGCAGAAGTAGTCCCATTGGCGGAAGTAAAAAGCTCCAGGGTGGTCAGCTTTATCAAACACCATGTCATTTACCGTTTCGGAGTACCCAGGTGGATCATCCATGATAATGGTCCTCAGTTCATCAGCCATATTTTCAGCAGATTCTGTGACAAGAGTCGCATTCAAAACGTGGCCTCAACTGCCTACAATCCGGCAGCAAACGAATTGGCCGAGGTATTCAACAAAACTATCGTTAGGCTGCTCAAAAAAGTCGTATCATCCAACAAACACGACTGGAACGAAAAGCTTGGCGAATGTCTTTGGGCTTACCGTACAATGGTACGAACCCCAACAGGCAACACACCATTCTCCCTGGTCTATGGGAGTGAAGCGGTACTGTCTCTCGAGATCCAGATACCCTCACTCCGCGTAGCAATCACAAACAAACTCACAGAAGAGGACAATCAACGTCGTCGTTTGCGGGAGCTGGAGGCACTTGACGAAAAGCGTCTCCTAGCTCAACAACGTATCGAACTCTACCAAGCCCGTATATCACAGGCTTTCAACAAGAAGGTCAGACAGAGAACTTTTCAAGTTGGCGACCTGGTTTTGGCAGTCAGGAGGCTGATGGTGTTAACTCACAAGACACCAGGAAAGTTCGAGCCCAAGTAGGAAGGACCTTTCATCATTGAGACGGTATACTCAAACGGTGCTTACCGCCTCGCCAAACCCAATGGGGACTTGTTCATGATGCCCATCAACGGCAAGTTCCTGAAGAAGTACTACTCTTGACATCTTTCAGATATGTGCTTCCACAAGGGGATCTATGGACCCAACCATCAGGATTCACAGACAATTCCCTTCCAACAAAACCATACGCTTTCGGAACCCAGCTGTTCTGTAGCATCCTCCAGTAGAAAGACAACCACGTCTACATCACCTCTGAGTTGTCCCTCTACACCCTACAAAGCGGAATCTTACACTTCGTATGCCTACGCTATCCTTCATGTTTACCAAGTCCACATTACCTCTGAGTAAATATCTCGTACAAACAACCCTTGCGTTGTCGTACATTGATCGCAGAACTTCCATGTCCACATCACCTCTGAGTTGTTCAGCGTATCCTCCAGGATCACTCCTACCACGTCCATAATACCTCTGAGTAGGAAGATTCTATCATTTGAACCCCAATGATTGCCACGTCTACATTACCTCTGAGCAAACATGTTGGTTCCTTCAAACTTATTATCTGTACCTAAAAGCCAAGGTGCGCAAAAGATAATAGGTCCACACAAATCATCAAGTTCATGATAACAAAAATGAACACATCACAAAAAGTTGCGTACTTCTTTATTTTCTAAAAAAAGAGAATACAGAACTACATTATCCCCCAGCAAGAGTTGCAAAAACATAAAAAGGAGAGGCTACAGTCCCTAAACATCTCCAGGGTTGGCTGAGAGCTCTCTAACTCGACGTCTCAAGTCGGCTGCATGAGTCTCCACAGTCACCAGGACTCGACGCTCAGCTTCTTAACGCATCAATTCAACAGCCTCAGCAGAAGTATCATTCTCATGCTTCTCATCAAGCTGTTGTCGCTGCCGAGCCAGGGCAAGAGCCCGGTAAGTGAAAGTTGCTTCCTCCTTCTTGAATGCTACGTGTTCAGCCTGGACACGTTCGGCATCTAACTGGAGTCGGGCCCGTTGGTCCTCAAGGCGGCGCATCTGGGCGTTGATTTCCGTGATATTAGCGTCCAACGCAGCTCGCGTTTCCATTGTCTCCTTCATGGACTGAGACAACTGCCCTACCGCAGCCTCAGTCTCAGCCACCTCGTGCTCCCAGATGCTCACAGTGGCCTGGTAGAAAGACTCAATCTCGGCGATCAACTTCCCCTTCTCCGCATCTATCAAGACGAAAAGGTCATTTCGCTGGATGCGCTGAAGTTCCGTGAGCCGCTGGTCCAGCTCGATCACCGAAGCCTCCAGGATCTCGGTGATATGGTCGTGGCCTTGGTGAACGCGGATCAGCTCGATATAAGGCATTGCCAGAGTTCTTGCGTCGCAAAGCTCCCGTTGGCATCCATCACCGTAGATACACCCCTCTGCAGCATATACACCCCCTCGACGATGAATTTCACATATTCATCTGCGTCCACCAGCACCTGCAGCGTCATAGCAGGAGTTGGAAGAGCTACTGTAGTTAGCGGACCGGAAGAAGATCCGCCAACCTCAACCTGTAAGACTGGAACCTCGGTATCAACAAGCCCTTCATCAACATGGGCCGGACTGCTAGCCCGAGGAGCCGAAGGAACAGAGAAAGCCGGCACAGGCGTCGAGATAGTACCCCAAGTAGGAGGAGCAACAGAGGGTTCCACACCCTTACCCATCTCAAGTTTGGAGGAACCACCGACGTCAACGGCCACCTCTTCTGCCCCCAACGTCCTATCAGCAGTCAGTACCTCCCCTGGCAGAACGGGGAGATCAACACTCATCTCCTGGCCCATCCCGGGAAATAGGACTGGCAGATGAGTCTCGTCCTTCTCAAGTCCCTCTGCAGGGACAGGATCTGTCGCTACCTCCTGATCGGTAGCCACCTTAACTTCCACGGGTGAGGCTGGGGTAGGACTCGGCAATGATACAACCCTCTCCTCTGTTCCAACCATATCTGTTACCCCCGCAACAGACTCTTGCAACGCTGGAGGGACGTCATCGGAAGGCGACGAACTCCAATCCACTTCATCATCAGGATGCCTCGAGTCCGTAGGACCCTCAACGTCCAAGGCCTCCACGGCAGATTGTACCTTCCCGGAAGTCGTTGCAACCTCCGCAATTCTTTCAACAAAGTCAGGAGATACTAAAACCTCTGCAGGAACATCTTCGGGACTCTCCTCCACGGGAGACATTATCATCGGTAGAATGCGCTTATCAGAAGAGCTTGCCACCTCCTTCGGTTTACTAACACCCGGTCTTGAAACACGGATCTTCTTCTTTGATCCCTATAAGAAGAAAAGCATAAGTCATTAAACCTCGGTGCATGATAAAGGCCTAAACCTATGCACGTTGGCGGAGTGAAACCTCGGCGAGGACAGTGGTCCATGCGCGTCGGCAGAAGAGAGTTGTCAACTCAGTCGCATGATCCAAAGACCGCCTGAACAAAGAAAGTAGTGAAAAAGATGACATCCACCTGTCACAGCAGGGCGAACGTCGGCCGGAGTCATAATGGTGATAGGGGCATCCCCCTCGGCATACTCCACCGGCTCCTTTCCCTTGCCGGCACCGCCGCGAGGAGTCTTGGAAGCCATTTCTTTGAGAGAAGAAAAGTTAGGGTTTTTGAAGAAGAACTCTAAAGAAAGCAAAAGCAAGGAGAAGAAGAACTCTCTCTCTCTCTCTCCATCTCTTGCCTATTTATAGGGCTTGGTCGCACGCGTGACCCGATGATGTGTGATCTCAGCCGTCGCCTCAAGTTCTATGAAGAGATAACAGCAAATAAAATCAAAAGATCATCATTAATCTTTTCGGTTACCGAGGCATCATCATATGCATTAACTGAAAGAAGCATGCGCCCGAACAGGCATGCGTCCCAACAGTCATGTGCCCTGACCTCCATGCTTCTTATTCAAAGTATTCTAAAACTTATCCAAAAGTTTTGAAAACTTTGAAGGGGATCTTGTAGAAGCATGGAATTTCACAACCAGAAAGCCCATGCGCCAGATACTACATACGCCAGAGCTCGGACAAAATACTTCACAGCAAAAGCAACAAATATAGACATTGAAAGAGAACTTTTTATTTCACATATAAAAGTCTATTACATGTCTAGACAAGGTTGTACAAAGGAAAGATCCTAAGTCTACGGCCAGCAGTCACCATGTTCCTCCAGTCAGGCGCAGCAGTCACCATGCGCCTTCAACCGGGCGCATCCCGCCATGCATACTCAGCAGGGCGCATCCCTTCAGCAGCCCAGTTATGTGCCGCTCTTCCAGCCAGGCTCACCTGGCCGAGCAGGATGAGGGTGGCAATTAACCCCCCATCCAGAGAAAGAGCCTCAAAAGCCAAAGAAAGACGGTCAGGGCACTGCCATTCTGATCTACGGCCCTTCCGGAACAACGGAGACGAGGCCCGAGCATCCCTATCTTTGGATGCAACATGCACCTTCCGCCTGCCTCGGAAGCCCTCGACTCCATCCTTTGGATGTAACAGTCACCTTCAAGTGCATCAATGACGACATGGCGTCTCATCTTCACCCTCGGAAGCACTTCGTCAACAGGATGTACTCGAGTACCCAAGTTCATGTTGGAAGTACGTGAGAGAACGAGAAGCAAACCTTCTCTCCATACCACTATTTATAGGCCGGGCAGATCAAACCCACGTGCCAAGTGGATGGCTCTCCGAATTCTGTACAATGAACTTGCATTTAATGGATGAACCGGATGCCTCGAATTCAGCCAAACGGCTATTTAAAGCACTCGAGAAACGAAACAGCCGCACGCGCCCTTCGACTTCAGGCGCATCACACAGACGCGCCCTTCAAAACCAAGTGCATCACAGAGGATGCGCCCCCATGCGTCCCCATACCCAGTGGAACGCCAATCGACGCGCCCTCTCAGCTGTCCATCGAATGTCAGAAACATTAAATGCTGAACTGACAGAGTTGGCAGCACACCTCTCAAAGTCTGAACGGTTGACAGCTTTTTAGAAAATGAAGCGTCGGCAACGTCAGCATCATCATGACTTTACTCCGATGGCTACTGCCACATGGCCACTCAACCACCCGCATGCGCCTCTGCAGCCATGCGTCCAAATCTGCATGCGCCTCCAAAGTCATGCGCTTCAGACTCTTTACTGATCCCTAAAAGACAGAAGAAAAGTCTCCATTTGAAGCTCTGCATGCGCCTCAAAAGCCATGCGCCCCAGACTGCTCTCTGATCCCAAAAGACAGAAGGAAAGTCGTCTGCATGCGCCTCAAAAGCCATGCGCCCAGAATGGTTCGTGACTCATAAAGGTTACGAGCCAAAGTCTCCTCATGCGTCCAATCTTAGGCGCATCCTACCAGTTCATTCCCCCATCAAATCCGAGATCTCTGAGCCATGGGTCGATGACACGTGTCCTTTGACTCAACTCATCCAAGATCTCAGCAACAAAAAGATCTTCTTCTCTGCTACGTGCCGGCTCACAACAGCAACATGAAGAAGTCAACCCCTCGATCTGGGCGCATCACCCATGCACCTCCATCAGCAATCTCCACGTGACGTCCCCACGCACCAGCGCATCCTACATATATGCGCATGAGCAGCCAACCTGCCCAGCTATAAATAGAGGGATCATTTCCTTCTCATCTACACACGGACAAGACAGAGAACACCCAACGATGGAACATATCACCAGAGAGGCAGATACAGACACTCAACGTCTTCCTCCTCTCAGCAAGCTCCAGCACCCAGAGCAATCCAAACCTTCAAAGAACCGATAACCGTCGTCAGCTCGTCAACGGAGTCAACGCATTACCACTCGCTCCATCGACACAAGGGACCCAGATAAACAAAAGTGTACTCCTAGGACTACGTCTAAGTCCTATATTGTAACACTGTTCTGTTTGTATTGAAATTTGTAATCAAACAATTTTAATGGCAAACAGTAGGGCGTACCTCCGGTTGAGTCACCTCGGAGATAAGATCAGGGTGAACCCAGAGGATCTCTTCCCGAGATGTGGTGAGTGGGATGAGTCCACTCACGTTGTCATGAGTAGGTGGTAAGTTAACCACGTCTATTGTCGCCTTAGGGATGGGGGCGACGCCATCTTGTGTTGTAGTCGGCGACAGGGTGCCAAACTGGAGTGACACCACGTTGGATGACACCGTCTTCTCCTCGTAGTCGACGGAGATTACATCCGTATTGATCATGCGCTGGATGTAATTCTTGAGGACATAGCAGTCCTTGGTTGGGTGTCCGACAAACTGATGGTAGTGACAGTACCTCGGGTTGTCCACTTTTTCAACCTTGTCGGGACGCTTCGGGTCCGGCAGCTTGATCTTGTCACCCTGCTTCAGTATCTCAAAGAGTTGCAGGGTGTCTTCGTCGTTGAACGAATAAACCTCATTTGGCCTCAGTACAAGTGGAGGCTTCTGAGTAGGTGTTGACGAACCTTTTGAGGCATTGACAGTCAACGCCTGTTTTCCCTTCGTCTCTCGTTCGAGGTTGTTGGCTACAGGTCGTTTTCCCTTGTCCTCAAAGGCAGGGAAACTGACTCCTAGAAGACGAGCATTGGCTGCCTTCTTTTTTGCGGCTTCTGCTTCAATGATCAAGGAACTCCAGTCGGAAGGAGGAGTAGAGTTGAGCCAGAGTTTGACTGTAGGTAGCATGTTCATGCTGCAGGAGAAGAGAAGTGCATGTTCTGGCATGCCCGGGGGCAGTCTGAAGCAGGCCTGTCAGAAGCGTTCGATGAACACTCGAACTGTTTCCTTCTCCTTCTGGCGTATCTCTATAAGGGACGCCATTATCATGTCCTTTCCGCCGTCGTAGAAACGGTCGAGAAAAAGGCGCATGAGGTCATCGAAGAAAGATATTGAATTGTCGGGGAGGCTGCAGTACCAGTCGTACGCCACTCCCTTCAGTGCCCCGACAAATATGTTGGTGAGTAGCGCGTCCTCCTTCGGAAGATGTCCCGTCTGAGACTGGAAGTATGTCAGATATACTTAGGAGGATAAACCACTTTGTTCCACTCGAGGGGATAAGGTTGGGGAATCCCCATCTTTTGGCGCTCCTCTTATCTCGTCTTGGACTCAAAACGCTCGCGCAGGTCCCTGATCATCTCGACCACGTCTTCCGTGGAGCTGGAAGTCGGGAAAGGTGGTACCACCTAAAGTTGAGCATTTGAGGGCTCCGATGTCCAAGGTGCTTCTCGGCGATCCGTATCCAAGGATACCCATTGAAGGGGTATACTTGATTCTCCATTGGCCCCTGGGTCAGGATCGGTAGAAGGTGTCTTGGCCAAAGCTGACTGTATCTCAAACACTGCTTGAGTCAATGTTTGCATAGAGGCAGAGAGGGTTTTGAGTCCTCCCTCTAATGTGTCCATGCGCTGGACGAGGTCTGGTGGCGACGCATCAGACTCGAAATCACCCCCAGCCATGTATACTGTCATGACACGGCTGGAAGTGGATGGATCGGTGGAGGCTTCACTCTCGGCCTCACTCTCGTGTAGGGGAGTTGCCTCTCCTGGAGCTTCGTCCTGGCCACCCCCGGCTATGTTTTGGAGAACATTCTTGACGGGAGCATCTGCAAGGGCCTGATTACCCTTGGTTCCGTCTTGAAGGACTTCTTCGTCTCCGAGACTCAGATCCGTGGGGGCTAGACTTCCCCCGGCTGTGTTTTGGGGGACACCTTCGTCTTGAAGGACAGGGGCTAGATGACCCTCAGCCATGTCCGGGAGGCTGACTTCAAGAAGATCGACCTCAGCTGTACTTTGGAAGACAGCTTCATCTTCGGAAGGAGGCTCGACAAGGGTCTGACTACCCCCAGTTTCCTCTAAGATCTTCTTTCTCCTCTGAGTGCCTTGAAACACTCCGGAGGACGAGACACTTGCTTTGGTTTTCCTCTGCTGGCTCTTGGACGAGGAAGAGGAATTTTCGGTCGCCTTTCGGACTGACGAAGAGTTGGAGATCACGTTGCATAAAGCAACCCTTGGCTCTTCTTTTGTTGACACCTTCTTCCCGAGGCAACGTTGGAGGGGTGTCGATGATTGCAGCCGCTGGAACACCGACTGCCTTGGCGGGACTGCCGCCTTGCAACAGCAGTTGATAGTGACCACAGCACAAGTGTGCCCTGTGAGGGGCACATCGTGCTTATCGGTCGACTCTCCTGATCGGCGCTTGTGAGTGATCATATTGCGCAAATCATTGGAGGAGAGTGCCACCTTCACACCCCCTTCAGGCAAATGGCAAGGCCAAGCGCCGGGGTGGTCAGGTGAATGCTGCACCCCCTGATCTAACACCAAACAGGCGTCTCGATCAGTAGTGGGGGAACAACATTTGAAGTGACTTGAACGGACCTCAGACGCACAACCAGAGGAGGCGCAGGAGTTCAAGACCATTGGATTTGCCTTAAACGACTTGGTTATGCACGCAATAGATGCGCCCAAGTGAGACAATGACTTTGAAGGTCGGCTCGTTTCTGGTGCAGAAGCACCTGAGTCGACCTTGTACAGCTTATCATCAGCAGCGCACATGATTGTGAGCACATGCTTCTGGCTTGCTGCTGGCATAGCACGTTTAGGGCGCATGGCGTGTGCTGCCTTGGATTTTTTCGTACCAGTCCGCTGGGGCACATAGTACTCAGAATCTAAATTCTCCTCGCCATTACAGCGAGTGAGTCTGTCAAAGACAGAGACCTTCTATGGCGCATCAGAGGTGATACGCGAGGCATTGGCTGCGCTCCTGCTCCGTCGACGCATCTTTCTCGCCTGAGAGGAAGATGGCTGGGGAATATGGTCAGCCGCACGTTTCTCCGAGAGATGCGCTGCATTAATGGGCGCATCTTGGTTGCTGAGGACGTCAGCAGGAAGGGAAGGCTGGATTGGCGCATCCCCTTCGGTGGTGGTGCCCGAGGCGTCGACCTTGCGCACCCAGACTCGACGGGTCTTCTTCGGCTTCGGTAGCCGCTTCGAAGGACTCGCACTGCCTTCAGAGATAAACTCCTCATACGCTTGTTGATTGAGGCGTACGACCAGCGTCTTGTGGGAGGAGCCCACCTTCACATCGTCGGATTGCGATACAGCTTTCTCGGTGGAGGAGAAAGAGGT
>JANAVB010013200.1:8192802-8205302 GCA_029216955.1 Iris pallida | reverse complement strand
TTTAGACTCCTCGTAGCAATATCCTGATTAATATGCTGATGGAAAAACCCAGATCCTCATAGCAATATCCTGATTAATATGCATCCGGTCTTTCCACCAGTTTTTTTTTTCCCGGAAGGATTTCGAATAGAAAATTTTCATGTTTGTTTAAACTTGTAAAAAACTATTTTCGGAATGTTACAGATAAATTATTTGCACAAAATTTCATATAGGATAAAAATTATAAATAAATTGTAAGAAAGATAAAAATTTATATAAGATACAAGTCGTCATTAGCAATGGTGACAACAGAGCATGCACTAATGTCGTAAGTAGCATCGGCGACATAGTTGCCAAGGTGTCGGTAGTATTAGCAACATGACTGCATATTTAATTTTTTTTAATAACCTTCACGAACATTCACTTGTAACGTTCTTATTCCTACTACTATATTGACCGAAAATGCAGCCAGGTCCCCATTCCAATCGGCGACATGAGTGCATGCACTCATGTCACCAATAGAATGGCGACATAATCACCATGTCGCCATTTCTACTAGCGGCATGAGTGCATGCACTTATGTCGCCATAAGTAATAGCGACTTATAACTTTATATGAATTTTTTGAAATCTTTTATCATTTTTACAATTTATTATTTTTTTTATCCTATATGAAATTTTCTGAATAATTTATCGACAAAACATGTGAATCCTAAACTTATACGCAAGAATGTTCCCATATTGTTTTGTGAACACAAAATAATATTCCCATATTGTTTGGTGAATATAAGGTGAACATCATCGAAGTTTTAATGGACTCACAAAAATGGACTCCTACTGGGCTGCTTGTAGATGCTCATACCAAAGCATACTCTACTTTGATCTTAAATACATTCATATATCCATATTGTTGGATAATATCTATGCTGTTGTGTCAAAATAGGGATGAGTAGTTCGGCTTATTCAGTTGCAGCCTAACCGTAATAGTCATAACGGAAAACGAAACCGATATGAAATTAGTCAAAATCGAATATCAAAATCGAATAAAGTAAAATTTTAAATCCAAAACCGATATGAAATTAGTCATAACGGAAAACAAAACCGAACCGATACACAATTTGGTTTATTCGGTTGGACTATTTTGTTGTTTAATGGACTAGGTCCAAAGTTGGGATTGTAATTAAATTATATTAAATTTTAAATTTTTTATATATGTTTCATTGTTTGTTGTATCTAAAAGTTGAGTTCAAAGTTGGACTAGTTGTTAAATTATCAATGTTTGGTTTTAAAAGACATACATACAAGTGATATTTTCAAATTATACATAAAGATATACACATTTTAATCATAAAATAGAGAGTATTTAATAATTGCATAAGTCTTATTCAATTTTGAATCCAAAACCGAAACCGAGTAATTTTTTTTAGTATTTTCAAAATCGAAGTCGGATTGATTTTTTTCTCCAAACATAACCGAATTTCTTAGTCGGTTATATTCCCGGTCCAAAACGGAATAATGCTCCCCTATGTTGAACTACAAACCTTTGTTTGATTCACTTAACTAGGATAAGTGATGATAAATCTATGTTGACAAAGTTGTAGTTTGTTAGCATTTTCCGTATTGTAACTTTTCTTGTCAAAGTCAAAAGAAAATATGCGAGTCCACGGCATTTCTTTGGGGATTGTAAGTTTTGTTTATGTTCCCAAATTGACTTGCGAAGAATCGAGTGGACTCACTATTTGTATCAAAAATCAACTATTCGAGGTTTGGTTAAAGTTTGCATCATATTTTCTGGTTTAAGTTACAACGAGGCTTCTTGCTAAAAGACTCGAGTCAATAATGAAAATGAACTGCCAAAAGTGTGCTGTAGCTGTAGCTGTAGCTAAACTGGATGTTCCTTATATTGGCATTATGTTGCAGATCATAGCTGGGGATCCTGAGAGCGTGACGGAGACTTGGATGAGTAACGTGTATAGTTTCGGCATGGTTGTCTGGGAGATGGTAACAGGCGAAGCAGCATATTCCTCCTACTCGCCAGTTCAGGCGGCAGTCGGGATAGCGGCTTCCGGGTTGAGGCCAGAGATACCCAAGGACTGCCCCCAGGCCCTCAGATCGCTGATGATGAAGTGCTGGAACAATTGTCCGTCCAAGCGTCCTACATTTTCAGAGATCATATCCATCCTACAGAAACATAACAATAGATGAGTTTTTACTTCTCCTCTCTCTCCTCCTCTGCCAGGGAGTATTATCATGCAGCTGCTTGCACTACTAGTAAGGTCACAGTGTAGAGCATTTATTTTGGTTTTCTGTTGACGGTGCTCAGACTATAATTTTTGGGGTTTCTGTTTTTTGCAAGATTGCTGTTGTCCATGGGCATGCGCAGAGTTATATTATGTCATTTGATTTGGGTTATGCCTGTTTTGTGCAGTTTGACATTATTCTTGAAATTTTACTCTTCCATACTTGATTTATTTCCAAGCAAGATACCCTACTCTCGGACTAACGAAAACTTTGGAGTAGGATTGGGTAGCTGCCAGATGTGGTGGTTGGTCCTCGCGACTGGAGGCCAGCGGTTGATCAGAAATAGAGCTTATTGGGTAGCGGTCCCAAGGTAAACTCATCTTTCAAACTAGTTTCCTACAGTAGGGCCTCCTGGAATCAGTGGGTTGGAAAAGAAAAGTGATTACTTTCTATGTTTGGATATCAAAGAAATTGAGGAAGAAATGAAAGTAATTTCAATGGAAGAAAATTAGGAGGGAAAGTGATTCCATCCATCCAAGCAAGGAATCATTTTTCCACATTAAAGTATTCTTTATCAATGTTTGGTTTTCAAAGGAATTGAGTCCCACCACTAATTTCTTAACACTTGGTATAATCTACTATATCACCATTCACCATCTTCACGTGGTGAGTCCGGACCACACAATAATTTCTCGTAATTTCGTCCAACTTTGTTTACTCTATATTATTGAATCGCTTTCGTATTGCTTACTTAGCTATGTTGCACGGATACTCACCTATAGGACTGGGACTGTATATCTGTGCATGTTCCGTATTTTAACATTATTTGATAACACTTTCTAAGACACTTATTTGAGATCTGTCGTGTCCTTGTCTAGGCTCAAAAACACCGAAAGCATGGTTGAAGTTATTTTGAAGAGTTGTGATCGTGCCACATGCTTGAGATATTAGAAAATATTTCTTTTATCAAATCCTTTATATAACTTTTTGGAAAATTTTTACTATCCAAAGCCGAAAACTTGGACCAATGTTTGTTCTCCTGCAACACAACGTGGAGGCTTTGCAGAGAGAGGCGGAACCTTCGATGATAAAGGGAGTTAAAGTAGCAGTCATTTCCACGATGGATATGGAGTCGTCCTTGTTCGAATGGAAGTCGTCAACAGTTCTCTACGTTCTTGGCGAACGTCCATTCTAGCTGACGGTTTTTGCATTTCGTCGGGTATGGCGGAGACTGGTATGACAACCATATTCCCTATAAAGAATGGCAATGTTCTAAATTTCGCTAAGCGAAATCGGTACGCCTAGACGTCAAACATTTTTTTAAAACATGTATATATGTAAATAGTGTATATGTATTATAATAATACAAAAGCTATGTACTCTTGTGGCTAGTGGGTTGTGCTTAAGTTACTATGGTGTTGTAGATGGGTAGGAGTTCAAATCCACTTGACTTTTCAAATTTTTTTGGATCTAACCCAATAAAAGGGGAGGGGAGGGGAGGAGAGATAGACTCCTATCTCCACGCCCTCCTCTCTCCTTTCCTCTCCCCTCCCCTCCTCCCTCTCCTCTCCCCCCTCTCCCCTATCAATGCAGAGGCGGCGACAGCAGCAGCGCAGCAGTAACAACATCAGCAGCAGCAATAAAGCAGCAACGAATAAGTACATAAATTTTATTTGATTTTTTTTTCAAATTTTAAATATGATATTTTTCAATTTTATTTGAAATTTTTTAAAATAAAATATGTTGCCTAGGGCTGCCTAAGCGCCGTCTAGTCCCACCTAGGGCAAAAATTCACCTAGGACAGCCGCCTAGGGGTTTCTGGTGCGGCCGGCGGCCGCCTAGCGCCTATGCGCCGTCAAGGTGGACACGTAGACCAAATTTAGAACACTGAAAAATGGTTGTTTTATGGTTAAGTTTGAGAAAGAGGAAGACTCGGAGGCAGCCATCATTGGGGGACCTTGGTAGCTCGACGGGCGATTGGTGATCGTCAAGAAATGGACGTCGTCGACATCCTTGGAATGAGCTTTGTTAACTAAGGCACATGTGTGTGGTTACTACTTCCTCGACCCCTATTACAACTTTGGAACGTCGTCGTGCTGAGCAAAATTGCTAGTGTTGTAGGTGTGCCATTAAGATGAATTCGGCGACGGAACATCGACAACGATTATTGTTTGCTCGTGGAGATAAATTGTGTGTCGAGGGCTCCTAAAGTCAATACCTATTGTAACCTCCGTTAACCAAATTCTTAAATTTTTTCCATTTTTTTTTAAATTTCTTTTTCTAATCTTTTCTAACTCTTTAAAATCATGAATTTTAATATGAAGTATATTTTCGATCGTAATATACTATTAAGTCCATGACTTTGGGGGTTGGTTTTGAAAAACTATATTATGTAAGTTAAATAATTTTCTGTCCATTTTCTAGAATTTTTATAAGTTATAAATCTATACTTTTACACAAAGAAAAGATTGTCAAATATTATTGTAAATAAATATACTTTTATCACTATTTTATTTTAATCCTAAGATTATAATGATTTGCAAGTATTCTTTTTTTCCATATTGGGTTGAGACTAAAACCATTTCAGCCTTAATATCAGCCTACCAAGTTCGGACTTGAATCGTGTGCTAGTCCATTCTAGCCTACCAAGCCTTATGTTGTGTTTGGTAGGAAGGATGGAAAAGTGGAAGGAAGGAAAAATAAGGATTCATTTTCCTTCCATATGGAAAGGAAAGATCATTTCCTTTCTTTGTGTTTGGTAGCAAGGATGGAAAAGATAAGAGATGCATTTTCTTTGTTTGGTATCAAAAAAAAAAATGGAAGGAAAGAAAGTAAAAATATAGGGTTTACCAATTCTACCCTCAACTAAAAACACTTATTTATCATTTGTCTTCATAAATAATTTTTAAATAATACATTCATATGGGGGTATAATTGTTAATTAATACAATCCTCCACTTTTTCTCCCACTTTTGGGGGGATTTGATTTCTTAGATTATGAGGGAAAAGTAATCCCTCCACTTTTCCTTTCTTCCTATTTTTCTTCCATACCAAACAAGAGAAATGAATCTTTTCCTTCACTTTTCCCTCCTCTATTTTCCTTCCTCCCACTTTTCCCTCCTACCAAACACACCCTTAGGCTTTGGATTGTGGGCTAGGGGTTTGAATTTAGCTAGTAGTAATTGATAGTTAGTAACTAATTGGTAATTAGCTAGTAATTAATTAACATTTAGTGTTAGTTGTTTCCACTATTTTTTCTACATCTATTACAATTACAATCTTGCCACTAGGGCTTCTACACTACTCCTATATAATATTGGGGACTCCCCAATATTCTACACAACAATTTTCTAACACACACACCCCTAAACACACAACATCCTAGCCGCCACTGTAGCTTCTGCTCCCTTTCCCCGCTGTCGGCCAGCACCACCACCCTCTGCCTCGGTCTAGCCATCCCTCTGTTATTGCCGGGGCACAATTTTTCAATGGAAAACTGAAATTTCGTAACAATTGTACAAACAATCGTTATAACGTAACACTTCACAGAAGGTACGTAGGAGAAATTTCAACTAGTGTTACACTTCACAGAAGGTGCACAGAACGTAACACTTCACAGAAGGTACGTAAGAGAAATTCTACTAGTGCTACACTTCACAGAAGGTGTGCTAATAGAATTCTGATAATATCAACGCAAACACTTCACCGAAGGTGCGCTAATAGAATCCTGATAATACCAACAAAGAAGGTGACTGGCGAAAGATGGAAAAACTCCTGCTGGGTGAATGATCACCGTTGCTCAAAGCTTTATTCGCCCCATACGAATAGCTTCCAGGAACCAGCAAGTTCGTCGGAGAACTTGGAACACTCTGCTCTTCTGACTCCTCGGATGAACTCGAACTCCTGTGCAAAATGCAACACTGGTACAATACCTCTCTTCTCTCTCACAGCTTCTAAAAACTTGTAAACTTTCTTTCTACTACTTGTGTATTAGTCTCTTACCTGTGAGAGAGAAGGAGGAGGCCTTATATAAGCCCCAGCAACAACTGTCCGGTTAGCACAATGTTAGGGACGTGGTAGTAACCACCCCGAACATGGAGCAACCGCTCAGAATATGTAAAGACACGTTCTGCTGCAAGTTGTGCCACTCACGTAACCAGCGTAATTTGTACTTTACGCACATAGCCCCTTTATGCACCCTACGCACTCTACGTACACTGTGTACGCTGCGTACGCTGCGCACACTGCTTACGCTGCGCACACTGCACACTCTACGTACGCTGCGCACACTGTGCGCACTGGGTTGCGTACTGGGCTGCGTAACTGGGCCAGCGTAACTGGGCTCGCGTAATGGGCCGCAACGTAGTCGCGTAAGTGGCTCGCGCAACGAGTGCAACTTAAGCGTACTACGCGCCTAGCGATGATGCTGACGTGCTAAGTGCAAAGTGCGCCAATAAAATACCACATTACGCCTCATGAGCCCTTGAGCCCGAGTCCGAGCCCGAGCCCGAGTCCGAGTCCGAGTCCGAGTCTGAGTCCGAGTCCGAGTCGTTAAGCCCCTACGGGGCTTAGCTCCTATGGAAATAAATTTCCCAAGAGCAAAAAGCATGAATACTTTAATTGTTGATTTTAGCCTTTTTCCTATTAGAAAAATAACCCCACATGGCAAATCCATGTGCACCTCTACACCACATGTGCATCTCTAATAATAGCAAAGCTAATATATAGAGATACAAACTATTTGTTTTTTCCGATGTGGGACTAAAGCTTTCTAAAGGAAAAACCAAAACCCCAACAATCCCCCACATATCTCTATATATGGATATAAGTGTTTCCCACAGTAACTGTCCATCATGTATTAGGAGAGATGTCGCTGACGACTTGAATCTTCCCGCATGGGTCAAAAATCAAACTATAATACAAGAATGGACTAAGCCTTGAATTTGCATCATAGCTGAAATTCTTTCTACTCATATAATGTAGTTACTTGTGCTTCTGGCTACACATTAAAGGCCCTGTGCCAGTCTGGTTTCAGTGTATAATTTTGGGCGTCTACAAGTTTACCCTCAAGAGACGGCCTGATATCTCTGTCCATACACTATAGGTGATTTCATTATAAAGAGACATGGCATGAAGCGCTTTGCGCTTCCCTTGCGGTGCTACGTCGCTATGACATGGCTTAAAGCCGAGGCCTTACCCCGTACCGGAAACCTCATCGTAGTGTCATACTACTATAGCATGAGGCAACTGCCTCTTTGTAGTGCCAAACTACCCAGCATGAAGCCTTAGGCTCTCTTGCGGTGTTACGCTGCAACGACATGGCTTGCAAGGCCGAGGCTTTATCCCTAACCGGGTACCTCATCGTGGTGTCGTGCCACTATAACATGAGGAACTCCTCCTCTTTGTAGTGCTGACTACACCCCTCTTTATTTTTAACATACAGCATTAGGCTAACTGTCTATTTGCGGTGCTACGCCGCTGTGACTTGGCCTGCTAAGCCGAGGCTTTATCCTATTCCTGGGCAGTACCCCACATATAGGAACCTCATTGTGGAGTCACCCCACTGTAGCATGGAGTTTCACTCCTTGTAGTGCTGCTCTACCGTGCTTCCTGTAAAGCACACCAGACATTCACTCTGCCTGAGAACTCATTAAGGCAATTAAGCCAACCTTCCCACAGGAACCGTTTTCAGCAGAAAATAACAGTAGACAACAGTGGTTGTAGGTCCGTAACCTTTCCATGCCCAATAGAATATGTACCCACCGTTCCTGATATTCTTCCAGTTAATGGTCCTCCCTTGAACCAAAAGCTAGATGCCTAGTAGATAAATCTTTGAACTAATAGCATAAAACTTTATGGTAGGAATACAATAACTAATATCAGAATGCCTTCAAGCCCATTTTACATGCTGAATCATCGACCAGCTGGCGCTTAAGGCCCTTGGTGAACGGATCCGCCAGATTTTCCTGACTTCGAACATCAATCACTGCAATTACACCTCTCTTAATAAGATCGTGTACTGCCCTGTGTTTAACCGCACAGTCCTCTTCTTTCCGTTGAAAAGGTTATTTGATGCCACCGTCGCAGTCGCCTGGTTGTCGCAGTATATCGGTATTGCCGGTATTTGTGCCCCAACCACTGGAAGATCATACATGAGCTTCCGAAGCCATTCTGCTTCCTCGGCTGCGGTATCAAGTGCAAAGAACTCAGATTCCATGGATGACCGCGAGAGCATAGTCTGCTTCTTCGATTTCCACGATATAGCAGCTCCACCCATTGTGAAAATATATCCACCTGTGGACCTCTCGCTCTCCAAATCTGAGCACCAGCTGGCATCACTGAAGCCTTCCACTACCTGCGGATCTCCGCTGTAGTACAGTGCATATGTCTGAGTCTTCTTGAGATATCTCATAACCCGTTTCACAGCCTTTTAGTGATCAACACCAGGGTTGCTCGTGAAACGACTCAGCATTCCTACGGCAAAAGCTATGAGAGGCCTTGTGGCATTAGTAGCATACAACAAACTCCCGATTACGCTTGCATACTCCAGCTGCCTGTCGCTTTCCCCTGAATTAGGCTTCAGCTTCACATCACACCTGTACGGCGTATCGATCCCTGGAAGATCCCGATACCCATAACGAGTGATCATTTTCTCAATATAATGAGACTGTGACAATGCTAGTCCAGTGTCTGTCCGGATGATCTTGATCCCTAAGATCACATCAGCTTCCCCCAAGTCCTTCATACTGAACTTGCTCGAGATGAACCTCTTTGTCTACGTGACACATCTCATATCCGTACCTAGGATAAGCATGTCGTCCACATACAGACAAACGATCACACCTCTTCCATCAGCGAACTTCGTGTAAACACACTTGTCCGTCTCGCTGACCATGTAGCCATTTGACCTTATAACCTTGTCAAATTTCTCATACCACATCTTGGGAGCCTGTTTAAGACCGTACAAAAATTTTACCAAATTGCAGACTTTGTCTTCAAGACCCTTGACGACATATCCCTCTGGTTGTTGCATATAAATCTCTTCGGTCAGCTCGTCATTTAGGAAAGCCATTTTTACATCCATCTGATGTATCACCTTCTTATGTATTGCTGCGAGAGCAATCAACATTCTGATGGTGGTCATCCGGGCTACTGGAGCATACGTGTCAAAATAGTCAATCCCCTGCTTCTGAGAAAATCCCTTGGCTACCAACCTAGCCTTGAACTTGTCAATAGTTCCGTCTGCTTTCATCTTCTTCTTGAAGATCCATTTGCATCCGATGGATTTCGCTCCTTCAGGAATATCAACCAACACCCAAGTGTTATTTGAGGTGATGGAATCAATTTTATTGTCAATTGCCTCCTTCCAGAAAACTGCATCTCTGGTCTTCATCGTCTCATCATATGTAAGCGGATCTGCTTCCACATGATAGGTGACAAAGTCACTTCCGAAGTCCTTCGGCCTCCTCACACGCTTAGCTGACGGCTCAGCTTGTTCTGGTTCAATCGTTGTTTCAACAACATCTTCTTGGACCACATCTTCATTGAAGACTTCAGTTTGCTGCACACCCTCATTGTTCTCCGGTACATCTGTAAGAACAATATTCTTGTGCCTTGCAAATTTGTCTTCAAAATATTCTGCGTCACGAGTTTCAATGATATGATTTGACTCAATATCAAGAAATCTTCGAGCATCACTCTTCTCGGCATACCCCAAGAAGATCGTCTTAGTAGTCCTTGTCCCAAGCTTCTGAATCTTCAGATCTGGAAGCTTGACATATGCCAGACACCCCCACACTCGAATGACATTCAAGTTAGGTCTGACCTTGAACCAGAGTTCATGAGGAGTAACGTCTGAAGTTGCATGAGGCACTCCATTTAGAATAAAAGTGGCCGTCAATGCAGCTTCACCCCAGTAGCACTTAGGAAGGCCAGCAGTCAACAACATTGAGTTAATCATTTCTGTTAACGTTCTGTTCTTCCTCTCTGCTACTCTGTTTGATTGAGGAGAGTACGGAGCCGTAGTCTCATTGACAATTCCATGTTCTTTGCAGAACGATGCGAATTCATGAGACCTGTACTCCCCACCTCGATCACTTCTTATACTTTTGAGTTGTTGTCCAGTCTGCCGTTCAGCTTTGGCTCTGAACTCCTTGAACTTCTCGAATGCTTCGTCTTTAGCCTTTAGCAAGTAGACGAACGCATACTTTGAGAAGTCATCGATGAAGGTTATGAAATATTTCATCCCGGCCTTTGTAGAGAACTGTTTAAAGTCACAGATATCTGAGTGTACTAACTCCAGAAGATCTGTACTTCGATTAACCCGAGGAAAGGGTTTCCTTGTGATCTTAGTTTGAGCACAAACTTCACATTTCTCTACCTTACCCCCACACTTGGAGATAAGCCCTAGACTAGACATTCTGTTAATTCGTTTACAATGAACATGTCCTAGCCTATTATGCCACAACTCAAGAGTATAAGCAGAAGGAGTGACTTCATTAATTACATTAATTATATTGGACTGATTTACAAGCTGAATTTTGAACATTCCTTCGGTATAAAAAGTATTTCCAAAATATATTCCCTTGATAGACATCACCATCTGGCTAGCATTGATGTCCATCCTGAGGCCTGCATTGCAGAGTAGGCCTCCTGAGATCAGGTTCTTGGCGATAGCAGGTACGTGCTTCACGCCTTGAAGCGTCAGAGACTTGCCAGAAGTCAGCTTCAATACCACCATCCCAATCCCGAGCACTTCAGCTTGTGCCTGGTTCGCCATCATAACCACTTCAGAAGTAGGTGTGTAGGTGGTGAACCACTCCTTACTGGAGCAGACATGGCAGGAGGCTCCAGTGTCTACCCACCAGTCAGAGTCAGTCCTTACCGCATCAACCTGCGCAATCATAGCAACAATGTCAGTGATCATAGATACCTTACTAGGCTCTCCTTGCTCTGATTGCTTGGTCTTTGCTTTGCACTCATTCTTAAAGTGGCCCTTCTTGCCACACTTGAAGCAAGGCATCTGAGACTTTGGCTTCTTTTTCTTGAAAGAAGTTCCCTTGACTTTCAGATTGTCAGGGTCCTTCTTCTTGCTGTGGGAAGCCGCCTGCTTTCCCCTTGGTTCCTTGGTTTGAACCAGATTGGCGTTAGCCAATTGCTTGGACAGCGTGTCCACCTTCAGTTGAGTCTGCATCTAGTCCTCAACATAGATTTCCTGCAAGAGATCTTCAAGGCTGATCTCAAGCTTCTTCCTATGCATGTTTGCATAGAACTTGCTCCACCCAACGGGGAGCTTTGAGACAATCCCTCCAACAACAAACTTGTCGGGGAGGGGCATCGCCTCGTCTTCCAGCTTCTGTCGCAATTTCAGGAACTCCTTCACCTGCGGCAGCATAGACTTTTCGTCCTCAAAAAACCACTTGTGATATTTCTCAACCACAAATATTTTATTGCGGTTCTTGTCTTCTTCGTAGAGTTTTTCTAGAGACTTCCATATGTCTCTAGCGATATTCTTCTTAGAATAGGATTCTGTAAGGGAATCTTCCATAGCTTTCAGGATAAGCAGCCGACAAATGCTATTTTTCCTTCTCCATTTTGCTTGCAGTTTAGTAGTCGCGGTGATTGCGGCAGCAGACCCAACATCTAGAACAGTAGGTTCTTCCTCCAGAAGCACGTGATCTACGTCTTTGAGTTGAAGGGTGAGATAAACCTTCCTCTTCCAGACTTGGTAATGTTCTCCATCAAACTTTTCTAACTTGCAAAAGTCAGAATTGAAGAGTGAAACATTAACATTTTCCATCGTAGCAATAAAGCTTTGAGATTGTTATTGCCGGGGCACAATTTTTCAATGGAAAACTGAAATTTCGTAACAATTGTACAAACAATCGTTATAACGTAACACTTCATAGAAGGTACGTAGGAGAAATTTCAACTAGTGTTATACTTCACAGAAGGTGCACAGAACGTAACACTTCACAGAAGGTACGTAAGAGAAATTCTACTAGTGCTACACTTCACAGAAGGTGCGCTAATAGAATTCTGATAATATCAACGCAAACACTTCACCGAAGGTGCGCTAATAGAATCCTGATAATACCAACAAAGAAGGTGACTGGCGAAAGATGGAAAAACTCCTGCTGGGGTGAATGATCACCGTTGCTCAAAGCTTTATTCGCCCCACACGAATACCTTCCAGGAACCAGCAAGTTCGTCGGAGAACTTGGAACACTCTGCTCTTCTGACTCCTCGGATGAACTCGAACTCCTGTGCAAAACGCAATGC
>JANAVB010013200.1:7900302-8187802 GCA_029216955.1 Iris pallida | reverse complement strand
AAGAACAGTTCTCTGAGCCGCATGAGCATTTTAGCTTCCGGCCGCATGAGCATTATTTATTGCATGGCCCTTTTATTTAGTTGCTTGCAAGCTTGCATGCATTTGCATGCAACTTGCCTGGGCTGCATGGCCTTTTGCCCTGGTCGCATAAGAATTAATTGCATGGCTTTTTTATTATTATTATTTATTTAACTGCATTGCTGGCCGCATGGAACCACTTAGTGAGCCGCATAAAATCAGCAGCATGCTTTATGTAATGTATTATATTGATGTATGCAAGCCTGCATGCTCAATTTTTTAGCACCAGCCGCATGTAAGCCTGCATGTTATATTTAATGCATTTTTTCTAGTGAGCCGCATGGTCCCATATTAATTGCATTTAATGCATTAGCATGGTCCTACAAAGTTGTTGGCCGCATGTATGGAAATAATAGTTGCTGGCATTACTTTATTAGCTTTAATATATGCATTGGCATATGCCAACACCTAATGAGCCACATATGGCCTTAGTATAAGCCTTGGCCGCATGAACTGTTAATAGCTTAAAATATATGTTGCATGGCATTAATTAATACTTTAGCTTAAAGCATATGTTGCATGGCATTAATTAATGCTTTAGCTTAAAGCTTACGTTGCATGGCATTAATTAATGCTTGGGCTTAAAACATAGGTTGCATGGTTTAATTTATGCATCAGCTTAAAGCATATTTGCATGGCCCCTTTCTTGATTTGCTTGCAGGCTTGCGTGCTTGCATGCGATTGCAATAAAGTTGGCCGCATGGCCAAGTAAAAAGCTGAGCCGCATAAGGCTTGGCCTTTTATTTGCCGTTAATGCATGCATCAAAGTGGAGCCGCATAAGAAAATTATTTAATATTAGTTGCTTGTTTGTATTTTCATGCAAGCAAACCGCATGGCCATTATTTAATTAATTAATTATTTATTTGATTGTATTTTTATGCAAGCAAATGTGAGGGTGAGCCGCATGGATATTTACAGCATTAATAATTGCTTGATGCAGAGCCGCATGGCCTTTGGCCATTAAATATTACTATTTGCATGTTGCATTTTTGTATGGAATCTAAGGTGAGCCGCATAGGCTCCCTTCTTCCACTATCTAATATTTTGGCCACGTGAGCCCCTCTTTTACTGGCAGTCATCATTTCATTGTTTGGCCACGTGCCCTTTCCTTTGTTTAAGTGGAAGCTCGCATTTATTGTTTTCCCACTCTCTGTCTTTTCTGACTGCATGAATATTTCTTGTTAGCATTTACTCTTGGCCGCATGGCCCCCTTCAGCTATTTTTCTGGCCGCATAAGCTTTGGCTGGCCGCATGGGTGGCCTCCCACTCTCTTTGGCTGCATATATGTTCTCCCACTTTTGGGCCGCATGGGGTCCACTTTGATTGTTTAAATGTTTTATTTGCCTGAATTGTGGTCAGAATTTCTTCCCACTCCCAACATAAAAGTTGTAGAGTTTCTCCTTGGCTTCAAGAATATATATATTATTAATATATTATTATTTAATTGTGCAAATTTCTTCCTTCTTTGATAAATGACATGACACGACAATGACCCATAGTGGTGCACTCTTGAAATGAACTTGACATGATATTCTTGACATGATAACTTGAAATGATAAATAAGAATGACTTGATAGTGGCCCGTCGTGGCGCACTCTTGATAAGTAATAATGATAATGATAGTGGCCCGTCGTGGCGCTCTCTTGATATGTAATAATGATAATGATAGTCTTGCATCATGTCTAGGACATGAATTCCTGATTTCCCACGGTCAGGGAGTCATATTAAATCGGGCTAGGCTAATGACTAGAATAAACAAGTAGTTCATAAGAGATTTCCCAGTTACAGGCAATCCCGTTATCTGGGCATGCATGTGGACTTGTAGCCTGCCGACGAGTAGGGCACATTTCCAGCACACTGTCATGTGTTGCACCCTTATTGTACTAAATGTCGCCTGGATAACCTGGATGGTCTGCAGGGCTTGTGGCTGTGGAATAATCTCATTGCATATGGCTAGTAACTAGGACTGTGATAACCCTAGTTAGTTAAAGTATCAAGCCGTACTTATTGCTTGACCGTGAATGTTGGATGGAGTTTACTCAGTCTAGTCTCGTCTTGATCTTGTACATGATTGTTACATGTCCTGATTTCTTATTTTATCCTGCCGATAAATGGTGGGAGAAACCAAGTTATGTTCAGACGAAGGGTTACAACCCCGGTCCTTGTTTGGTTTACGGGTTATAACCTGGTTATCTGAATAGTCCCATGGTTATCTCATCGTATATCACCTTCCCAGTTCTATTTATTTAACATGTTCTCCAGTTTACTTTATGTCAAATGATGATTTACTTACTGTCTCCCTATGTTCGGGATAAGTGCATTGGTACTGCACGAATCTTGATCCTTCCTTACTTATTGCTTTCTCTCCCTGTTGATTGCCTATGATTGCTGGTTTTAAGTTCATAGTTCGGCCTCCTTTGTGGTACTTGCTATTTGGGGTCTGACCCCACTGGTTTTGCATGGCCAGGTTCTGATAGAAGAGCCCGAAGGATCTACCGCACCATCTACTCGACGGTGACCAGCCGGAGCACCAGAGTGCCTCAGTGGGTTTCTTCTTCATTCTCCTACTGATATGGAAATTCTCCTCTTGTATCGTTTAGCCCCGAGCACGTGTTTAGCTCGTGTTTTGGTATTTTCCTTGATATTGTAGCCTACAGGCATAAACATGATATGTGTATTCTAGACTATAGCTAGTCCTTATCATGTACGACTAATACTCTAGCCAGTCATCAGTTTTGTGGTACTGGCTCCATGATCATTCATGTATATATGGTTCGGGACGCCTTACTATTGTATGTATGATGATCGTACTCTTTGCTCTTGTATAATTTCCTGTGATTGAGATACCTAGGAATGTTAAACCATAGGATTGACTGATGGCTTGTAGAGTAACCCCTATGTCTTGACAGCTTATACGTGATTTCAGAGTATTAACGTACTTTGGGATTACGTAGCTGGCTAAGTCTGCCCCCGCTCTCCAGTATTCTGGTTCTGGGGCGTGACAGTACTAGGTGGTAATTACAGTCCTAGTGGGCCTGATCATCGAGCACCATCGTCAGAAGGGGAGTTTCATTAGCCTAACATGGGTAGAAAGGATGGGGACTCAAATGGGTATGTGGATACTGAGCCTTACCTCGTCCAGGGAGTTCGCCTTGGCATGGAAGGGGCATAGAGAAGTTGGATGGGGCTTCGGAGCTCCCTTCAAGGGTTTCACGTCAACCCAAATCCAAATTATTATATGAGGATTTTGTGGGGACATCTTCAAATGCTGCATGAGTGCATTCTTTGACCATGAAAAATGAAGCTTGGCTCCGGTTTATGCAACAGTCGACAGAGAAATCTCCTAGTGTTAAAGCTTGTCGAAAAAAAGAAAATAGATCAAAAGGTCTTCGAGTTGAGATGTAATTAAGGGAATTTCTCCAGTCTGTTGGAGATAGTATTTTATAAGGGTTAGAGTTTGTGTTTTAAGCGTTGTAGGGTTTATAGGCATTAAAGTCCTATAATCCACATTTTGAAAACCAATACAATTATATATTTATATATATATATATATATATATATATATATATATATATATATATATAATATTTATATATATATATATATATATATATATATATATATATATATATATATATATATATATATATATATATATATAACCTATCTTTTATTGAAAACTTCCAACTAGATTATATGATACTACTCGGACCAACAAAAAGGAAGTCCGCATATGGCTAGGACTCTACCATTCTACTCTTTTGACTGTCCTTAATACTAATGCCTATATTTGGCAGGAATTTTAGACTTGACCGAGGAAGATGTGTAAGCCCCCTGTATTTTTAGAGTTATATTTTTATTTATTTTTATTATTCTATTTAATATAGTTATTAATAGATAGTTTTGCCACTATTATTTATTATCATAATATATACTTTTTCGTAACTTTGATTTTTGGAGCACAAGAAATGCCAATCTCTAGAAACTTTTTTCATTAGTTTTGATCTAGACGAGTTAACTTTACTTTGATAAAATCATGCCCCACTCAAATGTATTATCTTGTATTCTATTTTTGTCGTACAACTTTTGGAACAATTTAGGCCTAAAAAACTTGTCGTACTTTTCAACTTGATTTAGGGATTCGATATTGATCCAACCTAAACGATCCAACATATGATTTCGACTATTTTTGAGCCTACTACACACATGCTTATGATGTCACACTCAATTGATGTAAACCCCCAAAATTTTAGGGGTTTTTTTTTCTGATTTATTTATCTCTTAAATAATTTATTTTGAAATTATTTGTTAATTATTTATAAATATAGTCTTATTCATGCTTAACTTTTGTTACGCACACGGACTAGACAATGTGGCACGGCTAGTGCAGTCAAGTGCCTTGACTAGCATATTAGCTGTAGGTGCCACTAGATTTATTTTATTTGAATATTTAGTTGTTTAAATTAATTTAATCATATTATGGCTATCTTGTTCCATTTTTAATATTCATTTATTATTTATATTTTTGAGATTGAAAATTTATATTGTTTGTAAGAAAATATACTAGTAGTGATATGTGCCCTCACCCATTATGATACCCTACTAATGTGTTGTTCATATTATTATTATTATTATTATTATTATTATTATTATTATTGTTGTTGTTGTTGTTGTTGTTGTTGTTGTTGTTGTTATCATCACTTTATTATTATTATTATTATTATTATTATTATTATTATTATTTTATAATTATTCTTGAACCTTTTGTTAAAACATATTAGTAGAAAATTTTATATATTTTATGTAAATTTTTTTCCTACAACTAGGAAAGTGCCACAAAGGCTGTTTATCATTTTTTAGATTTTTAATTATTTTATAGATTTTTTTAAAACTACCAAGTTTATTTAAGTATTTATGAGTAAAAAAAAGAAGAAGAAGAAGAAGGAAATTGCAGCATACTGTTCCCAAAAGATTTTGGGAACAGTAATGCTTGAAACCCGACAAATTCCCGTAGCCTTCAAAACTGTGAAGGATTTTGAATCAAAATCCAAAACTTATTATTATTATTATTATTATTATTATTATTATCATTATTATCATTATTATTATTATTATTATTATTATTATTATTATTATTATTATTATTATTATTTTATAATTATTCTTGAACCTTTTGTTAAAACATATTAGTAGAAAATTTTATATATTTTATGTAAATTTTTTTCTTACAACTAGGAAAGTGCCACAAAGGCTTTTTATCATTTTTTTTTAGATTTTTAATTATTTTATAGATTTTTTAAAAACTACCAAGTTTATTTATGTATTTATGAGTAAAAAAAGAAGAAGAAGAAGAAGAAGAAAAGTGCAGCATACTGTTCCCAAAAGGTTTTGGGAACAGTAACGCTTGAAACCCGACAAATTCCCGTAGCCTTCAAAACCGTGAAGGATTTTGAATCAAAACCCAAAATTTATTGGATTAGATCTACTTAAACACAGATCAAATCTCTTCTGAATGATCATAAACTAATCCAAATCCTGGTTTGAATTGGATTCAAATCTCTTTTTAAAACCCGATATATAAACCAAGAAATATTTGGATTGAGAGAATCGTCGAAGCCCCAAGATCAGGATTTCTTCACCTAGAAACCGCCCCCAGCCTCTCGCCAACCCTGAGCGCACAGTCCCAACCCATCTGCGCCGCCGGCCGACGGCCAACATCTCTGTGCGTGCGCAAACAGGGCGCTGGCAACACAGCAGACCGACCCCCAGGTACTCTACTTGGAACCCTATTTTCTTTCTTCTCACTCGATCGTTTTCAACTCCGTAAACTCGTACGAACTGTCTACATAACCCTCTATCATTTTCTTTAATTAGAATGTCCAATTTTGATCTGTATTGATCATGGTAATTCCTGAAAAATCAGAAAAAATCACAGATTACAAAAGTCGAGACAGGGCTTTTACTCACCTTCGACCAAGTTTTGGAAGGCAGAATTCGAGCAAATCAATAGGGACTTTTGACAACTAGTTCAAAAACAGTTCAAAACAACCTATACACGATTAAAACCTTTCTTTTAGATCCTGATTTCATTCAGTATCTTCAAAGTTATTTGATTCCAAAATCCTAGAAAAACCTGTTTTGAAAAACTAAAAATTTAGAAAGTTTTTTCGATACGCCGTGCGTCTCGACAAACCGTACGACATGGTCGCGAACCGAAAGCATTGAAAGGTGCGTATCGACTTCGCGGACGTGTGGGCTTTGACGGAATTCAAATTGGTTGCGTGTGCGCGACGAATTTGATACGTATCCGTCGAAATTCACCGTATCGGTCCCTTTGCAAATTTTCTAATAATTTTGTGCACGTTCGTCATATCGAGACGAAACTTGCGCCAACAGGACAGAATCATTTTTCTGGTCCTGTATGCCAAGTTTGGTCCGATTCTGAGAATGTCGACCGGAACGCCTTTTTGGCAGGCCCTCGACCCGATCCAACGGACGAAATTGTGCACGGTCCACCGGAATCCAACTTTGGACATACGGTTGGGTTCGTCTCGTCAAAGCAGACCCGTAGACATGTAGTCTGACGACCTTAGAGACCGTAGGTACTGGCACATTTTTTGGTACAAAACGGGTCCAACGGCGGACATCGTTTTGACCCAAAATTACGATTTTGCTCCTGTGTCCAGAATTGGACTTGTGGTTAGGCGTTTCAAGACATTTTTTAATACCAAAACTATTCGTGATGTTTATTTCAGCACCCGAGGTCGTCCATAAAAGTTGGCTTTCGTTGCTTCATTATTCTGACGATTTGAGTCATCGGAAGTCACCTTTCTGCACACTACCTCCAGGCAAGATACCTTGCAATTTGCTGTCTATTTATTTTAGCTCATATTTCATGCATTTACTTATTATTTACTTTCTGCAAAATAAACTGTGATACATGGCATAATTTAATAGAATCTTACTATTCAGTTCTATTTTCTGCTATGTATTATTTTCTTACACATTGAACTTGGATTTTAGGGACCACCCTTTGTGTGTTGCATTCATAGGCCTTGACAAATTTGTATCATATTGTTGCGAGTCGCATATAGAACTCGGACATGCGTGACTGGCTGGCCACCGGTACGTATAAGCCGTGCGATAGGATTAACCGCTAATAGAGTTTGCATGATTAGTTTAATTTAGCGGTTAATAGAGGCTCTATGTTGTGGATACAATATATTAGGCATTGGGCAGGAAGGACAATACCTTAGCATATGGACTACTATACACTTTACTTTTTGTAACCCGTGAGCTCCGCCGGAGACATGGGTGAGATTACCCATGGATACTGACGGCCACTGACGTTCTTCGAAACGTTATGCTCTTCCTGGGCCTCTGGTGCCCCAAGGGGGACCATGCCGATCCTATTTTAGCCAAAGCCCATGCATAGGAGGTTTGTTCTTAAAACTGCATTTCACTTAGACTGATTAGGCTACCTTATACATTAGGTACGAGTACTCTTGGTTTGGGTACTTGTATCTGACCGTGGCTTAGAACAATAACTTGTCGCGGACTAGTTTGCCACATCTCGTCCTTGTTTGGTTGTAGGTGTGGCTCACTACTCCGATGAGAAGGTACTGAATCTTGTTGTGGTCCAGATATCATATTGGATTCATGACTTGGGAAGATACTTCATCGTGGGTTAGTGTGCCATCTCCTGTCCTTGTTTGGTTGGGGGGATGGTACGCTAATTCAAGGGTGAGTATTGGGCCATGTTATGATCTGATTGACTTATTATTGAGCAGTATTTATTCATTTTATATGGCATGATATTATGTATCTTGTTACGTCCCTCTGAGGACCTGGTTATCTCTCCAGGTGTGTGCTATTGTCATAATCAGGTATTCGAGCCATGGCCGTGATCTTCTCCATTTCTTTATAAATGACGTGCTATTGGATCGTCATTCGCTTCGCTTGACATTTTCTCTCATTTGTATTTATTTCTGTTCATATAAACAGTTGTTAGTGGATTTGTCTCCGTCCAACATCTTGTACAATGATAACTCAAAGTTGATTTATGACATATCTTATATTCTTTTATTTTGTGGATGAGATTAGATTACTCTTGGTTTACTGCATTTTACAGCTTATGTATACATACGAGATTTTCATATATTGGAGTATACTTCGTATATATGCAGCTGACATGTTTATGTACTTAGTCCTGAGTATTTTGGGACTGGGGCATTATAATTGAGTTTTCTATGTGCTACTTATTTTCAAATGACACATAAGACCCGTTTCTAGTCATTTCGGTGTTTATTTCTCTTGGAAATAATTCCAGGACTTAAACCTTGTCAACCTAACCTAGTGGGCACCACACTAGGGTGCCAACTCATGGTAGAATATTATTAAATTAATTTAAATCAATTTATGAGCAGCCATATGGTTAAATCTTCACTACTTTGACCAAAGTCAAACATCCTATCCAATTAAGGAAACCCTTTCCACTCAAATTTAAATTGATTGATTGGAGGACCAAATAAACTCAAATATAATCAAATCAAACCCTATATTTCCATAAATGAAAGGAGAGCAAACCCTTATATAAAGAATCCCTCCACAGTAGCCCACTGTAGAACCCGAGGGGGGGTGAATAGGGTAATAAAAAAATTACCAACAATAATAAGCAAAGTAAATGACAATTTAAAAGAAGAGAGAATCAAACACTCGATGTATCCTGGTATCCTCACAAGGGGCCCTCCAGTCCTGGAACTCTCTCCGACTTTAATCCACTATTTGAGTAAATAGTACAATACGAGCTTTAATCGAAAACTTGTCAACTTCTTACACACGAGTTTTCATCCAAAGGCTCGTTAACTTCTTACACACGAGTTTTCCTATGAAGGTTCGTTAACTTCAAACTTGAGAGAAAAATATTTTGATCTTCTTGAACACTTGAAAGATCTAAGTTACAACTCTTGAATACTCTAACACTTCAATGGATGACAACTTAAAGCTTTGTAGAGTAATGGTGGAGCTCTTTGGTAGATGAAAAATTTAAGGCTTAAGTGGATAAGTATTTATGAAGAAAAGGGAAAGTTTATTTATACAAATCCAAGACAAGGGAGTATTTACTACATCCGAACAGATGATCTGTCATTTTTTCGCAGACGTTCGAAGGATTATCCGCCCCAATAGTAACGACTAGAAAACTAGCCGTTGGATGCATTAAATGCTTCTTGATAGTGATCGTTGGATTTGAATTTCAAATAGCCAGCTCAGCATTTACAGATTATCCGATGGTGATCCGCGGAGGTCCGCTGGATTATCCGGATTTTTTCATAAAATAAATGCTGTTCCAAACCAAATTATCAGGCGGATGCCCGTGGTGATCCGATGGATGATCCGAATATCCTCACAAAAGACTTGCTGGGACAATCCGGATTATCCAGCGGATATCCGCGGTAATTCGAAGGATGATCCGAATGTTCCCACAAAAACTTGCTGGAACGATTCAGATAACCCGACGGTGATCCACAGAGATCCGAAGGAGGATCCGAATATCCCCACAAAAACTTGCTGGAACAATTTGGATAACCCGATGGAAATCCATGGTTATCCGACGGATGATCAGCTTCTTCATCGTTTTCTATTTGTTTATCTTTAAAGATTTTGTTTTGTCATCCATATAAAGTGTTTACACTTGTCTCCTATGTATTATAGACTCTTGGAGATGTGAAGCTGGATCTTTGACTTGTGAAGCTTATGTATGTTTGAATGTGATCCAAGATTGAGTCTGAGCACCAGGTGATGGATGCAGATATCTTTCATTGATAGAGGCTTTCCTTTGATCCTGATGAGTAAATGAATCTAAAACAATAGAGGCGTTAATTGTGAGTACAATACCAAAATCGGTGTGCCAAGAATCTCCTCCATTTTGATAATTGACAAATATACTATTTTTAAGAGATAGCTCTCCCGTAAATAGATATCTCCCCCTCAATACCATTTTTTCCCCTTTGGCATTTATGTAAAATAAAAGATGATAAGAATAGGAAAGCATTTTGACAAATAAATATGCATATTCATTTAGATAAAACAAAGCTTTTCATGGAGTAATAAACTAGTCCCCACCGGGAGATGCAGGATAAGGACAACAAAAAGACAAACTTTAAGTCCACGAAGGACTGCACACAACAAAACAAAATAACTTGTGGACTCCACCACATCACTTCCTAGTACTTGGGATTATCAACCATCAGGAGCAGCCATAGGATCAACGTCATCAGTAGGATCCTCATCAACCCCCAGAACAGGAGTGAAGGAGCCATATGGATCAATGTTGTCCGGATACATGAACCAATAGACATTCGGTTCAGTGAACTCTGGTCCAGGAAGGTAGGCAATGTTGGGCACAGCAGGGTCGACAAGAGCATTGTTCTCCAGAAAGCAGCACTAAATATAAAATGTCTGATCCATGAAGCCATGATGAATCAGGGTTCCCAAACCTCAGGTGGCATCCTGGATGCGCTCCGAGGAGGAGATGGTGAGGGAGTCGAAACGATGATCAATGTAGCGGCAAATTTTTGGATATAGAGGCGTTGGAGCCGGAGGAGTAGAGGAAGTGCCGACAGTAGGTGGTTGGGAAGCTGAGGGTCGAGATGATGCGTAGAGGGTTCGTGACTTCGATTTGGCAGAAAGAGTTGGCTTTTTATCCATTGGACAATTGGTAAGATCGATCCCATTTGCTTCCAGAATCATGGTGCTATACATACCGAAGAGGAGAGACCGATGGTTGGCTTCTTGGATCCGGATCATTGAGTACACAATCGTCTTGGCAAGGAAGAATGGTTGGTGGGTGAAGAGGTAGTACATGGCAATGAGTTCCTCAGTGGTGAGGTTGTCCATATTGCCAGACTTGGGGGTGATGGAGTGGCAGAGGATGCGGTGGAGATCATGGTAGAAGGGACTCAAGTCCTTGTCATCAGGCTTTAGAGAGGTGATTGCAGATGCAGAATATGAATTCCTCAAAAGTATAGTTTGAGGAGAGCTTGATGGAGTTAATGGTACAGGGAAGGGAACGAAGGTTGGGATGCTTCAGAATGCCAAGAATGTTGGCAAGGGAAGCGACGGTGACGGTGAACTTGACCCCGTCCACTCTTGTCTCGAACTCCGGACCATCGCTGTCAACCCCAGTTTTCAGAAATGAGGGTAATTTTGAACTTTTATAATTATAATCATTTAATAATGATATTTATATTATATTGTGATTTTTGGTAATTTTTAATTAATTTAAAACTATTTAAAACATTGAATTATTATTCTGATGGTTAACTAGTTACACCCTAGTTTTGCTAAGCCTAGAGACTAACCATGACCAAGGGAGCCTAGTCATGTGATTAGGATGACTAATTACTACTTTTTAGCCTAAGGGTATTTTGGTCATTTTTGGCTTATTAATGAAAATAAATTTTGATTAATTAATATTGTGCTAATTGAATGTTAGAGACTAACCTAGAAGCTTAACCTAATCTAGATTAGTCTTGAGGTTAGAATTATGGTTAAAACATTCCTACTAAGTGCCAAGGTTAGTAATATCTAGATATTCCTAAGTAGGATATTTATCCCTTAGGATATTTGTGAAAAAGAAGGCCTTAGGACTAACTGAACCAATAGGAAGGCTTAGAATTGGGTGGACAAGCCCTAGCCACTCATCTACATGTAAAACTAACCCCAATTCATCTAATGACCAGCCATCAAGTGCCCCCTTCCTATAGAGAATCCTTAAGAAAATTCTTGCCTCTTTTTACCTCTACATAGAACCCTAATTGTTCTTCCCCAAACTTGAGAGCTTCCTTCTTAATTTTGATCTTCAAATCCCTCCATTCTTCTTCCAATCTTCCATCATTCCTTCTCATTTAACCAAGGAGGAGGTGCTAGGAAGGATTGGGAGCAAGGAGCAAGGAAGGGTATCCATTTTGGAGGAGCTTTTGTGTCGGAACCGTGTCCTTTGAGTGTATCATTGGGATCCCACTTCCAATAGGTATAATCATCTCTCTATTTCAATTTTCCTTGCATTTTAGTTAGATTTGAATCCAAAGGATCCACCCCCATGCATGTACAACCATTAAATTTTAATTTGAGGCTCTTTGGAGTCCTCTTTAGGAAGTTTGGATAGGTTTGGTGTCCAACTTGTGGAGTTTCCAATATAGGACACCCCATGTGTTTGTGTTTATGCAAATAGGCTATTTTGTGGTTTAATTTCAGTTTTTAAGATGGTTAGAATGAGTTTTATTTGGATAGCTATGTTGGTATCCAAGTATCTTGGCCTACATGTGTTTTTTTTGTCCAAAATAACCCAAATTCGTCATAATTTTTATCCACGTTTTTAATAGTCAGAGCAACTTAGAAATGCCATAACTCCTAGCTCATGACTCCGATTAATCTCCCGTTTTCTTAAAAAAAACTGTATCAAAGTTAGCTTTCCAAATATATAATTAATATACCATAATTAATAGACCAAATTCGTTCTAGAACTTTCTGTAAAACTGTTTGAGTGTCAGCTATTCGAAAGATGAACGCGTTTCGATATTTTCGCGATTTCGGGAGCTTACGGACACGAAAATGCGATCCGTTTGAAGTTTCGGAAAGCTAATACGAAGGGCTAAAACATACTTTAATCCTAGAATTTAATGAAGGCCCAATTGGTACAATATTGATTTTAAGTAGAAGAGTGACTATACGACATAGGCATTTTGTGTAACCTATGAGCCTATGTAGGATGTATATCATATGAATGTAGGTATCATAGGTTGTCAAGAATATGTATGATATAGTATATATGTATATATATATGTATATATATATTATTATTATGTAATATATGTTAGTATAGTGTGTATGTTTGAATGAGATAAGGATGTGTGTGGTTAGTGGAAAGAAGTGAGATTGATAGAGGATATGTGCTAGTGTGTATTTGATGTGTTATAGATGGTAGTGTAGTGTGTGTGTTGTGAAGGTAAGAGAGTTGGAAGGATCATGCCATCCTATTTGACTTAAGGCTAGTGTGATTTGTTGAGTGATTTATGTTTTGGTTGAGTGGTATCGTGTTTGTATATAGATGTGTGTGGGTGTGTTAGAAGAGAGGGAGGTGGATTTGGTATATGTGTTTGTGTATGTATTAGTATAGAAGTGGAGAGAAATTTAGATGTTGTATGTATGGATATGTTAGTATGTTAGTGGTTATGTTAGAATCTATGTAGAGGTTAGAGGTATCTTAGAAGTTAGATAGTGATATCTTATATAAGTTAGATAGTTAGTTGTGTTAGTCTGTGTTATTGTTAGTTAGAGATGACATATGTTAGTTGGTTAGAGTTAGAGATGGATATATATACATATATGTTATGGTTAGATATGAGTTAGTGGATGTTAGTTGTGTTAGGTTTCTAAGTTATAATAGATGGTTAGAAGTTATATGTTAGAATATTGTTAGTTGAGGTATTGGTTAGATTTTGATATGTTAGATACCTATGATATGTTAGTATTAACTAGTGTCTAGATGTTGGAAACCTATAGATAGTTAGTATCCTATCTTAGTATCTTAGGATACTAAGAGTGGGGTCTTAGAATAGTGGGTATCGTAGGATACCCAAGTTAGTATCTCAAGATAAATGAGATTTACCTTTACCTTCAAGGTAAATGAGTTTACCTTATAACCAAGGTAAGGTATCAAGATACCAAATATGGTATCGAGATATGAGGGTAGAGTGTTAGAACACCTTAGTAGGATATTGAAGGGTAAGTAGGGTGAGGGTAATGTAGGCAAGGGTATGGGTTAGAGGCTAAGGTAACGAGTTTACCTTGGTAGGGTAATAGGATAAGAGTTAAGGTAATACCTATAACTAAGACATGAGTTTAACATGTTTAAGATATGGTTAAAATTAGGATAGCTTGGTTGGTAATGGTTAGGAACAGGGTAAATGACTTAGGGTTGACCCCGTTTGACTATGGTTGACCATTTTGACTAAAAGTCAACTTTAGCCTAAAATTGACCAAAACTTGACCAGAGTTGACCAGTTGACTAAAAGTCAACTGTGAGTCAAACATTGACCTAGTTGAACTAGAGTGGACTATGAGTTGACCAGGGTTGACCAGAGTTGACAATTCGACCAAAAGTTAACTGTAAGTCAACCTTTGACTTAAGTCGACCTAGTTTGACTTTGTTTGACTTACCTTGACCTAGTTTAACTTTGTTAGGCCTAGTATGACTTAGATTGACTTTGTATAATCTAGTTTGACATAGATTGACTTAGAATCATGTAGTTGCATTATAAATTTTCTTTATTACATATTTGAACACATCATAACCTATATTACTTTATTTAGGACTTTGTGACTCAAGTTCAGATATCTATTTTCATCAGTTGTACAGGATATCAGGCGAGTACATTCTCTGATAGTTCTTTCATTTAATTGTCAATTACTGTACTTCAGTTCTAGTTAGTTCTATTTGATTCTCTGTTATAAACACGATTCGATATTGTTGGATCCATTTCATGTGACACTCATTTATTCATGTCTGGCCTCCATTTCTGGAACCACTACTGGCATCACCTACTAGAATCACCTTGAAATCACTTACTAGTATCATTCATGTGCTGGCTGGACTCATCTCGATTCTCGTATCGAATTATGGATTCACTTGTATTGCGGTACGGGGAAATATTGAGTAAGACTTGTAGACATATCCCAATTACTGGAACTACCCCTTTACTGGAATAAACTGGAATGCTAGCCATCCCATACTTGGCCGAGTGTGCGATGTGCCTTTTACCTACAGCCGTTTACATGTCGATCTCGGTATTTTAAAACACAATGTTAGTATATAGTCTGGACTCACCCTGGAATCATTGATCACTGACTGGACTCACCTTATACTGGACTCATCTTGTGCTGGATTCATCTGGTATTAGATTTACATTATCTGGACTCACATTGGGATTACACTTGACTCATATTATACTGTCTGGACTTATATCATGTTACTCTAGTTCAGCTAGATCGTATTTTACAGTCTTCATTGCCATGCTTTTCCTCTTGTTTAGTTACCTTACTTTCCTTGTACCTTAACCATTCTCTACATCTTACTCGTATGAACTGCCATGTTCATCAATATAACTGTCTATAACTGCTTTATAGTTCTCTGTCATTTACTTGGAATTTCTAGATGAGTTGTGCTCGTTCCTGTCCTGATTGGACCTGTTGAAAATATTACAGATGCTTGTCCCGAGGACACTTGCCCTACTTACTATGGACCAGGAGATGTTTTAGCTACCTTTGGCCCCGACACTCAGGAGTGATAAGGAGACTAGCTAGTAGACTTGTTTTAGTTTTCATTTTTAGAACTTATATTGTAATAAGTTGAGATCTTGACTTGTTTTGAGATTGTTTGAGATATTATTATTTTAGTAGTTTATTAGAGTTGTTGTTTTGGAGTTAGTATAGCTTTTGTGATTCTATGTTATCATATCGTGCTTAGACTGTGATTGAGTATTATCATATCTTATACTTGTCCTCCGTTCGGAGTTGAGTTTTGATAAGTACGTTATATATTTACATGAGTTGTTGTTTAGATAGCAACCTTGTACATCGTTCTACCGTTGATTCTGTGGCGTAGGCTGGGCGCTGTTACGCACTGTGCCCTTACACAGGGTACGGGTCTAAAAATTAATATATTAAATAATAACTAATTAAATTATTTATAGGGTCAAGTCGCAACTTTGACTGATTTTGCTAGTTGAGACACACATAAGGCTCGACCTTCCCTAACATGGCTAATAGACTAGTCAAAGTACACGACTACACTGTCCGTGCTAAAATTCCTTGTCGATATGCATTCAAAACTTAACCACGACTCGGGCCATATATATATATATATATATATATATATATATATATATATATATATATATATATATATAGTATTATGCTATTACAAAATTGTATTTAAATCTATTTGGCTGTATAATATCCCAAAATAAATCCATAATAATTATACTGTCATGGCAACCTAACATGGCTTCCTACCAGGTGGGGTTGGTTAGGTTAGGGTCCAAATATATTTTCTAATTTAATCGAACTCTAAGAGTCAACCAATAAGTCACTGGTGCCATTCGCAATTAAATAGCACATGGAGACTCAATTGAGTGGCACACCCTTGGCATGTGTGTCGTAGACTCAAAATGGGTCAAAACCATATATTGAGTCAACTGATTTTGATTGATGTCGAGTCATGCACTCAAGTTGGAAGTTCGGTCTAGAATTACGGTAAATACTAAATGGCCTAAATTGACCTAAAATTGTGCGAAGCCAAAAGAATGCTAGGGGACAAGTTTGGATGGGACATGATATACTAAATTGAAGGTCATCCTGTCTACTACAAAACTTATGAAGGATGTTTCGAGAGATGGGCAAGTCTTATGCTCCAAGAATCAAAGACACGGAATAGTACATCTATAATTATAATTAATAAGAAAATACAATAAAATAAATATACAATCATCTAATCGTATAAAATAAATAAATAAATAAATCCCCAAAAATTAGGGTCTTTACAAATGTGCTAAGAGCCACATCGGGGAATAACTTCTCCTTGAAGAGTTTCCTGAAGTTCTCCCAAGTAATCCCTTTTACCGATGCACGAGGGTCTGTACGGTACCAGGTCAGAGCGATATCGAAGAACTGACTCGCTGCTGCTGCTACCCACAGCCTCTTAGGGAGCTCTGCCGACCCCAAACTCTGCTCCACATCCTCCAGCCAATCATCGGCATAAAGGATGCCCTCAGTTCCCTTGAACTCCCTGGGGTACATCTTCTTGAAGTCCTTGACAGAACCCTGCCTCGTTTGCTACTGCTGGGCTGGAGCATCCTGAACGGAAGCTTCTGCCCTTCTCTCAACAGCTGCGAGAGCCAACTGATGAGTATTTTCTATGCTCTGCCTCAGCACCTCTGACTGGCGCTGCGATGCCTCAGCATGTGCTCGCTGTGCCTTCATCAAATGCTGAAGGAATGCGAACATCTGAGTGGCATCGGTCGGAAGCGCAGGTGGAGGCGGAAGAGTATCAGGAATAACTGGAGAAATCCTCGTAACAGGTGGAGGAGGACCCCCAAAAGTAGAAGATACTCCTACGTGAGCAGATGTAAGGAGTGGTGCAGTCCCAACTGCAGGCTGTACCGGACGAGAGGTGGCACTCCTCTCAGTATCCGTCGACACGGAGCGATGTGACCTAGTCTCCACCTTCCTGAAGACAGATCAAACAAGGAGGACAATAACGGTACAAGGATGATAGTATCAAGAAGGACAAATATGAAATAGATTATTTAGATTTGAACAAATATCAGTAGATTCAAATCTATGGAAATTTCCTAGTTTGTGATTGAGTACGTTCTCTGCTAAGCCTATCTCTCATTCATATCGCAGGCTCGTAGCAGTACAACTAAGTTGTCGTACTACCACGATATCGTACCAATGCGACTCTCGACCTGCATGGGCCACCACTAAAAACGTGTCTATTTTACGTGTGTGCGAATATTTTTTAAGTTACTTTAGAATTTGGTAATATATTTCTAATTATCAAATATATTTACAATATTAGTATTATTATTATTTAAATAATGTGTTCCAATATTTGCATAATTTTTGGACCGAATACGGGTGTGTAGTATAAGTTCAATAAAACAACCATTGGGTATTTTTTATTATTTTATTATTATTAAAGTTAATTTTTTGTGATTAAATAATTATAATTATTATTAGATATCATTATTTGTTGATTTTTATTTTTCCAATCTAATTTATATACATAGGTACATATATTTAAATAGATTAAAATATAGATAGATATTACTGAATTTTTGAGATTTTAATATGTATATATATATATATATATATATATATATATATATATATATATATATTAAGGATATATATTAAGAATAGAAAGTAAGAGATATATACTCAATTTATCGCGAGAATTTGTAATTCTCGCGATATGAACAAACCCAGCATTGGCCGATAGATATATTTAGAGGATTTGATTGTTGAAAACCAATCAAAACATCATCGATTTAAACCAAATTTTGTTCTATGAAAAGCTAATCCAATTCTCTCCCAGATTGGATTGAATTCAACCAAAATCTTGGTTTAAATTCGTGCAAAAATCTAGTTGAATTTTGAACTCAATATCGATATATAAAATCGATATAAACAAAAATCGACCGATCAAACTCAAACCCTTTGAGTTCGTGCACCCCCAGCCATTCTCCCCTCACTCCTACGAACTTCTTTGGCCTTCCGCACCGCCGTGGGGTCGCCGGACCACCGCACAGCCGTCGTTGAACAGAGCAGCACGATAGTGGCAGCAGAGCGTTAACAGCAGCAGCTATTGCAACCATGCCACTTCGCGATGCAATTCCCGCATCATCGATCGACCGTTTCGCAACCCGTCTTCACTGGTATGCTCCCAACCTAACCTGCTTCAAAACCCTTCTAGTTGAATTAATTAAACTGCTGTAGAATGTCCAGAAAGTCGATGTAAAGATCGACGAAAATATGTTCACAAACAGGGAATAGAACTGCCCTAACATGCTAACTTGGAAGACCATACTTGATCAATCCAATGAGGAACCCAAGAAACTACCTGAACAGTATTTTAGGCAACCTATAGGGCTTTAGAATCTATTTTGTAGTTTCTGAATTCATCGCTTATGTGCCGAGTAATCTATTTTCCAAAACGAAGAAAAATCGGTTTCAAAATAGTTCAAAAATTATAAAAATATCCGATACAACGTGCGTCCCGCCAATCCGGGCGACGTGGTCATGAACCGAAGGCATCAAAAGGTGCGTAACGGCTTTATGGTCGTGTGGGCTTTGACGAAATTCAAATTGGTTACGTGTGCGCGACGAATTTGATGCGTATCCGTCGAAATTTACCGTATCGGCCTCTGTGCAAATTTCCTAATTACTTTGTGCACGCTCGTCAGATCGAGACGAAACTTGTGCCAACAGGACCGTATCATTTTTCTGGTCATGTATGCCAAATTTGGTCCAATTCTGAGACTGTTGATCGGATCGCCGTTTTGCGGGCCCCACGGTCCAAATCAACGGGCGATTTCGTGCACGGCTCATCAGAATCCAAAATTGGACATACCATTGGGTTCGTATTATCAAAACAAATCTGTAGACATGTAGTTTGACGAATTTAGAGACTATTGACTCTGGCACGTTTTTCGGTACAAAGCAGGTCCAACGGCGGACACTGTTTTAACCCGAAATTACCGTTTTACCCCTGTGTCCAGAATTGGACTTAAGGACAGGCAATCCCAGCTAATTTGACTAATCTGGAAATGTTGGCAACATCTATTACAGCTTCTGGGGGCAGTTGTGAGACTTGGACTTTTTGACTTGTTGATTGGCGATATATTGTTGGTTCTTCGTGCAACCCTCAGGCAAGTACACCTTGCCAAACTTTACAGTACTTACATGCTATTATATTCTGCTATTCTTTTGTGTCTCACTTGGTACCATTTCTCTTTCGCTTCATATCATGGATACTTTCTAGTTTTACGTGCACGTAGATTATTACTCTTTCATTTCTCTTGTTACTAGCCATATATTTTCTATCGTGTTCATGTTTAGTGATAGTATTGCTTAGCCTCTATCGTGTCCCTTTGACATGATTGAGATGGACTTGACTTGTTGACATCTTGACTTAACTTGACTCGTAGTTCTAGGTAAGGACCTTGTGATAGACGATGACTATACTTGACTACTCTCTGTTGTGAGCCCCCACTGAGCTGCGATAGAGACTTACTATAGGTTGTGAGCCCCCATTGAGCTGTGATCTATAGGACCGTGAGTCCCCACTGAGCTGCGGTTTACTCTGATTTATTCTTAGTCATGTTTATCAGCACGATTCTCGACGGCATGCTACTTCCTTATATTTTATTCTTGTACTACTCTACAGTCTTTATTTCTTGTACTATTTCCTATCCTTCCTTGTATGTTAAAACTGTCACTGTAGGCATGTATATTATATGTCTTGCTAGTCCTCTGAGGACCTGGTGATCTCTCCAGGTATTAGTTGATGGCACGGTACACTGATGGATGATGTTTGCTACACCGAGACTTAAGGTATACATAGTGTGTTATTATCATATCTTCCGTATTTCAATTTTTTTCTATATTTGATTCTTGCTACATTATAGCCTAGTCTTGTACAAGCTTCTATTTTCTTCTAGCTTGTTCATGATAAATGTGTTATTGGGGATCCACTCTAACATATTTATCTAATCTAGAATCAGTGTATCATGGCCTGATCAGCCTTACTGCACTTGATTCGTCATATTTATCATTATTATGTGGATTGAGATATAGTTAATCTAGAATAACCAGACAGCTTATACGTATTCGAGCTGGGCTGGAGTCCTCTCGATACGTAGCTGGCATGTATACGTATACTAGTCCTACGTATTTTGGGACTGGGGCGTTAAAACATTGGAGGGCCAGTTCGCGGGACTGGTACAGGAGAACTCGTCGGTGGACGAGTATGCGGCAGAGTTCTTTCGCCTAAGTCGATTCGCCCCAGGGATGGTTCGGGATGAGGGAGAGAAGGCCCACAAGTTCAGGAGGGGCCTGATCCATGCAGTTTGCTCTCGCACATCAGGGCGTCGCGAGGCGACTTTTGAGCAGATCCTGATGGATGCTCATATAGCCGAGGAGGACCACGATCTTAGGCCCAAGAGGGGCGGTGATATTTTGGAAGCTGGTTCTAGTGCGGGGCCGGCCAAGCGCCCTCACACTCAGCAGATGCAGGCACCAGCTAGAGTTCAGCAAACCCAATATCAGCCTCGAGGACATGACCATATGGTACCGACTTGTGGCTACTGCAAGAAGTCAGGGCACGACTGGGAGCAATATAGGAGGAGGTTGAAGGTTTGTTTCTTTTGTGGATCCGCCGCTCACCAAAAGATGGATTGCCCCACAGCACCTCCGTTTGGCGGAGAACAGGATCAGAGAGGAGGAGCTAGGCCACCTGTGGAACAACACCATGTCCAGCACCTGATGGGCAGGGCTTTTGTGCTGCCGGTCGAAGAGACCGACGCTATGGGTGACGGGTTAGCAGGTCTGTCTTTTTTGTTCTTCTTTCATCCTGTTGTGTGATTCCATTAGTACATATCAGGATTTCTCGTGATATGCTAGATAGTGTAGCTACCCTGTTCGAGACTTTGATATCACGACCAGTAGGACCACAAATTACATATTTTTAGATATAGAATTTGTTGACCTTGATTGTTGGGGGTTTAACCTAGAAGGAGTACGACCATTTTAATTTCGAGGACGAATTTTTTTAAGGAGGGTAGAATTGTCAACCCCAGTTTTCAGAAATAAGGGTAATTTTGAACTTTTGTAATTATAATCATTTAATAATGATATTTATATTATATTGTGATTTTTGGTGATTTTTAATTAATTTAAAACTATTTAAAATATTGAATTATGATTTTGATGGTTAACTAGTTAAACCCTAGTTTTGCTAAGCCTAGAGACTAACCATGACCAAAGGAGCCTAGTCATGTGATTAGGATGACTAATTACTACTTTTTAGCCTAAGGGTATTTTGGTCATTTTTGGTTTATTAATGAAAATAAATTTTGATTAATTAATATTGTGCTAATTGAATTGTTAGAGACTAACCTAGAAGCTTAACCTAATCTAGATTAGTCTTGAGGTTAGAATCATGGTTAGAACATTCCTACTAAGTGTCAAGGTTAGTAATATCTAGATATTCCTAAGTAGGATATTTATCCCTTAGGATATTTGTGAAAAAGAAGGCCTTAGGACTAATTGAACCAATAGAAAGGCTTAGAATTGGGTGGACAAGCCCTAGCCACTCATCTACATATAAAACTAACCCTAATTCATCTAATGACCAGCCATCAACTGCCCCCCCTTCCTATAAAGAATCCTTAAGAAAACCCTTGTCTCTTTTTACCTCTACATAGAACCCTAATTGTTCTTCCCCAAACTTGAGAGCTTCCCTCTTGATTTTGATCTCCAAATCCCTCCATTCTTCTTCCAATCTTCCATCATTCCTTCTCATTTAACCAAGGAGGAGGTGCTAGCAAGGATTGGGAGCAAGGAGCAAGGAAGGGTGTCCATTTTGGAGGAGCTTTCGTGTCAGAACCGTGTCTTTTGAGTGTATCATTGGATTCCAACTTCCAGTAGGTATAACCATCTCTCTATTTCAATTTTCCTTACATTTTAGTTAGATTTGAATCCAAAGGATCCACCCCTATGTATGTAAAACCATTAGATTTTAATTTGAGGCTCTTTGGAGTCATCTTTAGGAAGTTTGAAGAGGTTTGGTGTCCTACTTGTGGAGTTTCCAATATAGGACACCCCATGTGTTTGTGTTTATGCAAATAGGCTATTTTGTGGTTTAATTTCAGTTTTAAGATGGTTAGAATGAGTTTTATTTGGATAGCTATGTTGGTATCCAAGTATCTTGGCCTACATGTATTTCTTTTGTCCAAAATAACCCAAATTCGTCATAATTTTTATCTACGTTTTTAATAGTCAGAGCAACTTAGAAATGCCATAACTCCTAGTTCAAGACTCAGATTAATTTCCTTTTTTTTAATAAGAACCGTATCGAAGTTAGCTTTCCAAATATATATATTAATAAGCCAAATTCGTTCTAGAACTTTCTGTAAAACTGTTTGAGTGTTAGCTGTTCGAAAGATGAACGCATTTCGATATTTTCGCGATTTCGGGAGCTTACGGACACGAAAATGCGATCCGTTTGAAGTTTCAGAAAGTTAATATGAAGGGCTACAACATACTTTAATCCTAGAATTTAGTAAAGGCCCAATTGGTATAGTATTGGTTTTAAGTAGAAGAGTGACTATATGACATAGGCATTTTGTGTAACCTATGAGCCTATGTAGTATGGATATCATGTGAATGTAGGTATCATAGGTTGTCAAGAATATGTATGATATAGTACATATATATATATATATATATATATATATATATATATATATATTATTGTTATGTAATATATGTTAGTATAGTGTGTATGTTTGAATGAGATAATGATGTGTGTGGTTAGTAGAGAGGAGTGAGATTGATAGAGGATATGTGCTAGTGTAGGTATTTGATGTTGTATAGATGGTAGTGTAGTGTGTGTGTTGTGAAGGTGAGAGAGTTGGGAGGATCATGCCATCCTATTTGACTTGAGGCTAGTGTGGTTTGTTGAGTGATTTGTGTTTTGGTTGAGTGGTAGTGTGTTTGTATATAGATGTGTGTGGGTGTGTTAGAAGAGAGGGAGGTGGATTTGGTATATGTGTTTGTGTGTGTATTAGTATAGAAATGGAGAGGAATTTAGATGTTGTATGTATGGATATGTTAGTGGTTACGTTAGAATCTATGTAGAGGTTAGAGGTATCTTAGAAGTTAGATAGTGATATCTTATATAAGTTAGATAGTTAGTTGTGTTAGTTTATGTTATTGTTAGTTAGAGATGACATATGTTAGTTGGTTAGAGTTAGAGATGGATATATATACATATATGTTATGGTTAGATATTAGTTAGTGGATGTTAGTTGTGTTAGGTTTCTAAGTTAGAATAGATGGTTAGAAGTTATATGTTAGAATGTTGTTAGTTGAGGTATTGGTTAGATTTTGATATGTTAGATACCTATGATATGTTAGTATTAACTAGTGTCTAGATGTTGGAAACCTATAGATAGTTAGTATCCTATCTTAGTATCTTAGGATACTAAGAGTGGGGTCTTAGAATAGTGGGTATCGTAGGATACTCAAGTTAGTATCTCAAGGTAAATAAGATTTACCTTTACCTTCAAGGTAAATGAGTTTACCTTATAACCAAGGTAAGGTATCAAGATACCAAGATATGGTATCGAAATACGAGAGTAGAGTGTTAGAACACCTTAGTAGGGTATTGAAGGGTAAGTAGGGTGAGGGTAATGTAGGCAAGGGTATGGGTTAGAGGCTAAGGTAACGAGTTTACCTTGGTAGGGTAATGGGATAAGAGTTAAGGTAATACCTATAACTAAGATATGATTTTAACATATTTAAGATATGGTTAAAATTAGGATAGCTTGGTTGGTAATGTTTATGAACAAGGTAAATGACTTAGGGTTGACCCCGTTTGACCATGGTTGACCGTTTTGACTAAAAGTCAACTTTAGCCTAAAATTGACCAAAACTTGACCAGAGTTGACCAAAAGTCAACTGTGAGTCAACCATTGACCTAGTTGAACTAGAGTGGACTATGAGTTGACCAGGGTTGACCAGAGTTGACATTCCACCAAAAGTCAACTGTAAGTCAACCTTTAACTTAAATCGACCTAGTTTGACTTTGTTTGACTTGCCTTGACCTAGTTTGACTTTGTTAGGCCTAGTATGACTTACATTGACTTTGTATAATCTAGTTTGACCTAGATTGACTAAGAATCATGTAGTTGCATTATAAACTTCCTTTATTACATATTTGAACACATCATAACCTATATTGCTTTATTTAGGACTTTCTGACTCAAGTTTAGATATCTATTTTCATCAGTTGCACAGGATATCAGGCGAGTACATTCTCTGATAGTTCTTTCATTTAATTGTTAATTACTGTACTTTAGTTCTAGTTAGTTCTATTTGATTCTCTGTTACAAACACGATTCGATATTGCTGGATCCATTTTATGCGACACTCATTTATTCATGTATGGCCTCCATTTCTGGAACTACTACTGTCATCACCTACTGGAATCACCCTGGAATCATTTACCGGTATCATTCATGTGCTGGCTGGACTCATCTCGATTTTCGTGTCGAATTCTGGATTCACTTGTATTACGGGGCGGGAAATATTGAGTAAGACATGTAGACATATCCCAATTACTGGAACCACCCCTTTACTGGAATAAACTGGAATGCTAGCCATCCCATACTTGGCCGAGTGTGCGATGTGCCTTATTACCTACAGCCGTTTATATGTCGATCTCGGTATTTTAAAACACACTGTTAGTATATAGTCTGGACTCATCCAGGAATCATTGATCACTGACTGGACTCACCTTATACTGGACTCATCTTGTGCTGGATTCATCTGGTATTAGATTTACATTGTCTGAACTCACATTCTGATTACACTTGACTCATATTATACTGTCTGGACTTATATCATGTTACTCTAGTTCAGCTAGATCGTATTTTACAGTCTTCATTGCCATGCTTTTCCTCTTGTTTAGTTACCTTACTTTCCTTGTACCTTAACTGTTCTCTACATCATACTCGTATAAACTGCCATGTTCATCAATATAACTGTCTATAACTGCTTTATAGTCCTCTGTCGTTTACTTGGGATTTCTAGATAAGTTGTGCTCGTTCCTGTCCTGACTGGACCTGTTAAAAATATTACAGATGCTTGCCCCGAGGACACTTGCGCTACTTACTATGGACTAGGAGATGTTTTAGCTACCTTTGGCCCCGACACTCAGGAGTGATCAGGAGACTAGCTAGTAGACTTGTTTTACTTTTCATGTTTAGAACTTATATTATAATAAGTTGAGATCTTGACTTGTTTTGAGATTGTTTGAGATATTATTATTTTAGTAGTTTATTAGAGTTGTTGTTGTTTTGGAGTTAGTATAGCTTTTGTGATTATGTGTTATCATATCGTGCTTAGACTATGATTGAGTATTATCATATCTTATACTTGTCCTCCGTTCGGAGTTGAGTTTTGACAAGTACATTATATATTTGCGTGAGTTGTTGTTTAGATAGTAACCTTGTACAGCGTTCTACCGCCGATTCTGCGGCGTAGGCTGGGCACTGTTACGTACTGTGCCCTTACACAGGGTACGGGTCGTGATAATTGCCACTTGCAACCAGGTTGTAATAGAACATCTTGATGGCCGTGAGATAGACATCGACCTGCCGCTCTAGGACATCTGCGAAACCGACATCATCGAAAATCTTCCGATGGGTTGGGAAATAGAGAAAGCAGATGGGCTTGCCGGTGTAAATATGAAATTTGCTAAAGATAGTGAACCACTCGTGGGATTGTTGGACCGAACGAAAGATGGCAGGGTTGTGGCCGTGGGCAGTGGCGGTGGGGAGGAACATGATTGTGGGAGGAAGCTGGGGATGAGGAAGAGGAGGCAACATGACGAAAGCGTTTGTGAGACATGGTGGAGGTTGGGAGCGGCTGCCGGATTTGGGCGGATCTAGGCGGATGACTGGTTAGAGAAAGGGGTGTGTGTGGAGAGACGGAGGAGGAGAAAGAGTGTGGGTTTTAAAGAGAAGAGGGAAATGGTTTTAATGATGTAGGTAACATTTAATGTGAGGGGATGAGGTTTTTGAAAAGTGGGTTGACAGCTTTTAGGAAAGAGGGAAGAATTTTTGAGAAGAGGGAAAGTTGGATTCAGTCTAATTTGGACAGAATATGTCAGTCGGATCGTCCGACGAAAAGCCGCAAAAATCCGATGGACAACCCGGATGTTGAAAAATCTAAAAATAATGACCATGATGTTTGAAAAGTGGTATCAGCCAGCTGTAAAGAGGAACGAAAAAGCCGACGGTATTCCGCGAAAATTTGCCGAATTTTTCGTCGGATTATCCCTTAAGGAGGGTTTTTAAAACAATTTTTCAAGAAGGTTCTCGACAAATGAAGGAAAATCGATCTTCAGTAAGAGGTTTGGTAAAAATGTCAGCCAGTTGTTGCTCAGTGTCAATAAATTCAAGATGTATGTCTCCTTTTAGTTGATGATCATGCAAGATGTGATGTCAAATCTTAATGTGTTTCGTGCGTGAGTGATAAATAAGGTTTTTAGTAAGATTAATAGAGCTAGTAGTCACATTTGATAGAGATACCATTTAAGGAAATACCATAGTCTATAAGTGCTTGTGTCATCCAAAGGATTTGGGCACAACAATATCCAGCCGTAATGTATTCGGCCTCAGTTGCAGAAAGGGCAGCCGAGTTTTATTTCTTACTAAACCATAAAACCAAGGATTTCCCAAGGAATTGGTATGTGTCGCTAGTTCTTTTTCAGTCAATTTTGCATCCGGTAAAATCTGCATCTGAGTATCCTATAAGCTGAAAGGATGAAGATTTTGGATACAAAAGTCCTATGTTAATGGTGCCTTTGATATACCGAAAGATGCGCTTAACGGCACATAAGTGTGATTCTTTGGGATTAGCTTGGTATCGTGCACATAAGCAAACACTAAACATGATGTCAGGACGACTATCAGTTAAATAGAGTAAGCTACCGATCGTACCTCGATACTTACGAATGTCGACTGATACACCATTGTCATCTTGATCAAGCTTAGTTATAGAGGCGATAGGAGTTCTTATTGATTTGGATGAGTCTAGTTCAAAGCGCTTAAGAAGATCCTTGGTGTATTTGGCTTGATTGATGAACATGCCTAAAGGTCCTTACTTGATTTACAACCCAAGAAAAATGATAGTTATCCCATCATACTTATTTCAAACTCGTACTGCATAACTTTGACAAACTCTATATATAATGTTTTGTTAGTGGAACAAAAAATGATGTCGCTAATATAAATTTGAACTAATAGGAGTGTTCCATTGTGAGTTTTAATAAAAAGTGTGATGTCAACTTTGCTCTTTGAGAAGTTGTGAGTAATGAGGAAGGAGCTAAGACGCTCATAACAAGCACGAGGAGCTTGCTAGTGGCCATAGAGATCTTTGTGTAATTTAAAAACATGATCAGAAAATTAAAAATCTTCAAAGCTAGGAGGTTGCTTGACATACCTCTTCTTTAATAACACCACCATTCAAAAAGGCACTTTTACCATCCATTTGAAAATGTTTAAAATCATTAAAACAAGCAAATACACAAAGCATTCAGATGGATTCAAGACGAGCAACCGGTGCATAGGTTTTTTCATAATCAATGCCTTCCTTCTGGTTATAGCATTGAGCAACCAATCGGGCTTTGTTACGAGTAACGATCCCATCCTCATTAAGCTTATTTTGAAATATCCACTTTGTCCCAATAATAGGATAGTTGTGGGGCTTAGGAACGACTTCCCAAACATTGTTTCTCTCGAATTGATTAAGCTCTTCTTGCATTGCAATCATCCAAAATTTATCATTAAAAGCATCATTGATATTTTTAGGCTCTATTTGAGAAATAAAAGCCACATTTACACAATGATCTCATGTAGAGGATCGAGTGCTAACTCGTGAGGAAGGGTCACCATTGATAAGTTCCTTGGGATGATGAGGGACAAATCTCTATTTTGGGGAAATCATCTTGAGGAGTCTCTATAGTTGAAGAATTTTCAGGTAGAGGAATCTCAACTTCATTACTAGATGAAGGAGCACTTGTAACTCCAAGAGAAGAATTTTTAAACCAAAAGAGATGTCATCAAGATCGTTAAGGGAGCTAGTTGTAGAAGTGTTAAGTTCGTCAAACGAGACATTGATTGACTCTTTGACTATAAGACTTCTTTTGTTAAAGGCACAATCCTTTACTATGCATTGAATATCCAAGGAAGATATCTTTATAGGATTTTTCTTCAAATTTGCCTAGGTTATCTTTGGTGTTCAAAATAAAATATTTGCATCCAAAGACTTTAAAATATTCAATAGATGAAATTTGTCAAACCAAAGCTCATAAGGAGTTTTCTTAGAAATAGGTCTAATTAAGACTCCATTTATAACATGATATGTCGTGTTAACGGCTTCCGCCCAAAAGTATTTAGGAAGCTTGTATTGGTTTAACATGACCCTGGCCATATCGCTGAGGGTTCTATTCTGTCTTTTCACTACACTATTTTGTTGTGGAGTTCTAGGGCAAGCAAAATCATGACCAAAACCATTTTAATACAGAAGTTTTTGAAATCGGCATTGTCAAATTTATCTCCATAATCACTTCTAATTTTGTTGATCATAATACCTTTCTCATTTTGAACATGTTAACAAAAAACAACAAATTCATGAAAAATATTACTTTTATTTGCAAGAAAAATAATCCAATAAATCTCAAAAAATTATCCATTAAAACAAAAGTATAGAGTTTACCACCGAGACTAGTTAATCTATTAGGACCGAATAAATCAATATGAATAAGTTGGAGGGGTCTAGCAGTGCTCCCCGAGTTGATAGATTTGAATGAAGATTTGGTTAACTTATTCTTCTCGCATTCCTCACACATCATGTCTTTCTTGAAATGAATGTTTAGGAGTCCTCTGACTAGCTTTTTGGTGGCCAGTCGGAAGATAGTGTCCATGTTGGCGTGTCCAAGTCTTATGTGCCAAAGCCAACGCTCATCATTCTTTACTACTAGGCACCTATCATTGTTAGTACTTTCAACGAGATAAAACACATAAATGTTATCTTCTCTAATTCCTTCATATATAGTGGAGCCATTTGTGCTATCATAAATAAAATATTTGTGTTTAACAAAGTTAACTCCATAGTCATTATTCGTGAGATGGCTAATGCTAAGAAGATTGTGCTTCAGATTTGTGACAAGGCAAATATTTTTAACGCAAGGGTAAGGAAGGAAGCCAATATTACCATGTCCGATGATGTAATCGCTTAAATTGTCGAAGGATATGCGTCCTTCCTTCGTCATCAATAGCATTGCAAAAAGTGAAGCATCACCTGTCATATGCCGTGAGGAACCGCTATCGAGGATCCACTTGCTTCTAGCATGCGATGGAGGGTTAACCTACAACACAAGTTGAAGACTTTGGTACCCATAAATGTTTGGGTCCTTGACTGTTAGTTTTAGGAAGCCATTTTAGCATTCTCATGTCAACATGCTTTATCATTTGATAGTAATGAGATATGTGTCCAAGTAAACCACAGTAGTGGCACATTATGGGTGTTATAGGTCTAGGAGAAGATGAGTGAGTGTTTTGAGTACGAGGAGTTCTAGCATGATTGTTATGGTGACGATAGTAAAAAGCATGATGTGACGTGTTCTTCCTTACAGAAGGTCCTCTTTGTGTGTGCACTTGTTAGGGATAGAGCCTATGTGGTGTGTTCATGTGAGTGTGACGCTTGTAGTTAGTGTTGTGATGTGTGTTGGCGTGTCTTTGATTATGACGTCGTACATTTGTGTAGGCCATATCTCTATCATCTTGTTTCTTGATTTTTGCAAGAAGATTATTATATTTGATAGAAGTTGCATATTCTCTTTGGTTAGCAACAAGTGTCTTTTTTTAGCAATGTCATATCCTTCCTAGAGGGATTGACATTCAATATCCTTTTTGTTTATGACGTCTAGAGCTTCTTGGAGCTTTAGTCGAAGAGACTCAATCTTGTCAGTATTAGAAGCATGAGATTTCCCTTTTATATCAAAAATGATATTAGAGAGTCTTTTTATTTCTTACTTGAGAGCATCAATCTCTTTTAGAGAATTTCTTTGCTTACTTCTCAAAACTTTGTGTTCATCGTGTAGTTCAATAATGACATTTTCTAATTCAGTATAAGAAAGAGCATTCATAGAGAAGTCATCAAGTACCTCATTTGACTCTGTTGCCATAAGACAAACATTTGCAGTGTGTTTGCATTCTTTGTCATTGTTCGAGTTGTCACGCCCCGACTCAAAAAATTGCTCATCCTCACATCAATTTATCAGAATCATCATCCACGCTGGGGCGTGATGCCGTACGAGTCTGGAGTTGCACTCATACAAGGCAAGATGACAAGCTCTCAAATGGTTATCTTTCATATTGTTATTTAGCAGTAAAAGAAATAGAGTATACGAAACAATTCTCTTTATTCGATAAATGAATTAAGGTTACAAAGGCTTTTAATAGTCCAACTGAATTTGCCAGATTGGTTACAACACTCAGGTTCTCTCTTGTCCAAAAAAGATTTTACCGTTCCATACATCATGTCTTCTATATCTCGGCCGCATCAATCCTGTTGCAAGTCTGAGCGTCAATGCGGTCGCACGCCTAAAAATGCTATGGCATTCCATGCCTCAGCACGTTCAAGCGAAGTTCCATCTCAAGCAGATCATTCCCTGAACCTACAAGCAATCTGGTGGAAGATTAGTAATAATCCTCTCGCGTACTGATCAGAGACCCACTTTACTAAACCGACATTAAGTAGATATATGGATCATGTAGCTTAACTTATGATCTTTCTATATTTGCCTTAGGATAGGTTTCATGGCATATTCGAAAGTAGTAAAGCATGTTATCATGGCAAGCATGTTATATTTGAATCTTGTAAGCAAATAGACAAGCAAACATATAGCAATCTCGTGTTTTGATTCAAGGCGCAAACTTCTTACCCACATCGACGCACTCGCCCTTGCACCGACGCAAGGTGAATATGCCTACCATCTTTTTCTGTCATGTTATAAGTGATCTCTGTACAAGATCTCTGTGTGCCTACACTTTCAGTCCACCGTTCTTTAACTATATGAAGGTCGTTAGCGTATCCGCACCACAATAGAACTCTACCATGTTTCTTTTTTTTTCTCAAATTGGATAACCCGACGTCCTCCCCGTACAGGTTGCTAGTCTCAAGTATTCGAAGGACGCCAAACTTACCATCAATTGCGGCTTATCACATCAGTAGTAGATCGCAAGTCATAACCAAAAGATGTGCACCAACAATGATTAACATCCCTCCTATGCCGAACGGTCCCGTGCCCCAGCATTTAACTCGTTCGAAGGAAAATACCACACCTGTGCACGGGCAATATCTCACGTCCATTCAACCATGCAACGTACATCAAACTCATACAACCAAACATAGTCTTGAGTCCGAAACTCAGACTTCACGTCGTCTTGTATTTCTTTTTCTTTCAATGTTCTCACTCTTTCTATGTTCTCACATTCTTTCTACGATTTCATTCTTCATTTCAATGTTCTATGGCACCATGTCCCAATTCAATATTCATCAAATGAACGACCCAAAGGCCCCAAACATTTTGTGGCACCATGCTACATTCGACAGTTTTGTCACATTCATGCCATAACTGTTCTCTTTGCAACGAAGCCATCTTTTATGTTCTCTATTATTCGAGTCGTTCATGAGATCACGCCTCGATACCGTATTTCCATGTTCTATGCATTAGTGTTCAATATTCATGGCTCGTGCACTAGGGCACTCACCTAAATAGTCTTTCAATGTACTAGCCTTCTAACTCGTACGTGGGGGCACGAATGACTTGTGCGCTGAGGCACTCGTCGATACAGTTATTCCATGTTCTTATGGCTTACGTACGGAGGTGTTCGCCATTGCGGTGTTTCGATGTTCAATAGCGACTCCAGCATTTGATGCACATTTCATTTCAATTGTTCTATCTAGTATTCAATACGTACTATGATTTCTCTCCTTTGAGCCATGCCCGTGGACTCGATAGGTTAACTTAGCATACAACGATTCATTTTACTTAGGCATGAAGGAGTAGAAAAGAAGGGTCAAATTCCTCCCACCTTAAGCCGATACGCCTTGTCGTTTCGTCGATCCGATGTGGCTTGATTTCATAACTTTGTTGTACGACCAACTCTTCTGACTTAGCCATTCGAGAACTTCATGCTATGTTGAATTATTCGACCGATTTGGCTTACCGTGCCTATGCCTCAGTCCGCCGCGAGGTGATGATTTGGTTTTGCAGAGTCTATTGCAAACATGGCAAAATGTCAACCTTTTATATTTCAGCGTAAAAGTATAGCCTGTACACGAAACCAACTAAAATTAATATTCGTTTGAATCGGACTTGTGTATTGCATCGATTCGATTTCTTAGAATCTTTGAACCGACTCAATGCTTTCTCTTGGGCCAACGTATCTTTTGCATCGATCCTGACTTGATGCATTCCTCGGGTCAACGTAACTCTTGTATCGATTCGCATCGATACATTCTTCGGGACAATGCAACTCTTTGAGTCAATCACTCAACATATTGCACCGTACGGAGTGGGGCATTACACGAGTCACTGGCATCACTTTTGTACTAGATGCTAGTGTTGATATACTTCTTTGTGGATGAGCTTCCTTTGTTTGTCTATTCGTACTTGCCAGATTCTTTTTTTCCTATTGGACAGTCCCTCTTGATGTGTCTAGTTTTCTTGTAGGTGTAGCAAGCAGGTTCTTCATCAGTGTCCCTTCTTGAACGATTTGCTTTATGGAACTTGAGGAACTTTCTGAAGTGTCTTGCGGTGAGAGCAATTTTTTCATCATCCGAATCGTCATCATCGGAGTCATCTTTTGAGGAAAGCTTGATGGCCTTGAGAGCAAGAGATTTTCTTTTTTTCCTTTGTCTGTTCTTTCTCTTTTTCTTGTATGGAGGCTTCCTCTTGGTCCTTCATATCCATCTCGTGGGTCGTCAGCTTTCCCATGAGGGTCTCAAGGTTGATTGTTGTAAGGTCATTCCCTTCGATGATGGTTGTGGCTTTGGGATTCCATCCTTTAGTCAGTCCTCTGAGAATGTTTCAAATCTTTTCATGAGTAGGATATTCCTTACCAAGAGAAGAGAGAGGGTCAATAATATGAAAGAATCGAGTAAACATAAAAGTAATAGACTCATCTTGTATCATTTTGAAGGATTTATACTCTTGAGTGAGTCTATAATCTTAGATTCTTTCACTTGTGATGTCCCCTCGTGTGTGACTTCCAAAAGTTTTCATATTTTATTGGAAGTTTTGCAAGTGGAGATTCTATTGAATTCATTGCTATCAAGAGCACAATATAGTGCGTTCATAGCCTTTGCATCCCGACTAAAAACCTTCTTATCATTTTCAGAATTTTTTGCCATAAGCGTTTCTGAAGTAACTTCCTCAATAACTATGGAAGATTTGGGGATACCATTTACGACACAATCACATAGATCAAAATCTAAGGATTTTAAGTAGATACTCATCCTGATCTTCTAATATTTATAATTGGTTCCATTAAATAGAGGAGGTCTATTTATGGAGTGTCGCTCATTATGGAATGAGTTAAGACTAGGATTAGTAGCCATTGATCACTTTAAGGCGGTAAGTCCAAATCAAGAGAATAGGCTCTGATACCAATTGTAGAACCCTGCGGAGGTGAATCGGATAATAAAATAATTGCCAATAATAATAAGCAAAGTAAATGACAATTTGAAAGAAGAGAGAGTCAAACACTCGATGTATCCTGGTATCCTCCCAAGGGACACTCCAGTCCTGAAATCCTCTCCAGCTTTAATCCACTATTTGAGTAAATAGTACAACACGAGCTTTGATCCGAAGGCTTGTCAACTTCTTACACACTAGTTTTCGTCCAAAGGCTCGTTAACTTCTTATACACGAGTTTTCTATGAAGGCTTATCAACTTCAAACTTGAGAGAAAAAGGTTTCGATCTTTTTGAACACTTGAAAGATCTAAGTTACAACTCTTGAATACCCTAACACTTCAATGGATGACAACTTAAAGCTTTGTAAAGTAATGGTGGAGCTCTTCGGTAGATGAAAATTTTAGGGCTTAAGTGGATAAGTAATTATGAAGAAGGAAAAGTCTATTTATACAAATCCAAGACAAGAGAGCATTTACTATAGTCGAAAGGATGATCCGTCGGTTATCCGCAAACGTCCGAAGGATTATCCGCCCCAACAGTAACGGCTAGAAAACTAGCCGTTGGATGCATTAAATGCTTCTCGATAGTGATCGTTGGATTTGACTTTCAAATAGCCAGCTCATCATTTACGGATTATCCGACGGTGATCCGCTGGATTACCCATATTTCCTCACAAAATACTTGTTGTTCTAAACTGGATTATCTGGCAGATGTCCGCGGTGATCCTACGGATGATCCGAATGTCCTCACAAAAGACTTGTTGGGACAATTCGGATTATTTAGCGAATATCTGCGGTGATCCGAATGTTCTAACAAGAACTTGTTGGAACGATTAGGATAACCTGACGGTGATCCGCGGAGATCAGGAGGAGGACCTGAATGTCCCCACAAAAACTTGCAGGAAAAATTCGGATAACCCGATAGAAATCTATGGTCATCCGACGGATGATCTGCTTCTTCATAGTTTTCTATTTATTTATCTTTAGAGCTTTTGTTTTGTCATACATACAAATGTTTACACTTGTCTCCTATGTATTACAGACTCTTGGAGATATGAAGCTGGATCTTTGACTTGTGAAGCTTCTGTATGTTTGAATGTGATTTAAGTCGGAGCACCAGATGATGGATGTAGATATCTTTCATTGATAGAGGCTTTCCTTTGATCCTGAGGAGTAAATGAATCTAAAATAGTAGAGGCGTTAATCATGAGTACAATATCAAAATCTGTGTGCCAACACCCACTTTTCTTTCCCTTCACCAAATTTTCCCATCTCCTTCGATTGGCCACGCCTACCAAGCCAAGGCCGACCACCACTTCCATCACCTATTCTTCGACTTCTAAGCCATCTACAACCTCTTCCACACCCCTCTCAACTTCCTCCATCGTCCTAGAAACTCTCGGGAGCACCACGACGCTTTTGGAGAGAGATCCTAGCCCTCGAAGACACCGAAACTCGCCGTTTTGTTCTTAAATTTTAGCAGCGGGTTGGTGTTTTGTAAAATAGGTTAAAAATAGTTTTCCTCATCGATTTTGCCTCAAACCAAGTTTAGTGGATACCCCTACATATATAATTTCATGTCCAATCGTCAACTCACACCGTTCTACTCTGTTTGGCCGTGGAGTCCGTTACATCAAAACGTGTCCAGAAATGACGAATTTGGGTGCATAGACTTTTTCGACGACTTTGAAGCCCGTTTGATCTGAAACAAAATCTTGGTAAGGTCTCTAACATCTATATCTATCATCTACAATTATTGTTCATGAATATTTGCAACTATTTCATGTTGATATGCTATCACTTTGCTTCTATCAAATTTCGGACACTGACACACCTCTCAAAATTAGTCTTTTTGACTCCAAACTTTTGTAAGATTTAAATATGATATAAATCTAATAAATTTAGATAAAAAAAATATATTTAACTCTAAATATTCTGATTCATTCCAGAATAAATAGTTTTTATATTTTGTTTCATGATTTTTTTGCTTCGGAATCAAATTTCTATGTGACATGTTGTGTTGATACTTTAATAAAGCGATCTAGCGTATTATCCTAAAAAAATAATATTTATATTGAATATATTAAGATTTAATATGATACTTTCCAAAAATTAAAAGTGTATATTTTTAGTATATAATTTTACATAATTGGTTGCCAAATATAGATTATTGTATCTTTAAATGGTTTAGACTAGTGGACTAATTTTTGTGACTAGTTTAGCCTAATAGGGTAAGTATGTATATGGTAAGTAGTATGGTGATGTTTATTTAGTTTATTTATGTTTTTAGGAGTTCGTGATCACTTGTCTACGGAGATTGACGCTGAACCAATACTTTATTCCTTTGCTAAAAATCCAGATAAGATAGCTTGCTACTTTTCTTGTACTGTTAAAATACATGGTTTGTTGTTGTACTAGAAGTAGATGTCACGACCCACATCCGCTATTCGGGGTGCGAGTGTGTGAGCAAGCCAGCCTACGCCGCAATGTCGACGGTAGAACGCTGTCTAGTATATACAAGTCACATAAATCTAGAACCAACATGTCAATCTATATCTCATCCACAGAAGTAAAAAACACAACTAACTCAAATGAGCAAAAAATAAATACTCAAGGACTTAATAATGAATGGGGTTATTTATAAATACCCTCCTATGGCATTTTGGTAACTGTCTTCGTTGTTTTAAAAACAAAGAACACCCCCTGCGTGCTTAATTTTCTACTCACTTTCTTCTATGCACCAGGGGGTACAACTAGTTAACTCTATAAACCTGGGGGTGTTCTTTATTTTTAAAACAACGGGGACAGTTACCAAAATGCGTACAAACCATAGGGGGTACAACTATATAACTCTAATGAATGATAATATAAAATGAAGTCTCAAGTTATCAAAAATTCAAGTCACGTCCGGTAGAGACAAATCCACTACCACTAGACGAAAATAAAATGTAGAGACAGGAGAATAAAATAACTAAGTCCAACTATGCTAAGCATCCACAACGTTATCAGCTGTAGTGGTACCGTGGTCTGGTGCTGGCTCATAAAACCTGCTCGTCTGTGCCTGGCTCATCCTCGGCTAAACCTGGAGAAATCATCCGGTCCTCAGGGGACTAGCAAGATACATAAAATATGCCTATCTAACAGTTTATCATGCATAAAGGAAATCCAAGATATAGGCAGAAAAGACTACACAACAACGATACATGAATGTGTGAACAACTATGCATAAATGAACTGCTAGAACAAATAGGTGAACACATGACAAGAGATCAACTGATAACCAAACTCTCGCCCCTAATATGGACTCGCAGGTTTGAACAAATAACTAACCCTTGCCCCTATTGTGGACTCGCAGGTTAGTTCAAGACAATCAACCCTCGCCCCTAGTGTGGACTCGCAGGTGATTTCGAATAGTCAACCCTCGCCTCTAGTGTGGACTTGCAGGTTGAGAAAATCGAAAATAAGGTATAGCAGTTCAGTTATGACGCCTTCATTCTATGATACGACTCAATCAAGTACATGTGAGAAACAAATCTAATATGAACTATAAGGTCAACCGTGAACAAAGACTATATAACAATGAGGAAACTAAACTAATATATATAATCCGAGAAAACACATGTCAACAGTCAACAAGAGAAAACTAGATAATGGCATGTAGCGAAGGAAAAAGAATAAGCATATGAATAAACTGTAAAGAAAGAGGTATACTTGCATGTGGTCTTGAGTTGCTGGCACAGGTTACAATCTGTATCGAGGTCCAAGTAACCTATTTTTAGAGTTTTACAGTGTTAATAAGGTAATAAAAGAAAATAGCAACCTATCTATCCTTTTTGTTAGGCTACTAGACCATTTCCTATACTATTTGTACCCTAGGTAGTTAGGCCATTTTGGTTGCTCTTTCTTGATGGGTGTGCTAAATTTATATTCATACTTGTGAAGTGTTTACAGCCCTTATTATCTATGTATGTAACCTACCACATATCAATACTCACCTTTTCATAACTTAATTTAAGTTACTTTCCTACCTGATTCCCTTTTAGAGGTTTCCTGTCATTGCTGTCCTTATTGGTATATGTAGGAATGATGCATGATACAATCACATGCACACAGCCCCAAAATCCATGTATACTCCCTACCACTGACTTCTATTATGTCCATTTATATATATATAGACTATGTAACCTACTGTTTCCTTGCATTAACTGTTACTTATATACTAGCCTATAGCAGATACTACAGTTCCTTAACAATCTAACATGGGAAAACCCAAGTTTTCAGATACCTTATATATACATATCCGGTATCCTACTACTAGTATACCCCTACATACTAGCCTACATATCTTATCTACCAGTGTTCTATCCCTGCACCTGTGCTATCTATATCTGCTAACACGTGCATATATGGACTGCTCCACAAGTAGCAAGATACTCTTGTTATTTTGTCTTACCCTACCTGCTCTTGGATCATACTTCACGCCCTTGGCCACATCCTCCTAACCTTGAGACACATAGTTCTGCATTACTAGGCACATGAATGAACCCTGCTATCCTCAAAAATCAATTCTAATATATTATCGAAACTTCACTGTTTCTGACATCTGTGGATCTCTAAAGTTACTAATGCAATCAGCAATCAATCTCAAACGCCTCCATATATGGTTTTATATATCAGCGACCACTTGAACTTATTATACCATTGGTCATTTGCTCTCATCACTTTCTTTTCCATCATCATTTTAGGGTGATCCTATATCCCATAAAGCATATTTCTTCCATCATTTCCATATGGTCTAGAACCCTTGCTTCCCTCATTTCCAATTCATTAACATCTTTTAACAGATTGGCACTTGCTACCCATACATGATAGGGATAGGGATAGGAATAGGAATCAGTAAGACAGGAAACATTCCCTGAGGTTAGCCTGTATCTTAGAGTGAAAGTACATGAACAATACTCAGAGAAGTTAACCGCAAGAGTTTGACTTACCCATCATTCTAGATACCTTTCATCATCATCATCATCATTAGCCAAGACTTATTCCATAAGAACGAGGACAACTATTGAAGAGAACATCAGAAGAACCTCAAAAGTTTTATGAACAATATAATGTGTCAAGCAGTCAATCAAACCTCTGGATATTGGTCCCAAATAGCTGTTAGCAAGAAAGGACCTTGCTATAAAACTTAGAAGCCCAATTGGTAGAACATATATTAAGCTTTCAGTCTAGAACACATTTCTAAAAAGTAACAAGATAGACCGAAAAGCTTTCCTTTCTTCTATTCAATATAATATATGATTAAACATCTATATTAGGCTTTCAATCTAGCGAGAAAACTAAATTGACCTTCACTTTACAACTCTTATTTAAAACCATAGCAAAGGGGATGGACACTAGTTCACTTTAACCCTAAAACGAGAGCTCCCACTCACTTTCTCCACCTTTCTCCTGAGTTAGCAGCCCCCCTCCCCGCGGAAGCCGTGTGTTGCTGTCTACCCCGACAACAGTGCCTGCCTCGTGCATCACCCCGGAGAACCTCCACGTCGTGCCACTTTGTCCGCTACGGGCCACCGCGCTGCTGCTGCACTCTCCCGAGCCCAATGCACGCACGATGGTGGTTGAAGCTGCTACTGTCGCACATGTTGCAGCTCCCGCTGTCCACTCCACGGCAGGCCACCAGCTGCCATCACATCCCCCTGACCGACTGCGCATCCCAAGTGCATCTCCCCATGTGCACTCCCCGTATGCAGCATTGAAGCTACTGCTATAGCAGCTACTGTCAACGACGGTGGCTCATCGTTGGCCACCCCGTGTCGCATAACAGCACCAGCAATAGCCTTGGGCCGCCAAGCTGCTACCATCTGCGACCAGGAAGTCGAATTCGACTCCAGAACCGAGTTCCGGTCGAGATGCACGAATTATAAATTCAGAATTTGTGCCTCGGGACAACAAATTTGCATAAGTTTTTAGGACGATCCGACCGTTGGATCATCAAACACTTTCTTCCATCGTAATCGAGGTAAATAGCTCTATCTCCACGTAAAGCTTTAACCATTAATTCGATCATTTGCTAGGTCAAAATCGGCCACCAAGTTGCACGAATAATTGTATTTATTTTTAATAATTTCATGGAGCTAACTTCGTGGATTTGTTTCTCTGCCATCGCAGCTCCATTTGGTGAGCCACCAGTTCCTGTGCACAGCTGGTATAACCCTCTTCTTGTAGTAAATTTTTGTGTAACTACCACTTTTCTAAAATAAGAGTTATTTTGAACTTTTGTAAAATTGATTATTTTAGTTATTAATTAATGGATTTAAATCATGTTAGTAATAAATTGGTGAATTTTTGATTATTTTAATATTATTTTACTTAATGTATTGTGATTATCTCATTAATTAGTGAAACCTTAGAACTACCTTGCATAGAGACTAACCATGATCATGGAGACTTGGATAATGAACTTAGATTAGTAATTAGACTCTAATCTAGCCAGAAATCACTTAGAAACTAATTAAAGACTAGAAACAATGTATTAGTTTGGGCCTTTAGGAAAAGGGCTTGATTTGACAACTTAGAAAGGTCCCTTAAGCAATAAAACCCTAACCAAACCCTAGCCAACCATCATGGCCGGCCACAATAGCCCCACCCCACTATATAGGTCATCATTAGGCTCCTTCTTCTTCCTTTTCATTGAAACCCTAACCCTAATTTGTGTTCTTCCCTAAATTTTCTTCCATTCAAACCAATTGCAAACTCTTCCTCTTGAAGGGAGAAGGCCTCTATTGGCTAGCCAGGATGGATTTGGAGTAATTTGGCTATTGGAGCTTGGTGGGAGATCTATTCTAGAAGTTTTTCTTGGAATTCCAACTCCCAATTGGTAAGAGCCTCTAAACCTTTTTATTTTCTGTTTCCTTTCCATAGATGAATTTATTTAGGGTCTCCCTATCATTAGGTAGAGTTTGGTTCGAATTCGAATCTATTTAGGGTACGTATTGCAAGAATATCGGATACGTGTCTCAAGTGTTCGATGAAATGCCCCATAGGATGTTTTGTTCTCCAATTTCTAAAATAATTATATATTTGTGAAGCTAATATACTGTGGATTACATATGTACTTGACTGAGTTGATTTCGAGGTATTTTGATGGTTGTTTTTGGACACAGGGACACACGGCTAAGGTTTCAGCCTGAACAGTGGCTCCCCTGCTACTAGGGGCCTTGTTCTCTCTCGACACACCTTGTTTTCACTACCTAGCAACTGAATTAGTTTGGGCTAGTGACTGACAGAGGGTCTTGGGCTTGTGGCTTCGAACCATGACAAACTCGAGCTGTGGCAGATCCCACTCTGTGCGGTCGAACATGCTACAACATACTGCACATTGCATATATGCACTATTCACTTGACACTCATCTTCACACTGCATTGCATCCATGCTGACACATCTACACTTTATTGCTATGACACTCACATCTACACTTTATTTCACTTGACACTCGAACACTTTGTACTTGCCTTCACACTCATGTCTGAACACTAACACTCACCTGTATACTTCTTGCATTGACACTACTTGACACTGCATTACCCCCATCACTGCATTGACACTTTACTGCTCTGATACATGTAATGTATCAAAGTTGGTATCCACTGCAAGCCTATTGCAGTATCCTGCATTTTCCCTACAATTCATATGACCAGTCCATGTTCACATATGAACATGTATCAGTACTTGTAAACCCCTCCCATATCCTAATAACTTACAACACTGACAGCACCCTTACTTTACATGTCTGCACGAACACCTTACATCTGCACTTACTTGGACACAGCAGACCCGCTCTGCTATAGACCTGTATACCTTGGGAATATATGTAAGTCTTTGTGTTCATGTGTTTCATATATGTATGGATGTTGTCTATAAAAATAGAGTATTATTTATATATACATATACTGATTCATGCATGTGTGTGTGTTAAGTCTTTTAGTATCAGTTAAATAGGTAGAGGAAGTTTGTTTGTGTGAGTGTGGCACTCAAGAGCCATGAGAGTGTACATTAGAGTGGTTTTGAGTGTAGTATTTTGATGGAAAGGGGCTCTAATGTTCAGTCCCTTTCCTCTCTAGATCAGTTAAGGTCTGTGGCAACTTAGCATTAGCATTTGTATTCAGACCTTCATATTACATTGTATCTGCCCATATCCATTGCTCAGACCCTTGATCAATGTTAGCACTGCATACTTATTTATACAAACCCTATATCATGTTCACCCATAGTATCAGATGAGTTATGTATCTGCTTGGAATGGCAGCTACTAGATCATCTTGGTAAAACCCCTTAGTTCACTTTAGGATACATTTGTATCATACCATTCCATATACTAACTATATTGCCCATGATTAACTTATAGGCTTTAGTTAGTTGTACCAATTATAAGGAGTTAGAGAGGGGAGGATTAGTATAGTTCAGACACACATGATTTCCTTTTTGTCAATTCTCATATAGGTTAGTCTTATATCATTATTGTGTGTAGGATTCAGTCTTGCTTTCACTGAGTATTCAGTCCACTCTAACTTGGGTCATCTTTTTTCTTACCATTGCAATTTGCTCAGCCTTCATTGCATTGCTTCCATGTTTAAACCATCAATGTTTTACCCTGCATATGAAGGCTTAGTATCAGATGGATACCAGGGATATGCCTGCATTCCTTCCAGAGACATCACATGTCCTGCATCCTCCCATATCCTACATGTTAGATCATTACTGCATATGATTCACTGCATTTACCATTTCTGACATATATTGCATTCATGCATCCACTGCATCATGTCCTGTATACACCCACACTATATGTCCTGCTAATATTCATTCCATAACTGCTTTCCCTTCCACTCTTCACTAATACATAGTTCTTGCATCCTCATTTCACTGTATCTTGGTTAAGTTAGTAGCAGCATATATATATATACACATATATATGATGTGTAGTGTAGCATATATTATATATTGGTTGTGTGATATCTTAGAGTATGGGTTACAGTGTCTATATATATATATATATATATATATATATATATATATATATATATATATATATATATATATATATATATATATATATATATATATATATATTTTTTTTTTTTTTTTTTTTGTATATATATATATATATATATATATATATATATATATATATATATATATATATATATATATATATATATATGTGTGTGTGTGTGTGTGTGTGTGTGTGTGTAAAACCCCTATTTTTTAATTATTTTTTTATTTTATTAGACTTAAAAATGAATTTATACAATTTGTGGTTTTATTTATTTTTTTGATGACCCGGTTTGGCCAATTCAGCCCGAACATGGCCCGAACAAAATTTTAGTCCATGTAAGCAGGTAGTGTGACCAAATGTGACCATGTAGACATATTATATGTACTTAGAAATATTTCCTAAACTATTTTAGAATTTTATGTACAATTTCTCATTATTTAAATATTTGTACAATTATTGGTATTTTATTATTAAATAATATTTTACAATATTGTACATGTTCCTGGACCCGGATGAGGGTGGGTAGTAAAGTTCACACGTTGGAACAATTTTTATTATTTTATTATTACTAAAGTTATTTTGTGAAAATTAAATAAGCATTTTATTATTGTTGATATTATTTGATATTATGTGATATTATTATTGTTGCCTTTTATGGCAATTTAAATTTGTGTATATATGTAAAAATATATTTTAGATGCATCATATATAGTTAGATAATATTAAACTTTATTTCAAATTTGTGGAGATTTAATAAATATGTTATCCTATTAGATATGATTATTATTATTTAGTTGATTTTAATGTCAAATGAATTTAAATATATGTGTATATGTTTTTAAGTTGATTTCATATATGAAAGATGATATTAAAATTTTCTTTTTCGATTTTGTAGAAATTTGATTGGATTCATTTATATATATATATATATATATATATATATATATATATATATATATATATATATATATATAATATATATATATATATATATATATATAAATATATAAATATAGATAACTATATATAAGATAAGTTTAGTTTAGATAAAAAAAAAGAAAAAAAATATATGTTGCATGGTGGTCGGCCCCACCACCTGGCCGACCACCCACATGCCCCAAACGAGAATAAAGAGCTGCAGCTCTTTAGCTGCGCCCAAGGAGGGGGCGGGGAGCCGACCCCATTATCAAACACAGTAACAGCAATTATTAAGAATAGGCCGAACCCACCTTTCCCCCTTTGCATGTATATATAGTTATATATATATACAAACCCTAAAAATTTCTTTTACCTCCTTCCTCTCCTCCTTTCTCCTCCCCACTCTATGGCGAAGCTCGGACGCACCATGGCGAAGCCGTGCTTGCGAAGAAGACAAAGGAACCATCGACAACAACAACATATTCCCACTTTAAGGTATCCCACTTCCCCGATTAATTTCTCTTCCAATTCTTGTCCATTTTTAGATCCGTAAATTCCTGTAGAAAGCCCACATGACCCTCTAGCATTTCCTTTAAATAGTTTTATTTATTCTGCAATAAATTCCAGGTTTAATTAGATTAAAAATCACGAAAAATCAGTTTTCAAAAAACATTAAAAACCCCGTACGAGGTACGTCCCGACAAATCGGGCGACCCCGTCATGAACCGAAAATACCGAAAGGTCCGTATCGAATTTGTGGACGTGCGAGAATTAACGGGATTCAAATTGGTTGCATGTGCGCAACGAAATTGGTCCGTATCCGTCGATTTTTTTGCGTATCGGGCTTTTCGGATTTTTCCAATTATTTTGTGCACACTCATCAAATCGCGACGAAACTTGCGCCATTGGACTCAAAATATTTTTCTGGTTCTGTGAGCCAAGTTTGGTCCGATTCTGAGACCGTTGATCGGGACGCTATTTTAGCGGGCCCACAATCCCATTCAACGGACGATTTTGTGCACAGCCCACCGGAATCCAAACTTTGACATACCGTTGGGTTCGTCTCATCAAAACAAATCCGTAGACATATAGTTTGACGACTTTAGAGACCGTAGGTTCTGGCACGCATTTCGGTGCAAAGTGGGTCCAACGGCGGACATCGTTTTGACCCGAAATTACCATTTTGCCCATGTTCCAGAATTTGACTTTTGGATAGGCGTTTCCTAAGCATATTTTTTATTCCAAACTCGTTCGTGATGTTTGTTTCAGCATCCGGAGCTTCTTGTGGATTTTGACTTTCGTGTTGACGATTCTGATTGTTGGATTTTGCTGCTTCTCGCACCACCCACAGGCAAGATACCTTGCCTTATTTACTGTTCATAATTAGATGCACATTTATTTATTTATTTACTGTATATTTTTTTATTTTTTCTCAGTTGGATCCAGTACTTGCTATTTGTTCACTTTATTTTGTTTCGGTTATTTTTTCTTCTTGTCTTTTGTATGCATATGGACCTAGTCTTAGTGAACTACCTTCTGTTAGGGACCTTGGGAGGGTGAAGACAGTTAAATGTATGGGCTACCCCAAATCCAAAGCTGTAGTAACTGCGTACTATGGTAGTCGAGTCGCGAGGGTGACTAGCCTCGAGCTATGTGGACTGATGGGTCACGTGGGCCGCTAGCCTCGAGTTATGCCGGCTGATAGTATTGGTATTGACGTGTGTGTATTGTGAGTTGTTACCTTGTCCTGGGGGAGTTAGCCTTCACCTGCCCATACATCAATATGTCTTCTAAATTGCCTACTAGAAAGGTTAGGAGACCTTAGTAAATTTCATGGTCCAGTCATGGCATGGAAAAATGTCACATCGCAGAATAGTAAGTTACCCCTTGTCCTTGTTTGGTTGTGGGGGTAGCCTACTGTTTCGATGATGGGATATTGAGCCGTGTTATGGTTTGGACGCTTTTACTTTATCTTTATTTTATGGTGCATTTATATTCAGTTCATATGGCATATTCTTCCTGTATCTTGTTACGTCCCTCTGAGGACCTGGTTATCTCTCCAGGTGTGTGCTTCTGTGATTTTGCAGGTGTTCTAGCCAAGGCAGTGATCTTCTCCATTCTTTCGAAGATGATTGCGCTTGGTTCGTCTCGTTATTTATTCGATCACTTCTTGTACATTTTATTTGAGATAGTTGGTAGTGGACTTTGTCTCCGCCCAACGATTGTATACATGACAAATTCAAAGTTGCTTTTATATCATTTATTTATCTAGTGGATGAGATTTAGTTATGATGGTTCTACTGCATTTTATAGCTTATGTATACATACAAGATTTCCATATATTGGAGTGTACTTCGTATGTATACAGCTGGCATGGATACGTACCTAGTCCTAAGTATTTTGGGACTGGGGCGTTACAATATATATATATATATATATATATATATATATATATATATATATATATAGATATAGAAAAAAACAACTTTATTGAATGCAAAAGTGAGCTCATGGAGAGCAGTACAGCGGGTACGGAGCCAGGAAAACACAAAACGGGCTCCGGGAAACAAGGAAAGAAAAAACTACGTGATTTCGAAACTCCGAAATTCAAAATTTCGAATTCGAAATTTCAAAATTTTGAAAAACGAAAATTCGAAAACTCAAAAAGCTGTGTGCCGGGGCTGAAAGGACAGGCCAAACCGCTGCCCGAGGTGGGGAGACTGCATGTGACCCAAGGGGGAATGCAGCCCGGAGGAGGGCGCACTGCCGAGGGAGCCACGGGACTCCCCTCGCTCGCGTAGGCCGAGGCCGGGGAGGAGGGGGGATCGCCTCCGGCTGGGGGGGGGGACACCACCGCCGGGGGGGAAGGAGAGGGAGGGGAGGCTACCATTGGGAGGAGGACAAGGGGGACCACGACGAGGGCAGAGGGCGTCGACGCTGTAGCCAGGAGGAGGGCGCTGTAGGGGGGCTCAATCTCAAGGGAGGGAGCAGGGGAGGAAAGAGGAGGGCTCGACCTCGACGGGGGGGGGAGCCATCGCAGCCGGGGCTCGACCTCGGAAGAGGGAGCGGAGGGGGGGCTGCGCTCCACCGGAGGAGCAAGGGGAGGGGGACTCGACCCCGGTGGAGAGGGCTCGACCTCGAGGGGGAGCCGGAGGAGGAAGGGGGGCTCGACCTCGTCGAGGGGGGAAGGAGCCGGCGCAGCAAGGGCTCGACCTCGTCGAGGGGGGAAGGAGCCGGCACAGCAGGGGCTCGACCTCGGAGGAGGGAGCGGAAGGGGGGCTGCGCTCCACCGAAAGAGCAAGGGGAGGGGGGCTCGACCTCAGTGGAGGGGGCTCGACCTCGAGGGAGGAAGCCGGAGGAGGAAGGGGGGGCTCGACCTCGGAGGAGGGTGCGGAGGGGGGGCTGCGCTCCACCAGAGGAGCAAGGGGAGGGGGATACGACCCCGGTGAAGGGGGCTTGACCTCCAGGTGGGAGCCGAAGGAGGAAGGGGGGCTCGACCTCATCGAGGGGGGAAGGAGCCGGCGCAGCAGGGGCTCGACCTCGGAGGAGGGAGATGAGGGGGAGCTGCGCTCCACCGAAGGAGCAAGGGGAGGGGGGCTCGACCCTGGTGGAGGGGGCTCGACCTCGAGGGAGGGAGCAAATAAATAAATAAATAAATAAATATATATATATATATATATATATATATATATATATATATATATATATATATATATATATATATATATATATATATATGAGATTGGTATATGATTACATTATAACCTGTATTTCTCTAAATAAGACCTTCTTACTCCAGTTCATACATCTGTACACATCAGTTGTTCAGGGTATCATGCGAGTATATTCTCTGTTAGTTTTCATTCATGATAGTATCTATATTGTCTGCTTTAGACAACTTTACTAGACGCTGGCACATTGTTATCACGGACCAGTACTCTATGGATCTTGTCATGCGATGTTATCTCCTCAGCGGATACATCGAGTATTTTATGTTCATGTACTTTACTATGTGTATCGTGTCCTCCTTATATTCGTATTATTCGTGTACAAATTGTGTGCTCTTATGTACTCTCATGTGCTCACATGTGCTTCTTGTGCAAAACTTACTATCTTGTACGTAACATAACTTGGTCGGATCCTTGTGTATTGATCGGGACGGGAGAGTAGAAGTAGTCATGTGATTAAACCCCTTAGCATACTCGTGTACATGTCTATTATACCCTAACGTATAATGGAGACCCCTTATTACACTCGTGTACAAACCTAAACCAATCACATAATCATCTTGTGCTCTAAAATACTTATATTTATTATAGTTCATAGTTTCTTACCATATTTCATGATTCAGCTTACTTATCCATATCTTCTGTATTCCTGTGTTTTTTACAACACATCATGTATTTTATTCTATTGTTAGCTCTATAATTCCTACCATGTTTTGGAACTGCTTTCAGAGAAATGTGCTCGTTCCTGTCTTGACAGGATAATGTTGAAAATTTTACAGATAACTTAGAGGATTCTAGCTAGCCTAGAGGAGACACCAGTAGGGCTTGGAGTAAATTGTTAGGTTATTGTCTATTTGTTGTTTTCAGTTATTTCATGAGTTGTATTTATTTCATACTCTGTGGGTGTGGTGATGTTAATACTTAACTCTCTTCAAATCTGGTTTTGTATTAAACATTGTGATCCTTCTATCTATTCTATTTCGTGCTAATTATCTCTCCTAGATATTTTGTTGTTGAGTTGTATCCTTCTGAGATTGTCCTCCATTTGGAGAGTATATTATATTGTGTCTAGTTTGTGATTGAGACCTAGGACATCGTTCTACAGCCGACACCGCGACATAGGTTGGACGTACCCACGATCTCGTACCCCTTCACTGGGTGCGGGTAATGATATTTTGTTTTATTGTGAGGTCATTTAATTGGTTGAATTCAATGCCAAAGTTGGGCGTCAGTATTCGTAATTTCTAATTGGTAAAATTGCAATTTTGGACCCAGGACACCGGATTCTAATTTTGACACCACCAGCAGACTCATGGCATCATTTTGCCCCAAAACTATATATAGTTTGCTAGATTTGGAGGACATGAGCCCCGACACGTATTTTGGTGCAAATCGAGTCACACAATCCAGATCAATGGGTCATTTTGATATCGACTCATCGAAATACTTCTGGATATACTATTGGGTTTATATCGTCATTCTGGACTCGTTGATATATAGTTTGCTAGATTTAGTATACCTTGGCTTTGGCACGCATTTCGGTGCAAACTGGTTCCCATAGTCCGAGTTAACGGGTTATTTTGAGACCGGCTCATCGAAATCCAATTATGGATATACAGTTGGGTTCGTATCGTCATTCTAGACTCGTAGACATATAGTTTGCTAGATTACGATGACTTTGATCCTGACACAAATTTTGGTGTAAGTGGGTCCAATTGCGGACCATATTTTGATCGAAATTATCATTTTATCCCTCTGTCCAAAATTGGACTTATGGGTAGTATATCTTAGCTATTTTCGTTATTCCAAGAACGTTGGTGATATTTGTTTCGGTATCCGAAGACGTTTATGGAGACTCCTATGTTACTACCTTTCTTGGACTTGATTATTCGCTTGCAGGACAACATCGAATCACCGCTTCACCCCAGGCAAAATACCTTGCCATACTTGTTCTGTTTACATTATTCATATCTATTCTTGTGGTGTTAGTTGGTGACACTGGTAGTGTGCATCAAAGGATGACTTGGGTGCTATCGATGATGGTATCAATATTATGGATGTGTACGTGTGACTTAGAGTTAGTAGACATATCCGGAATAGTGAAGTTATCCCAAATAACTTCTATGACTTGTCACGAGACATTACATGACACTGTGAGTGATGATTCATTGTGTTGGCACGAGCTTACGCATTCATTGAAGGGAAAATGAGAGGGTATATATAGAGAGGAGAAAGAAAGTGAGAGGGTATATATAGAAGGGAAAATTAATCGTGACCGTTGGATCATGATCAATATCAAAATCTAAGTCAATCTCATCCATTGAATGAAAACTAATTGTCCAATGGATAATAGGATGCATCTATACTACACACCAAAATATCTAAACACTATTCATCAAAATATCCAAAATACTATTCATAAAAATATCGGAAATACTATTCACGAAAATATCTGAAATCAAAATATCAAAAATATAGAAAATATGTCTGGGCGGTATGCCGTCAATATACACCGGTATACTGGCGGTATGCCTGTCAAAGAGGAAATCTATAATTTGGAAAAAAATTTAAAGCGTTCCGAAAACCAAAAAATACGAAATATAATACAAAATACGTATCCGTATATAAATACCAATACTGTGAGACAAGTCTCACAACTCTCCACAACTTAGAAAAATTCCGTCCTCGGAATTTCCTAAAGCCAGTCGAGCAAAAATACACATGCAAAAAATGTAAAATCATAGCTCATCGAAAGAAAACATCCCGTGTATAAGTGATAATTGAGATACAGAATTTAAATAAATGTAGAAAATAATAAGTACATACATATATAATACAAGAAAAGAAAAAAACTATGATGCATATGGAATAATATACCCCTGAGTCAGTTGAGTAGGGAATCGTCCTCGCTTGCCTACGCAGACTCACAAAGTAGATAGGGGTCAAACCTCGAAGTTAGTCGGTACCAACAACTCAATCGAGAATATGACTCCGATCCAGGATGCACCTTCGTAGTCGAGATATATGATGGATATCACATACCATGAGATACGAAGGCAGAAGAGTGGTACAAGAAATTTGCCTTCACTCATCGAATATGTCAAGTGGACAATCGCAGTCGGGTATAAGTGGAATACAAGGTCATCGACAGAACCCAAGAATAAGAATGACTGAAGGAATACCTCATAAGCTTACCAACAATCTGACTGCCCTTAGCTAACATCTGCTCTATGATAACAAACTCTTTCTGCCCATGCATCGGGCTGCTGCTCTGACCTGCTGTTGATTTTACCTAATTTATCGGACTTGGGTAAACCGTGCCGAACGCTGACATTGAAACTGCTGAGACCGCGTCAGAAGGAGATGCTGAACATGGGATCGGGCTAACTTTGCTGGCTGAACTGACTGGAGTTGAATGAACTGAGCTGCCAACAGATGCTGAGATGGTACTAGTACCTGACTCTGCAGAGGTGGAATCTGATGTCGACATACTGAATGAACCATTGAAGAAGACAGAGCAATAAAATCCTCGAAAGAAATAGATAAGAAGGTGGGGTGTTCCTGAAGGATAAGGACATGTGATATAAAGAAGGGACATGAATAGAGCAAAGATATATCAAGTATGTTCACAATTCAAGGGAAACATGATAACACGATAAGTAAGAGAAGAACAAATGAAGACAAATATAGGATTGAGATTCTAACCAGATGAATCCCCCCAAGTCTGAAGATAGACCCGCATAGGCCACCAAAAAACCCTGTCACGCCCCAGAACTAAAATAATGGAGATCAAGGGCGAAACAAAGACAACTATGTATATTAGAGTACGCCAGTACCCCAATATACGATCAAAGCTGTCTAGAAGACAAGTGGTGGACTCTAGCATGCCACTGACGACTCCTATGGTCGAACAAATCCAATCTCAATCCAATCAACACAAGAACCAATAAAGAGTAAATCACATATGAGATGGGTAAGGCGTCACAAACACAAATACATACATAATCATGAGAGTTGACATAATAAAAAGATACATCAACTGAATATACCAAAGGTACATAAATGTACAACTAGCCATGGTCCAAAATATACATCTACATCGTACAAAGATGGAGGGAACAAAACTCAGATACAAGAACTAATACATGTCCTTGGATAAACACCACCAAATGAAATTACAACAATAGAGTGGGAGATAAGGTAACCCACTCGCCAATCCATGTCGATCCTCTGAGTGCGAACCATCTGGAGAAGAAGACGGTAGATCCTCGGGATGAACATAGAACCTGGCCATACAAAACCAGTGGAGTCAGACCCCAAATAGCAAGTACCACAAGAAAGGCTCGAGGTGAACGACAAATCCTATCAACAATACAATAACATAATGACAGAAATAAATAAATACGGGTCGAGACTAGTATGGTACCAATGTACGTATCTCGAGAACAGAAATGACTGAATGGAAGTACTGAACAATATAGCAATAGAGAAGAATAAGCCGATGGACAATAAGGGTCTTAGAAACTACTCAAAGTCGGAGCCACAACCCTTAAACCAAATAAGGACCGGGGTTGCAGAACCTTTCCCGAGCAGAACTTAGCCTCTGGCCACTCACCGACACATAGAGCATATATAGTAATGCATAACAAAAGTGCACGACCAATCATTGCCTACGGCTTTCTATCATTAACTAGATAGGGTTATCACAAACCTAATTACTAGAATGTAAGTTGAGGAACTTCACTACCACCTACGCTGCAGTAACTCGGATGGCCAAGGGGCGACGACGGTAGAAAGAAAAGAAATACAAACAACCAATAATCTCTATCAATAGTAGATAAACAACATCTACTCAAACAAAACATATCAATAGTAGATAAACATCTACTCAAAAATATATCAATAGTAGATAAACATCTACTCAATCAATAGAGGTCAGGGGCCCACGCCGATCGGGGTTATCCCTGCCACTGTGGGGGCCCATAGCGACCCGAGTCGCGGTAGCATGAAGTGCCCTCCCCTCCCAATGATCTATGTAAGTTTACTAGTCAATTACCTATAAGATTCATTTTTAATTCTCAAGTCATGGACACTCAAGAATCATCCTACAATGACAAGCCATGGGTACAAGTCATTTGCGAGATATCTATGGCAAATGTTCTCAATACACATTACGTGCAATACAATAAACAATACTCACACTCGATTGTCTATTGCCAAGATGTAACGTCCCAGTCCCAAAATACGTAGGACCAAGTACGTAGACATGCCAGCTGTATACATACGAACTACATGGACCTCGTATGTATACATAAGCTGTAAATGTAGTAATCCAAGACAACTAAATCTCATCCACAAAGATAAATAATAATATAAAGCAACTTTGAGTTTGTCATGTACACAACAGTTGAGTGGAGACAAAGTCCACTACCAACCAAATCAAATATGGAAAAATATACAAGGAAAGAATTTAGCAAGCGAGAGCAAGTGAAGAATCCAAGAGTAATCATCACGGCGGAATAGAGCGCAAGTCATGGCCTTAGCTAGAGCACCTGCAAGAATTCGCGAAAACACACACCTGGGGAAAAACCAGGTCCTCAGAGGGACGTAACAAGACACATAATATTATACCGTTAAACTGAATAAATAAGCTCAACAGAAAAATATGCATGAGTAAAGGTTCCTACCCATTCTAGGTGATATGCACTTTGAGGACAACGTTCTACGCAGGGGCTGTAGGCTCAGCAGAGTAAATAAAGAGTGGCAGTAAGTAGTGCTCATCCGAGTCACTATCGGCCTTGGACAAAAGGTAGTGCTCCGAAGAGCCACCCTCGGCCCAAAGTGTGTGTAAAAATAAAATGTAGCCCCTAAGCTAATAACTGTCCCCTCCCCCCCCATGATACTATACATGCGTCGTCTCCACGACACTGTTTAATCCTTAATAACTGTCAAAGTCTTCTACACAACCTATTAGCAGTTATATCTTAACGCATGCGCACGGGGGATCAGCCTACACGCAAGTGACCTCTATATGATACTCACAACTCTCACACACAACTCGTGTATAATCGTGACAAGTCAATGAGACACACTAAATTTGATGGTAGTCCCTTAACTCTAAGCCAAAAATATAGTAATTTGCATTTACATATAATTTAAAAAGAAATATCTAAAATATGCATGATATTGAGCAGAAATTTAAACAGTAAAGGCAAGGTGTCTTGCCTGGGGTACCGCCTGGTGTGGTGATCTTGACAGGTCCCAATTAGTCCACTAGCCATGTCGATGAGTAAATGTACGAATCCACAAGAAAATAGGAAGCATGATTTAGTCACGATTAATGGTGGTAGTCAAGAAGAATTTGTGTAGAGAGTTATGTACCATATTTTTAGAAAGTATTTATAATACCAGAAACTAACCTCATTAGTAAAAATAGATTTTTAGACTAATACTTAGAAAATTAAAAACTCATTTTTAAGCAAATATTATAGTTTTGTAAATATTAACTTATAGATAGAAAACTAGTTGTTAAAAGAAATAAATATTTGTACTATTTGGAAATCTCAGGGTAAAATTTTACAAATATTGTAGAAAGCCAACCTTTCATAAAATTTAGAAAAATATCATCTATTGTTCAATAAAAATAGATTAATATAATGATAATATTAATAATAATAATAATAATACAAATAATAATAATACTACAAATAATAATAATGGTTATAATGAAAAGCAATACACTTATCCCCCCTTTTTAAAAAATAATAATAATAATATATTAATACAAATAAAAATCCAAAAAAAGAACACACTTACTGCTCATTCAGTTTTTAAGATTAATAATAATAATAATAATAATAATAAATATAATAACAAAAGTAATATATAATAATAATAATATTAATAATAAAAAATCTTAATCCTTTTCTTTTTCCAATTCGTTTCAGAGAGATGAGAGAGAGAGAAAGGAGGCAAAAGGGGGTTACCAGAAGGGGGTCGGCGACGATCGGCCAGAGGGTTGGGCGCGCGCCTGTCGGGGCGGAGCTTGCGCGGTGCAAGAGGCGGCCGACGCTCGGGGTTTTGGGGGAGGCGGCGGTGCCTGTGGAGCACGGGGTCGGGCGCCGGCGACTGAGAGGAGAAGGCGGAGTCGGCGTCGGCGGTTGTCGGCGGGCGAAGGGGTTTCTGAAGGTGGAGGAGGCGGACAGGAGCGGCGGGTGGTGTTTCCCCGGAGCTCGGTGGGGAAAGGCGGCGAAGATGGGGCTTCCAAGCGGGGCGCGCGGCGACCGAGGATGGGCGGCGCCGGATGCGCAGAAGGGTACGCCGGATGCGCGGCCATCTGGGAGAGACGGCGGCTCCCAGAGCGCGTAGGGCGCGCCCGTGGCTCGGAAGCCCGGCGGTGAACCTACGGTGGCGCGGCGAGGATGCTGGCCTGGAAACGGCGGTGACGTGCGTCGTACTGGCCACCGACGACGGTGGTAGCTCGAGCGGGAGCGAAGGTTCGGTGCACAGTGTGGGTTGGGGGAAATCGGGGTTGTCGTCGGTCGTGCCAGTCCGAAGGATCGAAGCGGAGAGAGCCTCGGCGATGCGGTGCGACGAAGGCCCAGGTGAGAGTTTTCCCTTCCCTTTCTTTTCTGTGGATTTTGGTACGGTGTCGGCGGAGTCGTGTAGATGACAGGGGGTGATGGTGGAGACGGGGACTGGACGGCGATGGCCGGAGTCGAGTGGCCGGACGTGGTGGTGCTGGCGGTGGTAGGGAAGGTGTTTGGTGGTGGTGGAATGCCGGATGGGGTGTTGCTGCTGGTGGACGTGGTGGTGACAAGGTGGTTGTTGCAGTTGCCTGGGGGATTCGACAGGGATGAGAGGTGGAGGTGCTGCGGTAATTAGATGGTGTTGGCAGAGGCGAGGTTGACCCAGAGTTAGGCTAGGAATAGGATTTAGTTGTCGGGTTGGATGTGTCGTGTCGGGGGTGTCCGACACGGCTGGGTGGACGTCCGGGCTTGTCGGACGTGACAGAATTACTGTATTTGTAATGAGGAATATAGTGGATGGGAGGCACAGACACGGTGCACGGATTTTGGGTTGTGGATGGAAATTTCTGGAGGAGTACCTCTCCTTTTATAGGAGGTGGGAATACCCAGTTAGATAAACATTAGGATTAATTTAAAACCTAATTTAAATCGGTAATCAAATCCAAACTCAAATTAAACTCCAATTTAAAACTAGATAATCTAACTTAATTTAAGTATAAATTCTATCCTTTAACTATTTAGAATAATTCCATAAAATCAAATCGAGATTTGAAATAGCCACAATAGATTTCAAATATATTTTCAAAAAATACCAAAAATAATAATTTCAAAAATAATAATATTTTTAAATAACTTTTTGAATAATAAATATTAATATAATAATTTTGAAAATGAAATTATTTATATCAATAAAAATTCATGTACCTCACGTTAAGAATATTTGCATAAAATAGTTTTCTAAATTGCTACTATTAAATATGATAGCCTTTTATAATTAAATAAAAATAATAATAAGATTTGGCCATTCCGATACTTTTCAAAATTTTAAAAATATATAAATACCAATATTTTATATATTAAAAATAAAATAAATGTTTTTCCAAAAATATGTTCGCTCGCACATATTCGTACTCGTCGAGCATTCACGAAAGTAAATTTTCGTGCGCGACGTAAAATACGACTACGCGACGTAAAATACGAAATTTTAAATCAGTACCAAAAATAAAAAAAATAATAGTAGAAATTTAGGGGTTTTACATCCTACCCAACTTAAAAGAATTTTATCCTCGAAATTAAGAATTTGTAGGGGGGTGAAAAGACACAAGGGGTTATCGGCGGGAAACAATCGATAGCAAATCATGACGTAAGAAATTACGATCTAGATCATTAAAAACTAATACGGTATGGTCATGGATAATGAAGAGTCACGATTAAGAGAACGAAAAAGATTCACTTTAATTAAGCGGTTAGAGGGTCTTGATAGGGTTGAGTAGTTTAGGATGAAGATATAGCAACATCGAGTGAGAATGGTCATAGTTGATAGGAAGGCTAGAGGAAGTTCTAGTACAACGCTTTCGTTCTTCTAAAATAGGTGAAAGCGAGAGCAATATAGAGTTCGAAGGAGGCGTTATCGAATACGAATCCGTGATTCAAAGACGATCGAATAATTTCAAAAGAGTTGCCAAGGCAGACGCGGATGAGGTTCGAGGGCCAAGTTAACTACGTCTCCATCCACGTTGAACAATATACAAAAGGCGAACCAAGTGCACTATGGTTGATCAGACCATCATGCACCGGTTCTGATTAGACAATATGTTAGTGGGAGCTCTTCCAATAACATATGTCGCGAACAAGCTTGATAAAGGGTGAGCTTGCAAAACTAGACTACATTGTGGCATTTTAGTCGAGCTAGTCAAAATATAAGTACACTAGATAGTAAAAACAGTCTAAGTTCCTCAATAAGTCATAAGGACAATGGAAATACTAAGCTGTGAGGCATTCTACTTAACTTGCAAGAGTTAAGCTAGTAGCGTAAATGGTTCAATGGGTCAAGCAATCAAGGTAACGCGCAAGTCAAGCATTACACATCGGGTGGAAAGAATTGAGTCGAGGTCGAGTCTCATCTATAATTAAAAAGTATATTGGTTTCACGGTAGGAATTAGAGTCCAGTCTTTTTGACCCGAAAGTCGCAATATGAAATTAGGGTACAAGGAGACGTATTTTAGTGGCACGTGATATACCTACATGAAGGTGGGCTCGTCTAGGTCTTGCATATGAAATTTGTTGGAAGGAAAAGTCTAGTGTTGTGCTTCCAAATATCAAAGTCACGATAGGGACACCAAAGAACTTAAATTAGAAAGTGGGAGTTAATGAGATAATGATTAACGAACCAAATAAATGACCGGGCTAAAGCTTGAAATAAAGATAACTTAGATTCTAACAAATCAAAGTAAAATAAATTTGGAGTACAGTTTTCTAGGGATATGATAGCCACTTAGATGGTGTATGATCAAGGAACAATCTAATCATTTCTCAAGTTTTAAATGACTAGATGGTCATGATAAAAGATCTAGAATTGAGGGAAGGTCGAGTAAGTCAAAATATATGTTCATCGGTTTGGTCGATGACTAACTATACTTGTGTATATGCAATATCATAATCATAGGTGGCATGGCAATCTAATGTACAATATGTCTATCTCACTAGGGTGACCTTTCTTGCTTCTTGGTCCTCTACCAATATAATCTAATCTAAATTTCAAGTTCCTCGAAGTTTCTCAATAAAATTTTTGAGATACCCCACCAAAATTTCTAATTATCTTAAGTTACCAAGTCTAGTCAAAATTTAAATTATTAATCAATCTCGAAATAGTCCTTGTATATTACAAATGAACATGCCTTTACCAAAAATTTAAATATCCATAATAAAAGGCCTTAAACTCGAAATTTAAATAACTCTTTAAATCATAGATCATATGACAAAATTTGAACTTTTCCTTCAAAGTCGATACCTTACAAAAAATTTAAACAAAATTTTTTCCATCATCTCTTTAAAATTTAATAAACTTTATAAATCGTACACGCAATTTAAAACCTCAAGTTCTCTCCCTTCTAAACTTTCATCTCTCTAGTCGTCTAGAAAATCATAATTAAACTCTTTAAATAATCTCGAGATAAACTCTATCATATTACAATCCAAACTTAAGCTAATCGTAAATCAAGTGTCACAATATAAAAACTTAAATCATTACTATTTCACAATTTCAAAATTCATAAAAATGTTTGTTTTCTCGATCTAGCTATCCTCTTGTGTATACCACCTTGTAAATAAAATTTAAACTTTCCTTTTGATGGCGGTAATATACTACTACCCAAATTAGAATTAACTAATCCTTATGATCATATCTCTAGGAAAAATAAATGTCTTTATACTCAAATATAACCTCAATGGATATTAATTGTCAATGCAATCTATCTAGCCATGTGTTTAACCTATGGGCATATACTAGTGTAGTCATCTTACTAAACACGAAACTAAGAAATTTACGGTAGAAGGAGTCAAGCAAGATGCAATTCGAGGAGGTCGAACGAGAGTTCAAAATTTGAATTCAAGAAAGGATGTCAAGTAGGTGGATGAGATTCTAGACTATAATCCTATATTGTAGGCCCGTTCGGTATAGTCATGTAACCGAAACGGCAAACTTGACCTGCATGGGCCACCACAAAAATATGTAACGCCCCAGTCCCAAAATACGTAGGACCAAGTACGTAGACATGCCAGCTGTATATATATGAAATACATGGACCTCGTATGTATACATAAGCTGTAAATGTAGTAATCCAAGACAACTAAATCTCATCCACAAAGATAAATAATGATATAAAGCAACTTTGAGTTTGTCATGTACACAACAGTTGGGTGGAGACAAAGTCCACTACCAACCAAATCAAATATGGAAAAATATACAAGGAAAGAATTTAGCAAGCGAGAGCAAGTGACGAATCCAAGAGTAATCATCACGGTGGAATAGAGCGCAAGTCATGGCCTTAGCTAGAGCACCTGCAAGAATTTGCGAAAACACACACCTGGGGAAAAAACCAGGTCCTCAGAGGGACGTAACAAGACACATAATATCATGCCGATAAACTGAATAAATAAGCTCAACAGAAAAGTATGCATGAGTAAATGTTCCTACCCATTCTAGGTGATATGCACTTTGAGGACAACGTTCTACGCAGGGGCTGTAGGCTCAGCAGAGTAAATAAAGAGTGGCAGTAAGTAGCGCTCATCCGAGTCACTATCGGCCTTGGACAGAAGGTAGTGCTCCGAAGAGCCACCCTCGGCCCAAAATGTGTATAAAAATAAAATGTAGCCCCTACGCTAATAACTGTCCCCTCCCCCCATGATACTATACATGCATCGTCTCCACGACACTGTTTAATCCTTAATAACTGTCAAAGTCTTCTACACAACCTATTAGCAGTTATATCTTAACGCATGCGCACGGGGGATCAGCCTACACGCAAGTGACCTCTATATGATACTCACAACTCTCACACACAACTCTCACACACAACTCGTGTATAATCGTGACAAGTCAATGAGACACTAAATTTGACGGTAGTCCCTTAACTCTAAGCTAAAAATATAGTAATTTGCATTTACATATAATTTAAAAAGAAATATCTAAAACATGCATGATATTGAGCAGAAATTTAAACAGTAAAGGCAAGGTGTCTTGCCTGGGGTACCGCCTGGTGTGGTGATCTTGACAGGTCCCAATTAGTCCACTAGCCATGTCGATGAGTAAATGTACGAATCCACAAGAAAATAGGAAGCATGATTTAGTCACGATTAATGATGGTAGTCAAGAAGAATTTGTGTAGAGAGTTATGTACCATATTTTTAGAAAGTATTTATAATACCAGAAACTAACCTCATTAGTAAAAATAGATTTTTAGACTAATACTTAGAAAATTAAAAACTCGTTTTTAAGCAAATATTATAGTTTTGTAAATATTAACTTATAGATAGAAAACTAGTTGTTAAAAGAAATAAATATTTGTACTATTTGGAAATCTCAGGGTAAAATTTTACAAATATTGTAGAAAGCCAACCTTTCATAAAATTTAGAAAAATATCATCTATTGTTCAATAAAAATAGATTAATATAATGATAATATTAATAATAATAATAATAATACAAATAATAATAATACAAATAATAATAATGGTTATAATGAAAAGCAATACACTTATCCCCCCTTTTAAAAAAAAATAAAATAATAATAATATATTAATACAAATAAAAATCCAAAAAAAGAACACACTACTGCTCATTCAGTTTTTAAGATTAATAATAATAATAATAATAATAATAAATATAATAACAAAAGTAATATATAATAATAATAATATTAATAATAAAAATCTAAATCCTTTTTCTTTCCCAATTCGTTTCAGAGAGATGAGAGAGAGAGAAAGGAGGTAAAAGGGGGTTACCAGAAGGGGGTCGGCGACGATCGGTCGGAGGGTTGGGCGTGCGCCTGTCGGGGCGGAGCTTGCGCGGTGCAAGAGGCGGCCGGCGCTCGGGGTTTTGGGGGAGGCGGCAGTGCCTGTGGAGCACGGGGTCGGGCGCCGGCGACTGAGAGGAGAAGGCGGAGTCGGCGCCGGCGGTTGTCGGCGGGCGAAGGGGTTTCTGAAGGTGGAGGAGGCGGACAGGAGCGACGGGTGGTGTTTCCCCCGAGCTCGGTGGGGAAAGGCGGCGAAGATGGGGCTTCCAGGCGGGGCGCACGGCGACCGAGGATAGGCGGCGCCGGATGCACGGAAGGGGATGCCGGATGCGCGGCCATCTAGGAGAGACGACGGCTCCCAGAGCGCGGAGGGCGCGCCCGTGGCTGGGAAGCCGGCGGTGAACCTACGGTGGCGCGACGAGGATGCTGGCCTGGAAACGGCGGTGACGTGCGTCGTGCTGGCCACCAGCGACGGTGGTGGCTCGAGCGGGAGCGGAGGTTCGGTGCACAGTGTGGGTTGGGGAAAATCGGGGTTGCCGTCGGTCGTGCCGGTCCGGAGGATCGGAGCGGAGAGAGCCTCGGCGACGTGGTGCGACGAAGGCCCAGGTGAGAGTTTCCCCTCCCCTTTCCTTTCTGTGGATTTTGGTACGGTGTCGGCGGAGTCGTGTAGATGACAGGGGGTGATGGTGGAGACGGGGACTGGACGGCGATGGCCGGAGTCGAGTGGCCGGACGTGGTGGTGCTGGCGGTGGTAGGGAAGGTGTTTGGTGGTGGTGGAATACCGGATGGGGTGTTGCTGCTGGTGGACGTGGTGGTGACAAGGTGGTTGTTGCAGTTGCCTGGGGGATTCGACAGGGATGAGAGGCGGAGGTGCTGCGGTAATTAGATGGTGTTGGTAGAGGCGAGGTTGACCCAGAGTTAGGCTAAGAATAGAATTTAGTTGTCGGGTTGGATGTGTCGTGTCGGGGGTGTCCGACACGGCTGGGTGGACGTCCGGGCTTGTCGGACGTGACAGAATTACTGTATTTGTAATGAGGAATATAGTGGATGGGAGGCACAGACACGGTTCACGGATTTTGGGTTGTGGATGGAAATTTCTGGAGGAGTAACTCTCCTTTTATAGGAGGTGGGAATACCCAGTTAGATAAACATTAGGATTAATTTAAAACCTAATTTAAATCGGTAATCAAATCCAAACTCAAATTAAACTCCAATTTAAAACTAGATAATCTAACTTAATTTAAGTATAAATTCTATCCTTTAACTATTTAGAATAATTCCATAAAATCAAATCGAGATTTGAAATAGCCACAATAGATTTCAAATATATATTCAAAAAATACCAAAAATAATAGTTTCGAAAATAATAATATTTTTAAATAACTTTTTGAATAATAAAATATTAATATAATAATTTCAAAAATGAAATTAGTTATATGAATAAAAATTCATGTACCTCACGTTAAGAATATTTGCATAAAATAGTTTTCTAAATTGCTACTATTAAATATGATAGCCTTTTATAATTAAATAAAAATAATAATAAGATTTGGCCATTCCAATACTTTTCAAAATTTTAAAAATATATAAATACCAATATTTTATATATTAAAAATAAAATAAATATTTTTCCAAAAATATGTTCGCTCGTACATATTCGTACTCGTCGAGCATTCACGAAAGTAAATTTTCGTGCGCGACGTAAAATACGACTACGCGACGTAAAATACGAAATTTTAAATCAGTACCAAAAATAAAAAAAATAATAGTAGAAATTTAGGGGTTTTACACAAGATACAAATAGATTAGACATATAGCAAGTTAATTCCACGGTGTTAATAAAGAATATGTATTCAATCTCAATCTAGAAGTCAACCAGACATTCAAATCTCAATCTAGAAGTCAATCGAAAAATCAGTACATGAGTGCGCTACTACGAGCCACTATCTAAAATATGGACATAGAACAATACGTGAGCAAAGCATCTGTCATGTATGTAGGGTGTATAATCACTTTCTAACTATACAACAACACTAGAGCATGATAAGACATCATTTCAATAGAAGAAAATAGCAAAAACGGACAAAAACAGACAAAAATAGCCTAACCGGATTATCCGGTGGATTACTGCGGATTACCGGCGAATTTTCCGAAGTTTCACAGCAAGTTTTTAGAGCAAGTTCATATTTTTTGATGGATTTTCGCGGATTTTCGACGGATTTTCCGAACCGTCACAGAAAGTTGATTTTTAAAAACTTAAAATTTGTTTCGGCCATAAAAACTTCATTTTAAATCGAAATTCGGATTTTCAAAAGTCAAAATTGCATAGAATTTAATTTCCTCCAACATGGAATCATTAGTTTTTACTGATTTTGAAAATTTAAGGATAAATACCTCAAAATATTCGAAAATACTATCTAGAAACTCAGATCTACGCAATACCATCGATCAAAACCAAAAGTGCTATACACTAAAGATGTTAACAACTTAGAGAAGCATATTATAGAATAATAAAAAATTAGTTTCTATGGAAAACCAAAAAAAATCATGGTCATATCACATTTGAGCAAGATGTACTTGCCTAGGTTTTAGCAACAAACCCTAATCTTCCATTCCACCACCAAGAGGTGTTCCGAAACCACACTCTAGACCTCAAGGCCAAGCTTTCCTAAGATTGAGGAAGAGGAAGGAGAAGAGGAAATAAAGAAGGAATGAAAAGTGAGGAGAGAGGAAGTGAGGGTATATATGGAAGGGGGAATTAATTGTAACGCCCCAGTCCCAAAATACGTAGGACTAGGAACGTAGACATGCCAGCTGTATTCATACGAAGTACAGTCCAATATATGGAAACCTCATATGAATACATAAGCTGTAAATGCAGCAGAACCATAACTAATCTCATCCACACAGAATAAATGAATAAAAGATATCATATAATGGTAATGAATTATCTTGATACAATATGTTGGGCGGAGACAAATCCACAACCAACAAGTAAAGGAAAAATAAATAAGAGAATAAATGATTTTTGGCAAGCGAAGCGAAGACGATCCAAATACAATCATCCTCGAAGAAATAGCGATGATCACAGCTAGAGCTAGAACACTTGCGAAAGACAGTAGCACACACCAGGAGAGATAACCAGGTCCTCAGAGGGACGTAATAAGACACATAATATCATGCCATATAAACTGAATAAATATTGCTCAAATAAATAATTCAATCGAATTATAACATGGTCCAATACGCACCTACTGAACGAGCGTACCATCCCCCCAACCAAACAAGGACAGGAGATGGTAAACTAATTCACGGTGACGTATCTTTCCATGCTATGAATCCAATATGGTATCCGGACCCCAACAAGGTTCAATACCTTCTCATCGAAGTAGTAAGTCACACCTACAACCAAACAAGGACAAGATGTGACGAACTAATCCGCGACAAGTTATTGTTCCAAGCTACGGTCAGATACAAGTACCCCAAACCAAAAGTACCCGTACCTAACGGATAAAGGTGCCTAACCGTTCTATGTGAATGTAGTTAAGAATAATCCTTCCTACGCATGGGCCCTGGCTGAATAGGATCGGCATAGCCCCCCCTTGGGGTACTAGAGGCCCAATCAATAAGAGCATAACGTTCTGCAGAACGTCAGTGGCCGTTAGTAATCTTGGGTAAGCTGACCCGAGTCTCCGGCAGAGCTCACGGGTTACAAAAGGAAAAGTGTATCGAAGCCCATACGCTAAGGAATCGTCCTCCCCGCCCAATGCCTACTGTGTTGTATCCACAACACAAAACCACTATAACCGCTAAGTCAAACTAGCATGCAATCTCTATTAGTGGTTATTCCTATCGCACGGCTTGTACGTACTGGTGGCCAGCCAGTCACGCACTTCTATGTTCTACATCACACAACTTCGTGTTACAACGTGTCAAGGCCAATAAATGTAACACACAAGGTGGTCCCTTAAATCTAGGTTTAATGTATAAGAAAAATAATACATAGCAGGAAATATAAATGAACAGTAAGTTCTAACAGGTTATGCCATGTATCACAGTTTATTTTGCATAAAGAAAATAAATAATGCATAAAATATGAGCTAAAATAAGTAAACAGCAAATGGCAAGGTGTCTTGTCTGGTAGGATGCCTGGTGTGCTGCAATGATCACTGTGGCATGAACTGCGACTTCGATGTAACAACTACACAAGGGGACCTCTGTTGGTGGTACAGATCGGTACATCGGGTCCAGAACGGTCAATTTAGTTAGGGTCGATGTAAGGAAGTACGTATTTGGCAAGGAGATGAGAAGAAAAGGGATTATCCACGGACGAGATGATAATCAGAGGAAATTTGCGTAAACAATACTTATACTAATTTTAGAAAATATTTATAATATGCGAAAGCTAGATTTTATATGAGTCAAAATATTCTTAGAAAAATATTTAAATTATTAAAAATCCTTCGACGCTAAATTACTCTAGTTTTAAAATATGCTTCTATGTAAAAACTACAGTCCACAAAAGAAAACACTTAAAGTAAATATTTAAAAATAGTAATAAATTATTTAGGCCCAAAAACTATATCTTTATAAAATATAATTTGAAAAAAATGGCTTAATATATTTAGAAATCAAATCCCAAATTTGAAATTTACCTGTACGCAAAATACCATAAAATATTTGTATAATACTTAATAAAATAAAAATAATAAAGTTTATAACAATGATCCATACCTATACTGTTAACATGGAAATAGTAGATAAATAATAATAATAGTAATAATAATTATCTAATAACAATAATAATATTAATAATAGTACCAGTGAACATACCAGTATGTATACCTAGTAAATATTTATACTGATATTTTAAATCAAAAAAATCAAAACTAATAAAAATACTTAAACAATAACTACTCTACTACCACTAAATATAATAATAATAATAATAATAATAATAATAATAATAACAAAATAAATAAAATAAATAAAAAATATATACAGTAGGTCGTTCTCTTCTTTCGAGGAGAACAAAACATAAAGACAGTAAAAAAACAAAAGGTCAGCAATTAGTGAGGGAAAGAAGAATCAAGAGGGAGAGAGAGAGAGAGAGAGAGAGAGAGAGAGCAGAAGAGAGGCGGCGGAAGGAGCGGCTGCGAGCGAGAGGAGCGACGATGGGTTTCGCCGGGATCCGGTCGGCTGCGGTGGGTTTAGGCGCGGTACGGGTGGAGGGAGTTCGGGGTGCTCTCGGCGACACGGCCGGGGGTCTCGGCAAGGGCTGAGGAAGAAGGAGAGGGGCGGCGGAGCTGTGGGGTTCTTGTAGGCGCGGGCGGCGGAGATGGAGGGTTTTGGTGGAGGTGCTCGCCGAAGTTCGGCAGCGCGGTGGCGGCGGCCGTGAGGGCACGGCGGCGGGGTTTCGAAGCGGGACTGGATGTTGGAGAGGGGTTTCGGGGGCTGGCTTGGCCGGGCGGAAGTGGGGGCTGCTCGCAGAGGCGGAGGCGGCAGAGCGCCGGACGGAGCTATCGGTCGACAGTGGCGGCGGCGGTCACGTGCTGCGACGAGGGGCGGATGCGGCATGACGGGCTACGCGGCCACCCGAGGAAAGGGGCGGCGGCTCCCAGCGCTGGCGTCGAGGCGTGGCGCCGATCGCGACGAGTCGAGGGTCCGGCGCCGGCGTGGAGGTAAGACGTGGTGGTGTTTGGGTTTTTTTTTATTTTTGGGTTTATTCTTGGTCGATTCGGTTTTGGTCTGCGGATTGTGGCGGTGGTCGTGGGATAGGGTGGTGATGTCGAAGACGATGTGGTGGCGACGATGGTGTTGGTAGGGGCGGTGGTGTTGTCGATTTGCCAGGGAGGAGGTCGGGTGAGATGGATGCTGGTAGCGATGTAAGATGTGGTCGTCATGGACGGGGCAGAGCCATGCGGGCGGTAGTGGTTGGCTGGGAATCACGGTGCCGGAGAGACGACGTCGGGTCTAACAACGTGGCTGTGGGGATGGTCGAGCTAGGTTAGGGTTAGAGAATTATGGATCAAAAAATTAGGGTTTAGGGATTTGGGAATTTGGTCATGTCCGGTGTGTCGGATACGACGAGAAATATGTATTTTTAAAAATAACGGAAGAAAAAGATGGACAAGGACACGATGCACACATGTTGTGGAGAATTTTGTGGAAGATGAATTGTGGCTTGTGGAGAAATAATGGAGGAGTACCTGCCTATTTATAGGATGTGGGAATTCCCATTTGGATATGATTAGGATTTATTTAAAACCCAAAGTAGATAATTTGTTACTAATTTATAATCAATAAAATCCAAATCCAATTCAATTCAAATCAAATTTAAATTCTATCTTTTATTTTAAAAATCAATTAAGATAAATCCAATTCCAAATATAAATATTAATTTACTATTTAAAATGTATCCAGAAATCAAATCAAGATTTAAATTGGTACAATAATTTCAAAATATATTTTCTAAAAAATGCTATAATAATAATTTCAAAAATACACTATTACTTAAAGTAACTAATAAATAATTACTAAATATATATATGTATGTACAAATAATGTTTACGTAAATATACTTTTCTAATATACCATTTTATAGAAAAAATAATTTATTATTATAACTGTATAAATGAAAGGCTTTTCATAATTAAAATCATAAACTTGAAAATGATAGCTAGAAATAATTATTACATATATTATTTTGAAACCAAAAAAATAGAAAAAATATTTTTCTAAAAATATGTACGCTCGCACATATTCGCACTCGTCGAGCAAAAACGAAAAATAAAATTTCGTGCACGACGTACAATACGACTACGCGACGTACAATACAAAAATTTTAAATCAGTACCAAAATCGATAAAAATATAGTAGAAATTTAGGGGTTTTACAGCCTACCCAACTTAAAAGAATTTTATCCTCAAAATTAAGAATTATGAGGGGGTGAGAAGACACAAGGGGGTATCGATGAGGAACAATCGATAACAAAATCATGCCGTAAGAAATCGCGATCTAGATCATAGAAAAATAATATGGTATGGTCATAATCGATAGGAAGGCTAGAGGAAGTTCTAGTATAACGCCTTTGTCCTTCTAAAATAGGTGAAGGCGAAGCAAGATAGAACTCGAAGGAGGCGTTATCAAATACGAATACGTGATTCAAAGACGATCGAATAATTTCAAAGGAATTGTCAAGGCAGTCGTGGATGGGATTCTAGAGGGCAAGTTTAGCTATGTCCCCGTCCACGTAGAATGATAGATAAAAGCGAACCAAAGTGCACTTGGTTGATCAGACCATTATGCACCGGTTCTGATTAGACAATAGACTAGTGAGCGCTCAATAGCATATGTCATGAACAAACTCGATAAAGAATAAGCTTGCAAAAACTAGGCTACATTAGCATCATTAGTCAAAACGGTAAATACATAGGCACGAGAGATTTAGATTTAAAGAAGGTAGAATGATTCTAAGTCATACAGTCGTTCTATAGTCTTCTTGTCCAAGTCTTTGGTTGGCTAGACAGGTTAGGTCCTCTAGATTCTTGGATCTAAAATAAGCTTGCTAATATAGGTCACTAGGTCAAAGGGGTTGCTAGTTCATAAGGTATTCTACCCAACTTAAAGAATTAAACTAATGGTATTTTAGGACAACTAACTAGTAGGGTCAATCTCTAGCAAGCACAAAGGAAAGATAAGAATAGGGATGGAAGGAAGCAAGCAAGATGTAATTGATGAGTCAAACGGTAGATAAAATCAAGAAAAGATGTCAAGTATGTGGATGAGATCCTAGACTTCTAATCCTATACGCAGGCTTGCTTGGTACGGTAAAGTAACCAAACAATTTATCTTGACCTGCATAGGCCACAACAAAAACATGTAACGCCCCAGTCCCGAAATACGTAGGACTAGGAACGTAGTCATGCCAGCTGTATTCATACGAAGTACACTCCAATATATGGAAACCTCATATGAATACATAAGCTGTAAATGCAGTAGAACCATAACTAATCTCATCCACACAGAATAAATGAATAAAAGATATCATATAATGGTAATGAATTATCTTGATACAATATGTTAGGTGGAGACAAATCCATTACCAACAAGTAAAGGAAAAATACATGAGAGAATAAATGATTTTTGACGAGCGAAGCGAAGACGATCCAAATGCAATCATCCTCGAAGAAATAGCGATGATTACGGATAGAGCTAGAACACCTGTGAAAGACAGTAGCACACACCTGGGAAGATAACCAGGTCCTCAGAGGGACGTAACAAGACACATAATATCATGCCATATAAACTGAATAAATATTGCTCAAATAAATAAGTCAATCGAATTATAACATGGTCCAATATGCACCTACTGAACGAGCGTACCATCCCCCCAACCAAACAAGGACAGGAGATGGTAAACTAATTCACGGTGACGTATCTTTCCATGCCATGAATCCAATATGGTATCCGGACCCCAACAAGGTTCAATACCTTCTCATCGAAGTAGTAAGTCACACCTACAACCAAACAAGGACAAGATGTGACGAACTAATCCGCGACAAGTTATTGTTCCAAGCCACGGTCAGATACAAGTACCCCAAACCAAAAGTACCCATACCTAACGGATAAAGGTGCATAACCGTACTATGTGAATGTAGTTAAGAACAATCCTTCCTACGCATGGGCCCTGGCTGAATAGGATCGGCATAGTCCCTCCTTGGGGCACTAGAGGCCCAATCAATAAGAGCATAACGTTTCGCAGAACGTCAGTGGCCGTCAGTAATCTTGGGTAAGCTGACCCGCGTCTCCGACGGAGCTCACGGGTTACAAAAGGGAATGTGCATCGAAGCCCATACGCTAAGGAATCATCCTTCCCGCCTAATGCCTACTGTGTTGTATCCACAACACAAAACCACTATAACCGCTAAGTCAAACTAGCATGCAATCTCTATTAGCGGTTATTCCTATCGCACGGCTTGTACGTACTGGTGGCCAGCCAGTCACGCACTTTCGTGTTCTACATGCGACATACAACTTCGTATTACAACGTGTCAAGGCCAATGAATGCAACACACAAGGTGGTCCCTTAAATCTAGGTTTAATGTATAAGAAAAATAATACATAGCAGGAAATATAAATGAACAGTAAGTTCTAATAGGTTATGCCATGTATCACATTTTATTTTGCATAAAGAAAATAAATAATGCATAAAATATGAGCTAAAATAAGTAAACAGCAAATGGCAAGGTGTCTTGCCTGGTAGGACGCCTGGTGTGCTGTAATGATCACTGTGGCATGAACTGCAACTTCGATGTAACAACTACACAAGGGGACCTCTGTTAGTGGTACAGACCGGTGCATCGGGTCCAGAACGGTCAATTTAGTTAGGGTCGATGTAAGGTAGTACGTATTTGGCAAGGAGATGAGAAGAAAGGGGATTATCCACGGACGGGATGATAATCAAAGGAAATTTGCGTAAACAATACTTATACTAATTTTAGAAAATATTTATAATATGCGAAAGCTAGATTTTATGAGTCAAAATATTCTTAGAAAAATACTTAAAATATTAAAAATCCTTCGACGCTAAATTACTCTAGTTTTAAAATATGCTTCTATATAAAAACTACAGTCCATAAACGAAAACATTTAAAGTAAATATTTAAAAATAGTAATAAATTATTTAGGCCCAAAAACTATATCTTTATAAAATATAATTTGAAAAAAAATGGCTTAATATATTTAGAAATCAAATCCCAAATTTGAAATTTACCTGTACGCCAAATACCATAAAATATTTGCATAATACTTAATAAAATAAAAATAATAAAGTTTATAACAATGATCCATACCTATATTGTTAACATGGAAATAGTAGATAAATAATAATAATAGTAATAATAATTATCTAATAACAATAATAATATTAATAATAGTACCAGTGAACATACCAGTATGTATACCTAGTAAATATTTATACTGATATTTTAAATCAAAAAAAATCAAAACTAATAAAAATACTTAAACAATAACTAACAATAACTACTCTACTACCACTAAATATTATAATAATAATAATAATAATAATAATAATAATAATAATAATAATAATAATAATAATAATAACAAAAAAAGAAATAAATAAAAAATATATACAGTAGGTCGTTCTCCTCTTTCGAGGAGAACAAAACATAAAGACAGTACAAAAATAAAAGGTCAGCAATTAGTGAGGGGAAGAAGAATCAAGAGGGAGAGAGAGAGCAGAAGAGAGGCGGAGGAAGGAGCGGGCTGCGAGCGGGAGGAGCGGCGACGGGTTTCGCCGGGATCCGGTCGGCTGCGGTGGGTTTAGGCGCGGTACGGGTGGAGGGAGTTCGGGGTGCTCTCGGCGACACGGTCGGGGGTCTCGGCGAGGGCTGAGGAAGAAGGAGAGGGACGGCGGAGCTGTGGGGTTCTTGTAGGCGCGAGCGACGTAGATGGAGGGTTTTGGTGGAGGCGCTCGCCGAAGTTCGGCAGCGCGGTGGCGGCGGCCGTGAGGGGATGGCGGCGGGGTTTCGAAGTGGGGCTGGATGTCGGAGAGGGATTTCGGGGGCTGGCTTAGCCGGGCGGAAGTGGGGGATGCTCGCAGAGGCGGAGGCGGCAGAGCGCCGGGCGGAGCTGCCGGCCGACAGTGGCGGCGGTGGTCGCGTGCTGCGACGAGGGGCGGATGCGGCATGACGGGCTACGCGGCCACCCGAGGAAAGGGGCGGCGGTTCCCAGCGCTGGCGTCGAGGCGTGGCGCCGCTCGCCGCGAGTCGAGGGTCCGGCGCCGGCGTGGAGGTAAGGCATGGTGGTGTTTGGGTTTTTTTATTTTTGGGTTTATTCTTGGTCGATTCGGTTTTGGTCTGCGGATTGTGGCGGTGGTCGTGGGATAGGGTGGTGATATCGAAGACGATGTGGTTGCGACGATGGTGTTGGTAGGGGCGGTGGTGTTGTCGGTTTGCCAGGGAGGAGGTCGGGTGACATGGATGCTGGTGGCGATGAAGATGTGGTCGTCATGGACGGGGCGGAGCCATGCGGGCGGTGGTGGTTGGCTGGGACTCACGGTGCCGGAGAGACGACGTTGGGTCGAACAGCGTGGCTATGGGGATGGTCGAGCTAGGTTTAGGGTTAGAGAATTAGGGATCGAAAAATTAGGGTTTAGGGATTTGGGAATTTGGTCATGTCCGGTGTGTCGAATACGACAAGAAATATTTATTTGTAAAAATAGCAGAAGAAAAAGATGGACAAGGACACGATGCACACACGTTGTGGAGAATTTTATGGAAGATGAATTGTGGCTTGTGGAGAAATAATGGAGGAGTACCTGCCTATTTATAGGATGTGGAAATTCCTATTTGGATAGGATTAGGATTTATTTAAAACCCAAAGTAGATAATTTGTTACTAATTTAAAATCAATCAAATCCAAATCCAATTCAATTCAAATCAAATTTAAATTCTATCTTTTATTTTAAAAATCAATTAAGATAAATCCAATTCCAAATATAAATATTAATTTACTATTTAAAACGTATCCATAAATCAAATCAAGATTTAAATTGGTACAATAATTTTAAAATATGTTTTCTAAAAAATGCTATAATAATAATTTTGAAAATACACTATTATTTAAAATAACTAATAAATAATTGCTAAATATATATGTATGTACAAATAATGTTTACGTAAATATACTTTTCTAATATACCATTTTATAGGAAAAATAATTTATTATTATAACTATATAAATGAAAGGCTTTTCATAATTAAAATCATAAACTTGAAAATGATAACTAGAAATAATTATTACATATATTATTTTGAAACCATAAAAATAGAAAAAAAATATTTTTCTAAAAATATGTACGCTCACACATATTCGCACTCGTCGAGCAAAAACGAAAAATAAAATTCCGTGTACGAGGTACAATACGACTACGCGACGTACAATACAAAAATTTTAAATCAGTACCAAAATCGATAAAAAATATAGTAGAAATTTAGGAGTTTTACATTAATCGTGACCGTTGGATTATGATCCATGTCAAAATCTAAGTCAATCTCATCTATTGAAAGAAAACCAATTGTCCAATGGATAATATGATGCATCTATACTATTCACCAAAATATCTAAATACTAGTCATCAAAATATCCAAAACACAATTCACAAAAATATCGGAAATACTATTCATGAAAATATCTGAAATCGAAAATAACTAAAATATAGAAAATCTGTCTGGACGGTATGTCATTGATATATACCGGTATACTAGCGGTATGCCTGTCAAAGAAGAAATCTATAATTTGGAAAAAATTTAAAGCATTCCAAAAAACAAGAAAATATGAAATACAATACAAAATATGTATCCGTATATAAATACCGATATTGTGAGACGAGTCTCATAAGTACGGTACCAGGCTAACCCTAACAGAAAATACGAGGATCATTAGGCTAAACCATGCTGCCCTTGTCTAGGCTAGCCTTAGTTGGAATAGAAGTTAACGTGATCCACTCGAGTTGATTAGAAGAATTTGAAGACTCCTTGATCATAAAGGATGAGATGAGTAAGAATACGACTCAAAGGAAAACATAGTTGGATTTTAGATTGAAGAGTGCAAACCTGAAGGACTGTAGATAATAGAGTCCGAGGATTTCGACGGGATAAAACAAATTGATGGAGCATAATGATCATGACTAGATATAAACCTTTGGAGTTATGTTGCACTAAAATTTGAGAAATTTTTACGTAGAGGACATAAAAATCAAGAATATAATATAATAGGAAACAAAAAAATTTGGATAATGAGGAATTGTCCCAAGAAGATTATGTATCAGAGAGAAATGTGATATAGGAATAGGTAAAACTAAGTTAGACTAGTCAACCAATTCTATATTGGATGAGTCAAACCTTGAATGAACTATTGGATATAGGGACTAGAAGAATGATCAATAGAGTTAGAGTATGATAGAGGTATTAGATATAAATACTTATTTGACCAAGCCTCAAATTCTTTTCTACCAGATAGTTAGGCGTGCTTGTGAGAAATGTATACTTGCTTATGGATATATAAGGTAGATCATTGGTTATGCTATTATTGGATATGACTTAACGCTTGTAAGGTATAGCATGGAGTTTTAGGGTTAATCAAGTTTAAGAATTGATCATGATCTTTGATGATTAATCGTAGTAAAGGATCTAAGAATATAGTTAGAACCGTACCTCAAGAGGCAGACTTGTAAACCCTTCGTTGATGCAAGTTAGTTAGAGACCCTAGAGGGATTTCAACTGGAACATTGTGTTGGGTATACAAGAAGAGAGAATCATAAGGAACAGTATGTTTAGTCTGAATAAATGAAGATGAATAGGATTGAGATTTCAGAAAAAGTTATCTAAAGGAGGATTATGACCAAAGTTATCTACGATAACATAAAGAGGATTACAAAGAGCCTTAAGCAAGAACTTCAAGATCCAGATAAAGAATGAGGAGATTATCTTGAGGAGATAGACGATATAAATTTATGACATATAAAGGTAAGGTTAGAAAGATGATAATGAAATACGAAGATGTTGATATGAAAAATTATAAGCACCTGATCAAGATTATGGCATGAGATAAGAAGAAAAGATTTCATGATGGAGAAGTAGAGTAACCCTAAATAGATTGATAAATGGGATCTAGAGTAGAGTTGTGCATAATGGATGATACATTTCAGAATGTGAAGATGTTTTATAAGGATGAAAGAGGTTAAGAATATTAAATGTCGTGTATTTTCGAAGATAGAAGATATTTAAAGACCTCGGTAGATCACATTATGAGCAGCCTGATATTGAGTTAGCAAAAATTTTAATTGAAAAGAAATAGAGGGTACAAATAGAAAATGGATGATATCGAAGACTTTCCAATACTATGAGTTAATTTTAGATTAAGATACGCTAGCCGAATTTGATGGGTCGTCTGTTATCCTAGAAACCTGATAGATAGGCCAAACCATAGTAGGAACTGATGTACAATCTCTTCAGCTTGTTTGACTATCAGATTTTTCTAAGCGACCAGAGGTTATAGCTTCAGACCATATCACTATCCTTTTACCCCTTAATCTCTAATCCTATGATTAGCAATCATAACTTCGTGATCGTTCCAACTGTGAGATCGAGAAGGATCTTACCCCATCCCTAACCGTGCTATAACTTTAAATCAAATCCTTGATTGATATCCCTCTTTGTACCTAATATCCATATTACCATAGGCACCAATTTATTTCCAATTTTCTTGACTAGGTAGTCATGCCTTACTCTTAAGCAAATTACTCCTTGAGCTTATCAAATTTTTCCTTACCATAACATGCAACTTCTCTGCTCACGAATCTCTCGAACTTGTCTCCTTATTATGCAATTATAAACCCCTCCATGCCACCCCGCTCTAGTTATGTCCAATCGAGTCAATTCCTTCTGACCTGTGGAAGCCCTGACCCATATAGGATTAGTACTAAATTGATAGTAATTCCCTTGTAGAGTTATTGACCAATAGTACCGTGATAGTACATAGGACTATTGCAGACTATAATACCTAAATTATCATATTCCTTTTAGAAATTATGATATTCCAAAAACCTTACTAGTAGGATCACGACCATAGTTTGTTGTTGCATTTATAAGATGAAAGTTTAGTGTACCTAGCTCTTAATAGGATATACACCTTAGATACTAGTGGTATCAGCATCCCATGTAAGCTATGTACGTCTAGCCGTGCTTGACTTCCTAGATATTGATCTTCTATCCCTTGCACTATGCCTTGGTACAATTTTGAGGACAAAATTCTCTAAGGTGGGTAGGTTGTAAGACCCTGGAATTTATGATTTCTTTTAAAACTTTTAAATAAATTATTTTTATTAAATATTTTATTATAATTAATTTTGATCATTAAATATACTTTTCCGTGACTTTGATTTTTGGAGCGTCAGGGGAGTCAGTCTCTCAAAATGTCCTTTACTAGTTTTGATCTAGACAAGTTTATCTTTATTTTGATATATCATATCCCACTCAAACTTATTCCCTTTTATTCTATTTACATCACACAACTTTCTGGTTAATTTAGGCCATTTGACGATCTACGAAAAAACTTGACCTAACTTCCAATTTAATTTCGAGACTCGACATCGGTCCAACCTAATCGACCAAATATATAATTTTGACCTATTTTGAGCTTACTACGCACATGCTACTTTCGTGCCATCCAATTGAGCCCCCCCCCCCCCACATGCTACTATTTCATTAATGATCATAGTTGATCTAAATTTGTATTACGACCACACCTAACCTAATCTTAACCCAATCTAACCCACATACCCAACCCGTTTTCATGTGGCCACCCTCATGATACACCCCAAACACCCCACTGTTGGCACATTTTATTTTGATATATTAACAGCATCTTCGTAGTTTTCTATGTTTTCAGATTCATATCTTCTTAGAAGCTCTACTACATAAAGACTATCCTTTCAAGTGCTACCATCCATTGCATTGAAGACTGAAGCAGATACTGGCGCTCCTTGCATAGACGGCTTCCTATACTGCTTAAAGTTTTCGAGTCTGTACAAGGTCTAGGTATATCTGTAGACACTTAAGGTTGGATGACAAACTAAAAGCATAAGTCAAAAATCAATATCTTACAGAGCGGCATACCGGCGGTATGCTCCGGCATACCGGCGGTATACCGTTTTCATTATCCATAAAGTTTCTGTAAAAATTGTCGGCATACCGGCGGTATACCATTTTTTTCGTCCACAAACTTTCTGTGAAATATTGTCGGCATACCGACGGTATGCTCCGGCATACCGACGGTATACCGTTTTCTGGACCACAAAACGTTCTGTGATAAAATGTCGACATACCGATGGTATGCTCCGGCATACCGACAGTATACCATTTTGGTTTACCTAAAAACATTCTGTGATAAAACGTCGGTATACCGACGGTATACCGCGGCATACCGACGGTATACCGGGTTACAAATATTTGATTTTTGAATTGCTCTGACTAGCATTAATGGTCGCATTTAATGCTCTCAACGGATATTAATATGACCATTACTATTTGACCGGTATACCGACGGTATGCCGCTGCATACCGACGGTTTGCCGGTCTGGCTGTATCCAGAGCATTAATTGCCACCAACTCTTGGTTTCTCTATAAATGAAAGCCTTCTCTCTCTTGAAGCTTTTAACCAACCCTTGCCATAAATTTTCCAAACAACCAAGAGCTCCACCATTAATACTCTACCAAGCTTTTAATTGTCATCCTCTCCCAAAGTGCTAGAGTATTTAAGAGTTGTAATTTTTGATCTTCACGTGTTAGAAGATCAACAAGTTCTCTTCTCATTTTTTTGAAGTTGGCGAGCCTTCGTAAGAAAACTCGTGTGTTGAAGTTGGCGAGTCTTCGGATCCAAACTCGTGTTGAAGTTGGCGAGTTCTTCGGATCCAAACTCGTGTGTACTATTTGATTAAATAGTGGATTTATCCGGAGAGAGTTCCGGGACTGGATTGCCTCAAGCGAGGATACCAAGATACATCTTGTATTTGATCTTCTTACTCTTTCCTTTTATTTGTCATATATTGCTTCTTGTGCTCTAGTTATTTTTTATTTCCCTATTCACCCCCCCTCTAGGGTTCTACAATTGGTATCAGAGCTTTGTTCTTTTGATTTGGATTTACACCCTTTGAGCGATCCATGGCCACTAACCCTAGTATCAACACCTTCCACAATGAGGAATACTCCACAAATAGGTCTCCCCTATTTGATAGAACCAACTATAACTACTGGAAGATTAGGATGAGCATTTATCTAAAATCCATATATTTCAATTTATAGGATTGTGTGATAAATGGTCTTCCTACTCCTTCCAGAGTTATTGAGGATATTGCTTCTGACACCCTTAGGGACACACTTACTGAAAACACCAAGAAGCTTGCTAGTCGAGATGCCAAGGCTATCACTACAAAAAAAGTATCTTTTTGGGACGACACTATAAGGAACACTAGTCTAAAAAGTCCTAAAAGTATAATTCTAGGGACGGCTATATTTTTAGTAACAAAAAATTGCTTTTTTTGGGACAGATTGTGAAAATGGATCACTATTTGGGACTGATGGAAATTTCTGTTCAAAATAATACATATTTCCGTCCCAAATACGTTGGCGGGAATACCATACGTGTGGCGGCTACTTGCCAAATTATATGGGGAGAAAGTTTACCCCCACGTGTTTCCATCGTAACCATTCGATCGGATGGATTAATCCAGACCGTCCATCCCAAAACATACTTCCTATAGTCGATAGGACTTCTCTCTCTTTTCGATCAAAAAACTTTCTCTTCCTCTCTCTTTTCGATCAAAAAAATATCGATAGAACTGCTCTCTCTCTCTCTCCGACCTAGGTGATCCAGTATTATTGCTCTTTTTTTTCTCCGACCATTGTTCCGACCTGGTGCTCCAGTGTTGCTGCTCTCTCTCTCTCTCTCCCCGACCATTGCTCTCTCTCTGTCCGATCTTCCAACCCTAGGTGCTCCATTGCTGCTGCTTGGTATACTTCCCCCAATCTTTAGAATTTTTTACCAAAATGTTTTAGTCTTTGCGCTAATTTTTGGATGCATATTATTTTGTCCTAGATTGTTTGCTTGGAATTTGAGTGGTTTACACTATTTATACAGTTTACTCAATTTTTCCTTGAAATTTGAGTGTTTTACACTGTTTACACGGCTGCATGTAATTGTCGTAGATTATTTGCTTAAAATTTGAGGGTTTTACACTGTTTACTGAAATTTTGCTTAAAATTTGAGTGTTTCACACTGTTTACACGGCTGCATGTAATTTTGTCGTAGATTATTTGCTTAAATTTTGAGGGTTTTACACTGTTTACTGAAATTTTGCTTAAAATTTGAGTGTTTCACACTGTTTACACGGCTGCATGTAATTTTGTCCTAGATTATTTGCTTGAGATTTGAGTGTTTTATACAGTTTACTAAAATTTTGCTTAAAATTTGAGTGTTTCACACTGTTTACACGGCTGCATGTAATTTTGTCCTAGATTATTTGCTTGAGATTTGAGTGTTTTATACTTTACTCAAATTTTTGCTAGAAATATGAGTGTTCTATACAGTTTATATGGCTGCATGTTATTTTGTCCTAGATTATTTACCAATTTTTTTATCAACATTTGCTTGAAATTGATTACTTGTCCATAATTAGAGTTATTTACCAATTTTTTGCTCGAATTTAATTATATGTGACACTGTTTATACAGGATTATTTACCAAGATTTTTTTTAGGATTATTTACCAATTTTTCATAATTATTTACATGTGACACTGTTCCCGGCTGCATGTTTTTTTCTTAGTTTTTAGCATCAGTTATTTAGGTGATTGTTTTTCTTTTGGGAAGATTTCGGTTTATGAAGTATATCAGTTTATTGAGAAAATTATTTGGTGGCAAAAATATGTTAGAACACCAAAATATGTGCACATTGTCATTTATTTGTGATTATTTGTGAAAAATAGATTTTTTTTGTGAAAAATTGGGCCACATTTAGACCTGTCAATTGGGCCGGGCCGGCCCATCCCAGCCCAGCCCGGCTCGAACCCCAAACACTGCTTATCATTTGTTTGTCAATGTGTGTTATGCCTGGCTTTAGCACAAGCAATTTGTGCTGTGCTTGGCTTTGGCCAAGCAATTTGTGCTTTGCTTGGCTTGGGTTTGCTTGGCTTTGCTTTTTGCTATGCTGTGCTTAGTTTGGCTTTTTTTGTGGGTACATGCCAGCCAGTCTTCATGACGGGCGGTGAACGGTGACTGTGTTGTTGAGGCTAAGCCATAGGAGCAAAAATTTGGAGGAGAAGAACGAAATGAATACCCAAATGTATCATGTGCCAATCAAATATCGGTATGGCACGGCACGGCCCGGCCCGACCTGAAGCCCACCGTGTCGTGGGTCACGTGCCGGACTGGGCTGAGATTTTTCACCCTTGGCCCGGCCCGGCCCGGCCCGCTATAGTTCATGGGTCGAAGAGGCCCGAGCCCGGCCCACCCAAATTCAGTGTCGGGCCGGTCCGGCTGACTTGACAGGTCTAGACACATTTGCATGGACAGGAACATGAGTTTGAACCTGGCTATGTTCTTTGTAGATTTTAATTTGTCAAATTATTGTGATTATGCGTTCATGTAGGAATTATTATGATTATTTGTGAAAAATTAGGTTTTCTTGTGAAAAATTGAGACACATTTGCATGGATAGGAACATGAGTTTGAACCTGGCTATGTTGTTTGTAGATTTTAATTTATCAAATTATTGTGATTATGCGTTCATGTAGGAATTACTGTGATTATTTGTAAAAAAATAGGTTTTTTTAAAAAATTGGGACACATTTGCATGCCCATTCTGGATTGATGTTAAACATATTATAAATGGAGATAAATTTGAACCTGGCTATGTTCTTTGTAGATTTTAGTTTGTTGAAAATCGACATTTGTGAATCATGCTTGAGCTTTTTAGTTGAAATTGGTTATTTGTGCCATGTGTTAGTTCCATGTCAGTAAGTCATAATCAACCTTGGTATATTAATTTCCTTTTCTAGCTAGTAATTGTCATAATCAATTGGTTATCTATATGCTTATTATTTCTTCTTCTTGGGCACATTAGTACATGGCTACCAATAAGTGTTTGCTCTATTATTAAATTTGTCTTTGCTTGATATATTGCATAAGAATTTTAACTCTAATTTGTTAGAAAGTATATTTTTTTTTGGAAACTGAAATGGATAAGACTTATATAGTTGCTGCCTCAAGCTATAGTTGCTGTCTCAAGTTATATAATTTTAACTCTAATTTGCCTCTGTATTTTAATTATTAGAAAGTTATATAGCTGCTGCCTCAAGCTTTTTGCCTCCATTTGCCTCAAATAGAAATTTTAAATTGAATTCTTGAAACAATAAAGATACAACTATTGTTCTGAATATATATTTTGGATGGTGCTAGGTGATAATTGTCTTTTGGAAATTGATATGGATAAGCATTGGATTGGATCACATGATTGGAATTCAAAGGCATACAAGGATGGGGTCGAAGCATTTCTTAAATTTGCATATAAAACTAAGAATGCTGATACGGTCCATATTTATTGCCCATGTAGTAGAAGTGTAAATCGTGTTTATCACAATCGACAGACTGTGGAGGTTCATATAGAGATGTATGGATTTGAAAGGAGTTATATGGATTGGATATATCATGGGGAGTTATTGGGTGGTTTGGGTAATAACACCGATAATATAGGAGATGATATGTCAGTTGATGAAAGTGATGCTGGATTAAATGAATGTGCTAATATGACAACAATGGTACGAGAGGGAATGGGATTCTCATGCATGATAGAAAATATGGGTTGCGAGGAAGAGCCCATGGTAGAAGAAAACTTAAGGTCCAATGAATGTATGCCGAAATACTTCAAACTTCTAAATGAAGCAGAAAGCGATTTGTACGAGAGTTGTCCTAAGGGTGTCACTGAGCTATCATTTGTTGTCCAACTTTTACACCTGAAGCAACTTAATGGATGGACAAATCGTTCTTTCACAATGCTGTTGGGCTTCTTAAAAAAGGTATTTTCGTGTGCCAAGATTCCCAAATCATACTATCAATCCAGTAAGCTAACTACTGACTTGGGGTTCACTTACAAAACATGGGATGCCTGTCCTAATAGTTGTATATTGTTTCGAAATGAAACTGAGAATCTCGACAAATGTGAGATTTGTGGGGCTTCTAGATATAAAGTTGATCATGCCAACGAGGGTAATCTTCCTCCGGTTGACCAGGGTACTAAAGTTTCTCAAAAAAAGGTTCGATATTTTCCTTTAATACCAAGACTGCAACGATTGTTTTGGTCATCGCATGCAGCTTCGCTTATGAAATGGCATGCTGACAAGCGAGTAGAGGATGGTGTAATGAGGCATCCGGCAGATTCTCGTGCTTGGAAGGCTTTTGATGATAATAATCCATCCTTTGCCAGAGACAGTCGTAATGTCAGACTTGGGTTAATTACCGATGGATTTAATCCGTTTGGTAATATGAGTGTTGCTCACAGTACCTGGCCTGTTGTAGTCGTCCCTTACAACTTACCCCCGTAGTTGTGCATGAAGCAACATAACTTAATTTTGTCTATTCTTATTGATGGACCAAAAGGTCCAGGTGATAAGATTGACGTTTATCTGCAACCGTTAGTAGAGGAGTTGAAAGAACTTTGGGAGGTTGGTGTTTCTACTTATGATGCATCAACCAAACAGTTATTTCAACTAAATGTAGCACTGTTGTGGACAATTAGTGACTTTCCTGCATATGCTATGTTGTCAGGATGGAGCACAAAAGGTGAATTTGCTTGCCCTTGTTGTAATAGGGATCATCAAGCTACCCGATTGACAAATGGTGGCAAGTATTGTTACTGGGGTCATCGTAGATTCTTACCGGGGTGCCATAAGTTTCGAAGGGAGAGGGTAACTTTTAATGGCAAATTAGAAATGAGGCCACCACCTTTGACATTATCTGGAACAGAAGTGTTAAAGCAGTTGAATGATCTCATTGTTTTAACTGAGTATAAGAAGGAGGACCTCTTTACAAAGAGGAAGTGGGAAGAACAAGAAAAAGAGAGAGCAAAAACACACAGTCTGCCAAAAACAAGATTAGGTTGGAAGAAGAAGAGCATCTTTTTGAACTACAATATTAGGAACACAATTTGATTCGCCACAATCTAGATGTTATGCATATTGAAAAAAATGTATACGATAATGTCATTTTCACTTTGCTAGGTATTAAAGGCAAAACAAAAGATAATATAAAGGCTCGAAAAGATCTCAGAGATATGAAAATTTGATCAGAGCTACATCCTCAACCACGGGGAAGAACTCTAGATTACTTGCCTCCAGCTGAGTTCACAATGAGCAACAAAGAAAAGGACATTTTCTTAAAAGTGTTGCGAGATGTAAAAGTCCCTGATGGTTATTCATCTAATATATCTCGATGCGTGCATACAGAAGAGCGGAGTATGTGGGGTCTTAAGAGTCATGACAATCACATTTTAATGCAACAGTTACTTCCTATAGCTATTCGAAGGGTCTTACCAAAGCATGTTGTTAAATCCTTAATTGAATTAAGCAACTGCTTTGTGGTGTTGTGTTCAAGTGTAAATAGTATTACAGACTTGAACATTTTTGAAGATCGTATGGTGCTTACGCTTTGTAGTCTTGAGAAGATTTTTCCACCTGGGTTTTTCGATATAATGGAACACTTGCCTATGCATTTAGTAGATGAGTTACAAATTGCTGGAGCAGTATTGTATCGTTGGATGTATCCCATGGAAAGATATTTGCACACCTTAAAACTTTATGTGCGGAATCATGCTCACCCAGAGGCTTCTATTGCTAAATCAGTATTGTTAGAAGAATGTATGACTTTCTGCTCAAGGTATTTGGACAATAGTACAGAAACCAAAATGAAGCGGCCAAGAAGAAATCATGGTGGAGGAAATAAATCTGGTCGCGTTGTAGGTAAAGCAGTGCACTTTCGACTTGATCCAATTATGCAAATACAAGCTCATCGATATCTGCTTGCCAACACGGTGGCAGTAGCACCATTCATTGAGTAAGTTTGTCTTGACTAATACCATGATTTATATCCTCTCGTTTAGTTATGTAATTGAAATAAATTTCTACATCTTTATACAGGAAACACCTTGCTGAACTTGGGGCAAAATATCCACAAGCTTCACAACGACACCTTATTAGGCGCCTTCATAATGAACACTTTGTCACTTGGTTTAAGGAGCATGTAAGTAGATGTATCTTTTAATGAACATTTAATATTTTTGACAACTTGCAGTAAAATATCATTATTAAACTTATTTAATGTTTTTTAATATAGGTGAAGGGTTTACCATACGTACAAATATCAGAGGAGATCAGAAGCTTAGCTTCAGGCCCTCTTAAGGATGCTTTGAAATTCAATTCTTATATTGTTAATGGTTTTAGATTTCTAACAAAAAAAATTGATCTTCGTAGAAAAACTCAGAATAGTGGAGTCCTCCTAAAAGCAGAACAAATGAGTTATTCTAGTGGGAAAGATAGAAATCCTCTTACATGGGATGTTATATTCTACGGACAACTGATAGACATTATTGAGATAAAATATTTGAACGGCATGAAGTATGTTTTATTTAAGTACAACTGGGTTAATCCACGAGTGGGCCAGAAAGTGGATGAGTTTAATTTTACTCTGGTGAACTTCAATCATTTGTTATACAAAGAGAATAGGGTGATTGATGAACCTTATATCTTAGCATCCCAAGCAGAACAAGTTTGGTATGTTCAAGACCCTCTAGAGTCAGATTGGCATGTTGTTGTTCAGATGTCGCCGCGAGACGCATTTGATAAGTACTCAACAATAGTAGAAGATTTAGAAGCTAATCGAGTGGAACCTTATAACATGCAACATCTGGATGAAGCTCATAATGGATCTTGGGTTAGGCAAGGAGTAGAGGGCTTGGTGGTTGACACAAATATTTATGATGGTGATGATGACCATGATGACAATGGTCATGAGTAGCAAGTTTGTAGCTTGATTTGCAACTATTTGTGATGGATATCAAATTATAAACTTGTATCTCTTAGCTATTTTATATCCTTTCAAGTTGTTGGTTGTTTTATCTACTATGATTGAACGTTGATAAATTTTGCTTATTTCAGTGAATGTTGATTAATTTTGCTTATTTTCTTTACTTCATTCATTCTCAATTTCTATTAGAAAAAATGTTTACAGGAAAGTGGTTGTAGAAGCTATACTATACTTCATTCATCTTATCATATACTTGCTTCTACATGTTGTATGAGAAACATGTTCTGTGATAAACATATATTATTTAGTGGCTCTACTATTTAGTGGCTTTTGGGTGTGCTAGCCATCCTATTGTGGTCATTGTGCTTTTGACATAGAAACTCCTCAATAGACTGGAAGTCTGGAACAAAAATGTTATGTGACATTATCTTGTAATATAATTTTAATCATATATGTGTTTGTATCCAATTAGATTGTGTTTTAATTATTACTTTTTTTGTCCATTTTGTCCCTCTCGAGACATTACTGTGATAAACATGTTCTGTGATAAACATATATTATTTAGTGGCTCTACTATTTAGTGGCTTCTACATGTTCTGTGATAAACATATATTATTTAGTGGCTTCTACATGTTCTGTGATAAAGCATCCAAATTGTAAAGTACCATCAAATTATTTAGTGGCTCTACTATTCTGGCTTCTGTATCCCTTTAATTCATCATGCTACTTATACGAGACTGCAATTTGTATTTGAGTTGATAGTGTAGGTTTGTAATGACCAATCACGGGATAACCCTGCATATTACAATTTTTAACTTCTATTAGGAAAAATGTCCCCACAAAAGAAGAAGTTTATCAAGCCTGGGTTCATGTCGAGATATGAGAGGCAAAGATTGGAAAATATTACTAGAAATAAAATGAAAATGGATGCTTTGAATTTGCAACAAGCTTCAAAGCTTGTAATGAATTCGAAGATGGTTACTCGAACAAGTTCGAGTAAGATGGGAAAAAGAAGCGCAAGTGAAAGAGATGATGAGTATATCCCCGTCGGTGATGACTTGCTTAGCGAGGAAGATAGCAACCATAATGAAGAATCTTCCGACCCTAAAATGAAGAAGATAATAAATTAGATATCAAGTCTTGTGTTTTCTGTCTTCATTCATTGGAATATCTCACTATTTTTCTTATGTTGCAGGTTGCAAACAATGATGACTCTTCTGTCCCTAAAATGAAAAAGGTTAAAAATTTGATCATAAGCGATTTTTTTACTGTTCCAGTGTACAACTTACTACTATGGTTGCAAATGATGAGAAAAGCAACATCCGGGGTCCTTGAGTCTTGATCCTCTATTGGTGCTGGTCTTGACCCTCTACCAATGCTTGCACTGCCAATGTCTAATGAGCTCTGATACGCTCTAATACACCAGTGTGCACTTAAATTTCTTCTGATACGCCACTGTACAATTGATACTTCTTCTAATACTCGGGTATCCTGCTATGGTGGTTTGGTTCTTCATTGGTAGAGCTGGTTGAGCCGCATCGTGGATGTTATTGAGCTCTTGCAGACCCACGGTGAGCTTCGATCTGATGCCTAGCTTCAACTGGGATCAAATTGTAGAGGAAGAGTATTTTACTATGGTTTGAGCTTCCTTGCATAGATTTTTACTATGCTTTGAACTAACTTCTATGTCTTATTAGTGTGTTGGACTATCTTGATCTAATACAACACATGTAGCAAATAATGAGAAAAGCAACATCCGGGGTCCTCGAGTCTTTATCCTCTATTGATGTTGGTCTTGACCCTCTGCCAATGCTTGCGTTGCCAATGTCTAGTGAGCTCTGATACGCTCTAATACACCAGTGTGCACTTAAATTTCTTCTGATATGCCACTGTGCAATTGATACTTCTTCTGATACTCGGGTATCCTGCTATGGTGGTTTGGTTCTTCATTGGTAGAGCTGGTTGAGCCGCATCATGGATGTTATTGAGCTCATGCAGACCCACGGTCAGCTTCGATCTGATGCCTAGCTTCAACTGGGATCAAATTGTAGAGGAAGAGTATTTTACTATGGTTTCAGCTTCCTTGCATAGATTTTTATTCTGATTTGACCTTCCTTCTATGTCTTATTAGTGTGTTGGACTATCTTGACAATTCTGGATATTTGATCCTCAAATTTTGTCGAGGATGAGCATTTTTCCTTTTCTTTATATACATATTGAATCTAATTTTCTTATATCTATGTCTAGTGAGCTCTGATACGCTCTAATACACCAGTGTGCACTTAAATTTCTTCTGATATGCCACTGTGCAATTGATACTTCTTTTGATACTCGGGTATCCTGCTATGGTGGTTTGGTTCTTTATTGGTAGAGCTGGTTGAGCCGCATCATGGATGTTATTGAGCTCATGCAGACCCACGGTCAGCTTCGATCTGATGCATAGCTTCAACTGGGATCAAATTGTAGAGGAAGAGTATTTTACTATGGTTTGAGCTTCCTTGCATAGATTTTTCTTCTGATTTGAACTTCCTTCTATGTCTTATTAGTGTGTTGGACTATCTTGACAATTTTGGATATTTGATCCTCAAATTTTGTCGAAGATGAGCATTTTTCCTTTTCTTTATATACATATTGAATCTAATTTTCTTATATCTATGTCTAGTGAGCTCTGATACGCTCTAATACACCAGTGTGAGCTCATGCAGACCCACGGTCAGCTTCGATCTGATGCCTAGCTTCAACTGGGATCAAATTGTAGAGGAAGAGTATGTTACTATGGTTTGAGCTTCCTTGCATAGATTTTTATTCTGATTTGAACTTCCTTCTATGTCTTATTAGTGTGTTGGACTATCTTGACAATTCTGGATATTTGACCCTCAAATTTTGTCGAGGATGAGCATTTTTCCTTTTCTTTATATACATATTGAATATAATTTTCTTATATCTAATACAACACATGTAGCAAATGATGAGAAAAGCAACATCCGGGGTCCTCGAGTCTTGATCCTCCATTGATGCTGGTCTTGACCCTCTGCCAATGCTTGTACTGCCAATGTCTAGTGAGCTCTGATACGCTCTAATACACCAGTGTGCACTTAAATTTCTTCTGATACGCCACTGTGCATTTGATACTTCTTCTGATACTCGGGTATCCTGTTATGGTGGTTTGGTTCTTTATTGGTAGAGCTGGTTGAGCCGCATCGTGGATGTTATTGAGCTCTTGCAGACCCACGGTGAGCTTCGATCTGATGCCTAGCTTCAACTGGGATCAAATTGTAGAGGAAGAGTATTTTACTATGGTTTGAGCTTCCTTGCATAGATTTTTACTTTGGTTTGAACTAACTTCTATGTCTTATTAGTGTGTTTTTTTGCATAGCTTACTACGTACTATGGTTTGAACTTCCCTATGGCACTGTGTTGGACTATCTTGACAGCACCTACATATATACTGCTACATTTATTATGTATTTTCAGGCTGCATACAACAGTCCTACGCGTAGGTCATCGCGTATTGCAAAGAATATGGAACATGTCATAGCAATGGATGAGAGGACATTAGATCCACGATTAGAACCCTCTTTTATGGAGGATTTCTTACGCATTCCTATATCAAGACATCAAGTTTTTCAGGAGAGCGATGATGAGCCTTTAGATAATGAGCCAGTAGAGAATTTTGAGAAAATACCGAAGGGTAAGTTTTGTATTGAAATTTATAATGTAAATTGTGAGCTATTAATGGTTCTGGTTTTTAAGTAGTCTATTTATGAGTCTTTCCCTTTTGTTTCTGATAAGGTACGATGGAGAGTGGACCTTCCACTAGGCAACATAGAGGAGCTGCTAAGCCATGGAAAAAATGGGATAATGGAGTAAAAAAAATCATAGAATGGGATGAAGATTGCCAACCAGTTGGAAAACATGGGCACCATTTGATGTCTCATCTTGGTAACCTTTCCCGAAATGGCGAATTGTTTCCGTTAACAATATTATCTTGGCGTAAGGCTGATAAGGATAAACTAGAAATGGTCTAGGCGTCGGTTAAGGTAACTTTCCCCGTCTTTTTATCAGTATTTTCATGGATTACTATCTTTATTTTTACTATTATCCTACTTGATAGTGAACCCCCTATTGTCTGTCTTACTAAACCTATAGACACATTGGCATTGACTTTGTAGTCAGTAAAACTCAAGGTTTGTTTTGTAAGCTATAGATCATAGCACTATAATTCACCATCAAGAGTAAAAACAAATCGATTGAAGCAGCTGTGGCCTAGAAGTGTTGATTGAAACTGTCATTTCAAGTGCAATATTTTGTTTATATTCTTTTAATGTTGGAATGAAGATGTTGAAGTGGTTCCTTGTTTTTGGTTTGGGATGATTCAACTAATTTATATCTTGTTGTTCTTGTGGTTGTTTGGAAGTATAACCTCGGATATCATGTTTGAATGCTTTACCATCACCTGTTGTTCACATATTTTTGCTATTGATAATGGCTACTTATATTGATAACTTAGATATCATGTTTTTTTAAGGAAAACACAAATGCACCCGATGCTTTTAAAGCTATTTGCTTTAAGAAAATAGGAATTTCCTGGAAGGCCTTCAAGCATCGAGTGAAAAAAAACTTCTATACAAAGTTTGAGACCGATGAAGAGCGCCTAGCAAATGTGCCGCCCCGGGTGGAGCCCAGTCAATGGCCAACTCTAGTGGCATATTGGGGCTTGGGTAACACACAGGTATAAATCGACTAACAAATAACTTACATCCATATTCATGCTAGTGGCAAACCCTTTATTTCAATTTACTAAATAATGTCCAAATGTTTTTTAGAAAGTTTCGGAGAAGAACCAAGTTAATCGCGGAAAACTTTGTGCTCTCCCTAGAACTGGTAGAAGATCCTTTCCAGAAATAAAGAGAAAGGTTAGTATTGTGTTTTTTGGTAAGATAATTTTCATATATTTTCAGTTGATAATGTATAAATTTTTTCTTACTTTGGAACATGCATACACAACAGAGGAGGCTAGAAAACAAGTCTGTTGACCTTGTCAACATGTGGAGAGCCACTAGAGGAAAAGATGGCAATTATAATAAAGAAGACGGGGCTACTGGAATAGAGGTATATAAAATTCATATTTGTAATGAGTTTTTTTTAACAAAATGTCAATTGCAAATTAGAGAAATTTAACACAAACCTCCTTGCATGCTATAGAAAATGTTAGAAAGGAGAATTGAAGAGCTACCAGTTGAAGAACGAGATAACGAGGAGCAATTGAATAATGTTTACAGGGAAGTGATCGGACAAGATGGGTATGGCCGAGTTTTAGGCCGAGGAGTAGGTGTAAGCGGTAAAGGATCAACATCCTTAGCAGCTCATCAGGCTGAGATTCAACAAGCAACAAATGCTGAGATTGTACAACTACGAGAAGATGGTGAAAAGTTACGAGAATATGCGAAGAAGTTGAGAGAAGAGACTGACGCATTAAGGAAAGAGCGTGAGGAGCAAGAGGCCCGGCACAAGAAAGAGCTTGAGGCGGTCAAGAGTGAGCTTAGGACTGAGCTCAAAGATGAAGTTGTGGCCATGTTCCTGAATGCTCAACTAATTTCTCAACAATCCAGTTCATCATCCAGGTAATTTGCCAACTATCAACTTATTACATTGGTTTTTCTCTGTGATTCTTATGTTTGGTTTTCTTTCGTGGCTGCAATTTATGTTTGGCTCTCCATTTCCTTTCTTTCAAGTTAAAATTTGTATTTATTATATTGGTTTCTTTTCTGGACTGATTTTTTGGACTGAATTTTGCATAGTCTGAATTTTGCATAATCTCGGTATCAGTATCGGAACTGAATTTTAGCTTCTATTTTCACTGTGTCCTTTTTCCTGGAAACTCCGAAACTAGTGATATCTTTTACATATTGCCAAGTTATTTTTTACACTAAATTTTAGAGTATGTTAGATGGGTATCCATTGTTTTGTTTTAAGTTCAAATTATTGGACTAAATATTCAGTCTCAGATTTACACTATACAGTTACATTCAGTCTCTAAATGTCCATATCACCTACATATATTAGTCCATTATTTTGTTCAGGTCAAGGAGAAGGAGAAGTCTCTTGCTCTCAAAGTTGCAAAGTCCTACTCCAAGGATAGCTCCAACGACAATGAGTCAGACGATGATGAAGAAATAGCTCTCACAGCTAAGCACTTTCGGAAGTTCCTCAAATTCAACAAAGCCAACCGCTTCAGACGGGACAATGAGGAAGATCTGACGTGTTATCAAAACAGAAGAACCGAACACATCAAGAGGGACTGTCCGATGATAAGAAAAGACTCAAGCAAGTACGAGAAGCCTAGCAAAGGAAGCTCGTCCTCCAAGAAATTTGCCAACACAAGCATTTGGTGTGAGAGTGACGCAAGCGACTCTGACAACGACAAAGAGTGCAAACACAATGCCAACGTTTGTCTCACGGCAACCGATGAGGTACTTAATGATCTCTCCTTAAATACTCTTACTTATGATGACTTGGAGAAAGCTATCCTTGAATTGCATGAAGAGCACAAAGGTGTTAGGAATAAATACAAGAAATCTCTAAAAGAGGTTGATGCTCTTCAACTTGAAGTAGAAAGACTCTCAAGCATCATTATTGATGTAAAGAGAAAATCTTCTGCTTCTGACACGGATGAGATAGAGTCTTTGCGACTCAAGTATCAAGAATCACTTGTCACTATCAAGAAAAAGGATGATGAGATTCAATCCATGAGAATAGCTTATGAATTTGCTATGCATAAGGTTCAAGATGCTAATAGGAGAGAATATGATACTTCTATTAAGTATAATGATCTTCTTGTACAGAGTAAGAAACTAGGTAATAAGAACACTACTCACATGCATACTCCAAGACACCTCCACACTCATCACAATGCTAGGCATACTTCTTACATGAACACTACACACAAATCCTTTTCTAACACAAGGAAAGGACCTTTTGTATTTAAAAACACTTCACATCATGCTTTTTATTATCATCATCATAACACTAATGTTAGAACTCCTCGCACTAGAGATTCACATATGCATGATACTCACACATCTTCTTCTAAATCCTCTATGATTTGCAACTATTGTGGCTTGCTTGGACATACGACCAATTATTGTCATACAAGGAAACTTGATGATAAGAATGTTTTTAAGTGGGTTCCTAAGACTAACACTCAAGGACCTATACAATCATGGGTACCAAAATGTTCATCTTCAACTTATGTTGTAGGTGAAGAGTCCTTCTCATGCTAGAAGCAAGTGGATTCTCGATAGCGGTTGTTCACGACACATGACCGGGGATGCTTCATTATTTACAACGTTATCGATGAAGAAGGAAGGACACGTCCCCTTTGGTAACAATCTTAAAGGTCACATTATAGGAAATGGTAATATAGGTTCCCCTCCTTATCCTTGTATTAAGAATGTGTGTCTTGTTACTAATCTTAAACACAATCTTCTTAGTATTAGTCATCTTACCGATAATGGTTATGATATCAAGTTTGTTAAGCTCAAATGTTTCATTACCGATAGTTCAAATGGATCTATTGTTTATAAAGGCATTAGAGAAAACAATATCTATGTTTTATATCTTGTCGAAGACACTAACAATGACAGGTGCTTAGTTGCTAAGAATGATAAGAGTTGGCTTTGGCACATGAGGCTCGGACACACCAACATGGACACCATCTCTCGTCTTGCTACCAAAAAGCTCGTAAGAGGACTCCCAAGTATCCCTTTCAAAAAGGATATGGTGTGTGAAGAATACGAAAAGAGTAAGTTGACAAATTCATCCTTCAAATCTATTAACTCTGTGAGTACCTCTAGACCTCTTCAACTTATTCATATGGATCTTTTTGGTCCTAGTAGAGTTGCTAGCCTTGGAGGCAAGCTTTATGTTTTTGCTTTGGTTGATGATTTTTCGAGATTTACTTTTGTTATTTTTCTTGCTTGCAAAAGTGATACTTTTCGTGAATTTGTTGCTTTTTGTAAACGTGTTCAAAATGAGAACGATTTTTCTATTAACAAGATTAGAAGTGATCATGGAGGAGGATTTGACAATGCCGATTTTAAAAGATTTTGTGAAAAGAATGGTTTTGGACATGATTTTGCTTGTCCACGAACTCCTCAACAAAATGGTGTTGTGGAGAGAAAGAATAGAACCCTTGGCGATATGGCCCAGGTTATGTTAAACCAATATAAGCTCCCCCAATATTTTTGGGCAGAAGCCGTTAATACGGCATGTCATGTTATAAATAGGGTCTTGATTAGACCTATTTCTAAGAAGACTCCTTATGAGCTTTGGTTTGACAAAATTCCCTCTATTGAATATTTTAAAGTTTTTGGTTGTAATTGTTTTATTTTGAATACCAAGGATAACCTAGGCAAGTTTGAAGAAAAAGCCTATGAAGGAATATTCCTTGGATACTCTACTCATAGTAAAGGTTTTCGTGTTTTTAATAAAAGAAGTTTTGTTGTCGAAGAGTCAATCAATGTCTCTTTTAATGAACTTAACTCTTCTACATTCTCCTCTTCCGAGGATATTGATGACATCTCGTTTAGGTTGGAGAACTCCTCTATTGGAGATCATCCTTCTTCATCTATCAATGAAGTTGTGACTCCTCAACCAAAAGAGTCTCCATCTCTCGAGCCTCCTCAAAAGGATCTCCCAAAAGAATGGAGATTTGTCACCAATCATCCTAAGGAACTTATCATTGGGGATCCTTCCTCCAGTGTTAGCACTTGATCCTCCACTCGTGATCTTTGTGCAAACGTGACTTTTATCTCTCAAATAGAGCCTAAAAATATTAATGATGCTTTTCTTGATGAATTTTGGATGATAGCGATGCAAGAGGAGCTAAATCAATTTGAGCGAAATAAGGTTTGGGAACTTGTCCCAAAACCTAGCAATCACCCCATTATTGGAACAAAATGGGTGTTTCGAAACAAACTTAATGAAGATGGGTTAGTGACTCGTAACAAAGCCCGATTGGTTGCTCAAGGCTATAACCAAGAGGAAGGCATTGACTACGACGAAACCTATGCTCCGGTTGCGCGTCTTGAATCCATTCGTATGCTTTGTGCTTTTGCTTGTTTTAATGACTTTAAACTCTTTCAAATGGATGTTAAGAGTGCCTTTCTAAATGGTATTATTAAAGAGGAAGTTTATGTTAAACAACCTTCCGGCTTTGAAGATTTTCAATTTCCTAATCACGTGTTTAAACTCCACAAAGCCCTTTATGGCCTCAAACAAGCTCCCCGTGCTTGGTATGAGCGCCTTAGCTCCTTTCTTGTTTCACACAATTTTTTTAAGGAGAAAGTCGACACAACACTTTTTTATCAAATCCCATAATGGCACTCTCTTATTGGTTCAAATTTATGTCGATGACATTATTTTTGGTTCTACTAACAACACACTTCGTGTAGAATTTGCTAAAGTTATGCAGGAAGAATTTGAAATGAGTATGATGGGTGAACTATCCTTCTTTTTGGGGTTACAAATCAAACAAGGACCCAAAGGGACCTTCATCAATCAATCAAAATATACAAAGGATCTCCTCAAGATTTTGAACTTGACTCATCCAAATCAATGAGGACTCCTATGGCAGCAACGACAAAGCTTGACAATGATGAAGATGGCACATCGGTTGACATTCGTAAGTATCGAGGTATGATTGGTAGTTTACTTTACCTAACTGCTAGCCGTCCTGATATCATGTTTAGTGTATGTCTTTGTGCACGATATCAAGCAAATCCAAAGGAATTGCACTTATGTGCCGTCAAGCGTATTTTTCGCTATCTCAAAGGCACCGTTAACATGGGCCTTTGGTATCCGAAATCTTCATCCTTTGAGCTTCACGGCTTATCGGATGCAGATTTTGCCGGATGCAAGATTGACCGAAAAAGTACTAGCGGCACATGTCAATTCCTTGGGAAATCCTTAGTATCGTGGTTTAGTAAGAAATAAAACTCTGTTGCTCTTTCAACCACTGAGGCCGAGTATATTGCGGTCGGTTGCTGTTGTGCACAAATTCTTTGGATGTCACAAACACTGTTAGACTATGGCATTTCTCATACTTGTATCCCTATTAAATGTGATAACACTAGCTCGATCAATCTCACAAAAAATTTGATTTGTCACTCACTCACGAAGCACATTCAAATTAGACACCATTTTCTTCGTGACTATCAACAAAAGGGGAATATTCGCCTTGAGTTTATTGACACCACTTATTAGCTAGCCGATATTTTCACCAAACCACTCTCGGAAGATCGCTTCACTTTTCTTTGCCAAGAATTAGGCATTTTATCTTTCGACTCATAAATCTTCTTGGCCGGCACACTGATGGTATACGGCGGTATACCGACGGCATGCCGTTTTTGATTCAGAATTAGGTTCTGTATCAAAAATCGGCATACCGTCGGCATACGTCGGCATACCGACGGTATGCCGGTTCGCGGCGGACAGCTTTTTCAATTCAGATCCGGGTCCACCTTTCCTTCTTTCCCTCTTTATTCCTTCTTTCCCTCATTAATACCCTTCCCATCCATCACTTCCACATTTATTATTCCTCTCCTCTTCCCCATATCCTAACTTCCTATCACATTAACTTCCCCTCTCTTCATCTTCCCCATTACTCCTCTTTTCTCTCCATTATCCTAATTTCCAACCCACAAACCTCTCCACTTCTCTCTATAACTGTTCCCCCTTTTCCCTACCCAACATCTCCTTAAAAACCCTCTTTTCTTCTTCATTCTCTATCCTTCTTTCATCCACACCTCAAACCCTAACTTCCTCCTCCAACTTTCTTCCTTTCCTCCATGGCCAATCCCAAGCGTCCCCGCTCCTCCTCCTCCATCGCTTCGAATCCCTTCACCCCGGTGGCTCTCCCCCATGGTTTGATCAGCGGGTCTTCACCTCCTCCCTGGCGGCCGATTCTTGGTTCCAACACTTCGTACACCATAATGTCTACAAAGGACGCACCATTAACTGGAACCTCTTCTCCGACCATCGTTCTCTCTTCGACGAAGCCGGTCTTTCTTCCCTCCTTCGGCGTCAAGTGCCCATCTACCCCGCCGCCGTGCGTCTTTTCTACTGCAACATGATCCCTGATCAGGAGAATGGCACCATTGAGACAATGGTAAATGAACGCCATTTCTGCCTGACGGCTCATGACCTCGCCAGCATCCTCGACGTCCCGGACAGAGGCGAGGCTCTTCCGGCCCTAGCTGCTCTTCACCCTTCGGCGTCGGTCTCTTTTGACGAGTTCTGTACCATTATTTGCAAAGGCCCTAACCCTCCTGCTATTCCTGCTCTTTCCGCTCAACTGGAGACATTTTACTACGAGCTCCATAGGATTGTGTGCCACACACTCTATCATAAGGGCGGAAACTATGATGCCATCACTGGTGATGCCATGGTATGTATGTACTACCTGTATTCCAGGAAGTCTTGGTCCTTCTCCAAGACTATCCTTAATGCCTTCTTCGGCGTCCTGCCCGTAGGAAAGCAGAATCTGTACTATGGCTCGTTCATCACTCTGATCTTGGAGGCTAAGCAAGTCGATCTCTCCCAATGCTACTCGGACGGCGTTCCGTCCTTCTTCGCTGTGTCTCGCTCTGTCGGTGGTGCCTTCTCATCCCGTGCCTCCTCCTCCCAAGAGCCACCAGTTTCCACTCCTGCTGCACCTGCCTCTACTCCTCCTGCCTCCGGTCGCTATATGCCACTGACACAGCAGCATTTCGACATACGTATGGTGCAGGCAAAGGAACAGATGCGGGCCCACACTCGTGGCCTTGGCAACATGATCCAATCTCGCTTCCATGACTAGGCTTATTTCATTCAGCGCACCATTCAGGACCATAATGCTTTTCTGGATCTGAATCTTCAGGATCCAATGTTCCAGGCCCCACGTTTCTATGATCCCAATGCCTACGGTTTTATATACCCGGACGGCATTGATCCCTTTAGCATTTTCCGCCGGGCTCAGGATGGTGGGGAGGATTCGGCTGACGAGTAGGGGTGGCTTCCTTTTGATGGTGGTGTCGAATAACTGATTTTCTTAGTTTATTGTGTTTATCTTCTTTTTATGTCTTTTGCGGTCCTTCGGGGACCTATGTCTGGTTGGTTCTAGTAGTTTGCAGTGTAGGAACGAAATCGTAAAGCACAATACTCTAGAGGGGGGGTGAATAGAGTTGGCAGCAGAATATTGCTAATTAAAAAATGTTAGCAGCAAGGTCACAAAATAATAATCACAATTAAATAATATAAAGGCAGAGATAAGAAAGCAAACGCAAAGACAGCGATGTATACTGGTTTCCCTCAGTTGAGGACTAATCCAGTCGGTAGAACTCTTGCTACCAGTTGAATCCACTATTGGCAAAATCGTAAGTTTTCTTACGAAGTCCTTGCAACTTCTACAATGCGAGCTTTGATACGAAGAACTCGTCCAACTTCAATTGTGAAGAGGTATTCTTCAAATCAAGCCTTCTGATTACAATCACTCAGAACTTCTAGACCGTACCGCACTGGCAAATCGACTAGAGGATTGTAATTGGCTTGGGATCTGAAAATTAAAGCTCAAGAAAACTCTTTGGAAGACTGAAAGATTTAGATAGAGAGAAGATTGAAAGTGAATGAGTGAGTTAAAATGATCAAAATCCTTCTCTATTTATAGGAGTTCCAAAGACAGTATTCTGACAGAATTCGGGCAGAATTCGATGAGAAAATTTCGGTCAAATCCACAACTGCAGGAGGACCAAGTTCCAGAGGATTCAAAAATCAAAACGGCCACTAACCTAACTCTGGCCGAACTCTGGCTGAGTTCTGTCAGGGTTAGGTTAGGTATTTAAAAATAGATTTTGGGGATTTTTGAAAACCTTTTTGAAAACCTTTTTGAAAGCTTTTGTTAATAAGAATGTTTTTCAAAACTAAGGACATTTTAAAAGTATTTTGAAAACATTTTGGAATAGCCTATTTGCCAGTACGACTCGGTGTACAACGTATTCCTAGACTCAATAAAATAAAAAATACATTGCTTAAAGAAATACAGACTCGAACAGGCAAATATCGCTTCGTCTTGAATTGAGTAGATAGCTATTCTTGATCATGTCCAAGAGTCCGATACATCCTGACTAGCTTCATATATCGAGACAGAGTTTGATCAATTATTAAAATCAGGTTGACCATATGACCAATGGGCCAACAATCTTCCCCATTTTGATAATTGATAAACTATGAATGATATAACATTTAAGCTTGAAATAAAATCAAAAAATTGTTCATGTCCTGCATTTTCTCAAAAGAATGTTAGATCTTTATTTTTCTCCCCCGTTGTCACTTAGCAAAATAATTGCAAAAGAGAAAAGCACCCCCGCAATCATTGCATAAATAACAAACAGTGAAGAAATACAAGAAAATAATGATAAATGATAGAAACAGTAAAGAAAATATAATGACATCACAGGCATGTATTTGTTCTCAGACAGTTTATAATAAAACAAAGAATTATTTCACAGGCAGTTTATAATAGAGAAGCAGATAAAGATGTTGTAAATAAGTAAATAAACTGATGTGAACCATAAACTACGCATCTCATAAAGATAAAAAGATGTTCAGATGACATCAATAAAACAAATCCAGTACAAGTCCTCAAAGAAATACTGATAATAAAGTATAAAAAAAAATAAAAAAAAAACTTGGAATGTCGGAGCATTTCCAAGTATACAGTAGATAATATCTAAGTATCAAAAATCAACTAACATATCACAACTCCTCATCATCGTTGGCTCATTTCAAATATTTAATTCAAAGATTAGTAATTTCAACCTTCAATTAACATAATTAATATTATTTTATGGATTAAATATCGTTACACATCGACTGTTTCAGATTAGCTGTAGGAATATTGTCCCAGCTGGCGGAGGTTCACCGGGGAACTCTTAAGTACCGCTTCACTTCAACCGTAGTTGTGGTGACAGACAGACTCTTTATTGGCTTGTCTCTAACACAGTTTTTGCGTATTGAAATATAATCATAAAACAAAATTAATTAATATTATTGACGTCCAAAATTCCTAATTCTCGACGTAAATAATTGAAACGATCTTCTGCTAGAGTTTTTGTGAAAATATCAGCTAATAGAGTCTCAGTATCTATGTACACAAGGTCAATATCTCCATTTTGACGATAATCTCTAAGAAAATGATGTCGAATCACGATATGTTTAGTACGAGAGTGACATACAGGATTCTTAGTCAAATTAATAGTGCTCGTGTTATCACAGAAAATGGGAATATGTGTGTAAAATAAATTATAGTCTTCTAAGGTTTGTTTCATCTACAAAATCTGAGCACAACAACGTCCTGCGGCGATATACTCAGCCTTTGTTGTTGATAGGGCTACAAAATTTTGCTTTTTACTAAATCATGAGACTAAAGCTTTGCCTAGAAAATGACATGTGCCACTGGTACTTTTTCTATCAACTTTGCATCCAGCAAAATCTGCATCCGAATAACCAATAAGGTCAAAGGACTTAGTTTTGGGATACCATAAGCCAATAGAAGAAGTGCCCTTAAGGTATCGAAAGATACGCTTAACTGCGCACAGATGTGATTCCTTTGGATTAGCTTGAAAACGTGCACACAGGCAAACACTAAACATAATATCTGGACGACTAGCAGTTAAATAAAGTAAACTACCGATCATACCTCGATACTTACGTGTGTCGACCGGCTTGCCTTGTTCAACAATATCAAGCTTTGTTGAAGTTGCCATCGGAGTGCTAATAGGTTTGACATTGTCCAGATCAAACTTTTTTAGCAAATCTTTTGTGTACTTGGCTTGATTTATGAATGTCCCATTATCAGTTTGTTTGATTTGCAGTTCGAAAAAGAATTTCAGCTCTCCCATCATGCTCATCTCAAACTCATTCTGCATATACTTAGAAAATTCTTGACACAGAGATTCATCAGTAGATCCAAATATAATATCATCAACATAGACTTGTATTAAAAGAAGCTTACCATTAAAGGGCTTAATAAAAAGTGTAGTGTCAACCTTGCCTTTTGAAAAACCGTTGTCAAGTAGGAAGGAGCTTAGACGATCATACTAAGCACGAGAGACTTGTTTCAAACCGTACAAAGCTTTTTTCAACTTGAAAACATGATCAGGGTTTTTAAAATCTGTGAAACCTGGAGGTTGTGCTACAAAAACTTCTTCTTTTATAAAACTATTTAAAAATGCACTCTTGACATCCATTTGAAATAATTTGAAATTATAAAAACATGCAAATGCACATAACATGTGAATGGATTCTAATCTCGCAACTGGGGCATAAGTCTCATCATAGTCGATACCTTCTTCTTGATTGTATCCTTGAGCTACGAGTCGAGCCTTATTACGAGTCACTAAACCATTCTCATTCAGTTTATTTCGGAATACCCAACGGGTGCCAATGACCAGATGATCAATAGGCTTGGGAACAAGTTCCCAAACTTGATTCCATTCAAATTGGTTTAATTCCTCTTGCATAGCATCTATCCAAAAGTTATCACTACATGCTTCATCGATAGTTTTGGGTTCTAGCTGTGAAATAAATGTAATACTAGAAATAATATCTCTACTGGATGTATGAGTACTTACACCTTTGGTAATGTCACCAATTACCAAATCCTTCGGATGATCAGCCGTAAATTTTAATCTTTTCGGCAGACCCTGAAGGTAGCTGGTTCCTGGATCTTCTCTAGGAGGATCAGCTAGTGCTGAGCTTGGTTGAGAATCAGCTGGTGTTGAGCTTGGTACAGATGGATCTTCGTCATTGTCATCGATAGTCATTTGATTCAATTCATCAAAGGTGACGTTGATTGATTCTTCGATGATCATGATTCGTTTGTTGAAGACTCTGTATCCTTTGCTCTTGGCCGCATAACCTAAAAATATACCTTCATCGGCCTTTTCGTCAAACTTTCCCAAATTGTCTTTTGTATTAAGAATAAAGCACTTACAACCAAATATTCTAAAGTATGAAACTGATGGAATTCTATCAAATCATAACTCAAATGGAGTCTTCTTCGATTTGGGTCGAATTAGAACTCTATTAAGAAGAAAATAAGCTGTATTGACAGCTTCAGCCCAGAAATATTTGGGTAGACTAAACTGGTTTAACATTACTCTGGCCATTTCGGATAGAGTTCTGTTCTTACGTTCCACAACTCCATTTTGTTGTGGAGTCCTAGGACAGGAGAACTCGTGTACAAAACCGTGTGTGTCACAAAATTGCTCAAACTCTGCATTCTCGAATTCGCCACCATGATCGCTTCTAATACGAATGATCATGTAACCTTTTTTATTCTATACTTTCTTGCAAAAGGCGACAAATTCGGATAATGCATCATTCTTGCGTGTCAAGAAGTATACCCACGTGTATCTAGAGTAATCATCTACAATTACAAAAGCATATAGCTTACCTCCGAGGCTAGCAACTCTGCTAGGACCAAATAAGTCCATATGTAGCAATTGTAGAGGTCTAGTAGTACATACTGCATTTACTGACTTGAATGTGGATCTGGTAGCTTTGTTCTTTTCACATTGGCTGCATACCGAATCCTTCTTGAATGTTATGTCCGATAAACTGCGTACTAGCTTCTTTATGGATAATCTTGAGATTGTGTCCATATTTGCGTGACCGAGTCTCATATGCCATAGATGACTCTCATCACTTTTAGCCATTAAGCATCTACCTGAAATGTTAGTTTCTTCCAACAAATAGAAAACATATATGTTGTCTTCCCTGATACCTTCAAAGATAGTAATACCAGTTGAGCTATCAACTATAATACATTTGTCTTTGCCAAAGTTGATGCCATAACCATGATAAGCCAAATGACTTATGCTGAGTAGATTATGTTTCAACTCGGTAACCAGACAGACATCTTTAATCACAGGATAGGGAGACTTACCAACATCACCGATACCAATGATATACCCTTTCAAGTTATTACCGAAGGAAATATAACCTGCCTTCTTCTTCTTCGACAGTGTTGCAAATAATGTAGCGACACCGGTCATATGCCGTGAACAACCACTGTCGAGGATCTATTTGCTTTTAGCATGTGAAAGGTGTTCCACCTACAAAACAGTTTGCAGATGAAACTTTTGGTACCCATTTCTTGTAGGGTCCTAAAATATTAGCTTTTGGTATCCAAGCATAAATATTTAAATCAACAAGCTTTCTGACTCTACATGCAGGAGAGATATGACCAATGAGGCCACAATAATGACATTGTGCATGTCGAGTGTTGAAAGCTAAGTGGTGTGCATGGTTGGTAGGTTTAGGTTTTCTAGTATAGAAGAAAGCATGCCTATAATCCTGTTTGGGCTTAACCTTTTGGGATAAAGGTTTGATAGGGTTAGGTCTGACAGTGTTTGGCTTGGGAATGTTCCAATTTTTCGGTAAGTGACACGTGTTAGGGTAGGAAGCAGCAGGCTTCGGCTGTTTTCCTAACCTAATTTCCAATCTTCTGGAAGTGTCATACAACTTAGTATAATCAGAAGTGAGTGTTTCCATTCTAATTTGTGCACATCGAAGACTTTTCTTCTCTATAGAAAGTTCTTCTTTCAGTTGGTCGATAACTTTGTCTTTCTCTTCAGATGACTTGGTAGTCTCGTGTAATAAGAGCTTTATTGAAGAAAGCTCACCAAACTCACTAACATTATTTCTAACCTCAGCTAGTAGGTCGATAAGTCTACCTATTTTACCTTTGTACTCTTTGAGTACCTTCTTAGAGGTCTGATACTTACTACGCAGTTTCCTGTAATCACTTATCAGTTCACTGAAGGCATCTCCTAATTGCTCAAAGGTGAAGTCATCATATGTATCAACTACAGGTTCAGTAGGTACCTGATCGGATGCCATAAAGCATACATTTGCAGCGTCTTCTGATTGTTCGTCTTCTGAGTCGCTGGCTTTACTTTCATGCCATATGCTGGTGTTGGCATACTTCCGTGATGTTGATCTTTTCAGGTTTCCTTTTTTTATACCTGTTGCTCTTCTTGCTTGATGATGAGTTTGTAGGACAATCCTTCTTCATGTGTCCCTTCTTCTTGCAGCCATAGCAGACAGCATCATCTTGATACCAGTTGTTGCTACTGCTGTTTTCTTTGGCTCTCTTCTCATATATCATGAATCTTTTGAATTTCCTTGCTAGGAGTGCTTGATCTTCAGCATCAGATTTACTGCTGTCTGAATCACCTTCAGCAGTTTTTCTGTGCTGAGCCTTGAAAGCGATCGTCTTCTTCTTTGGTGCAGGCTCTTTAAAATCTTGTAGCTCCAGTTCATGAGTGAGTAGCTTACCCATGAGTACTTCGAGGGACATAGTTGTGAGGTCGTTTCCTTCAATGATTGCAGTAGCCTTTGGAATCCAGTTCTTGTTAAGTGCTCGCAGGAGTTTGCGAATCTTTTCATGGTTACTGTACTCTTTGCCTAGGGAGGACAAAGGATTTACAATATCCAAGAATCTTTCGAACATCTGAGTAACTGTTTCGTTGGGCTTCATCTTGAATACCTCATACTCTTGAGTAAGTCTGCTGACCTTTGATTCTTTGACTTGAGTCGTGCCTTCATGTGTGACTTCAAGTAGCTTCCATACTTGATTAGCCGTTGTGCAGATAGACACCCTGTTAAATTCAGTTCTGTCTAAAGCATAAAATAGAGCGTTAATAGCACGTGCGTTAAGACTGGCCCTTTTCTTTTCTTCCTCTGTATATCTGTTATGGGATTTTTCAACTAAAACTCCATCAACATTTATACGAGGTGGCTTTTGATAGCCATCAATAACAATGGACCATAAATCAAGGTCAAGTGATTTCAAGAAGAAACTCATCCGTGTTTTCCAATAGGTATAATTCGTACCATCAAATAGTGGAGGTCTGTTTGTGGCCTGGCCTTCACTTGTGAATTTCACAGTTGCCATGTGTTGTGCTGTGATCTATATAGCAATTAATTAAAATAAATAAATAATTGCACTGTTACCTTACTTTACCTGTAACACCCGCTCTGATACCAATTGTAGGAACGAAATCGTAAAGCACAATACTCTAGAGGGGGGTGAATAGAGTTTGCAGCAGAATATTGCTAATTAAAAAATGTTAGCAGCAAGATCACAGAATAATAATCACAATTAAATAATGTAAAGGCAGATATAAGAAAGCAAATGCAAAGACAACGATATATACTGGTTTTTCTCTGTTGAGGACTAATCCAGTCGGTAGAACTCTTGCTACCAGTTGAATCCACTATTGGCAAAACTGTAAGTTTTCTTACGAAGTCCTTGCAACTTCTACAATACGAGCTTTGATACGAAGAACTCGTCCAACTTCAATTGTGAAGAGGTATTCTTCAAATCAAGCCTTCTGATTACAATCACTCAGAACTTCTAGACCGTACCGCACTGATAAATCGACTAGAGGATTGTAATTGGCTTTGGATCTAAAAATTAAAGCTCAAGAAAACTCTTTGGAAGACTGAAAGCTTTAGATAGAGAGAAGATTGAAAGTGAATGAGTGAGTTAAAATGATCGAAATCCTTCTTTATTTATAGGAGTTCCAAAGACAGTATTCTGACAGAATTCGGGCAGAATTCGGGCAGAATTCGATGAGAAAATCTCGGTCAAATCCGCAACTGCAGGAGGACCAAGTTCCAGAGGATTCAAAAATCAAAACGGCCACTAACCGAACTCTGGCCGAATTCTGGCCGAACTCTGGCCGAGTTCTGTCAGGGTTAGGTTAGGTATTTAAAAATAGATTTTGAGGATTTTTGAAAACCTTTTTGAAAACCTTTTTGAAAGCTTTTGTTAATAAGAATGTTTTTCAAAACTAAGGACATTTTAAAAGGATTTTGAAAACATTTTGAAATAGCCTATTTGCCAGTACCACTCGGTGTACAATGTATTCCTAGACTCAATAAAATAAAAAATACATTGCTTAAAGAAATACAGACTCGAACAGGCAAACATCGCTTCGTCTTGAATTGAGTAGATAGCTATTCTTGATCATGTCCAAGAGTCCGATACATCCTGACTAGCTTCATATATCGAGACAGAGTTTGATCAATTATTAAAATCAGGTTGACCATATGACCAATGGGCCAACATGCAGTCCTACGGGGACTTGATATTTGTCTTTCTTATGTTGCTAAACTCTCGTAGAGGAGAGACTTTTTAATATGTCTTATGTAGTATGGGTGTCCTGCATGTATCACTGTTTCATATTCACGTTAAATCTTTTTTATATATATATTTCCATCTTTGACTAAGTGACAAAGGGGGAGAAAACGTATTGAGGGGGAGTTGTCTACCTACGGGGGAGTTACTCCCTGAAGATGCTATCTCTCTATTTTGTCAATTATCAAAATGGAGGAGATTGTTGGCACATTTTATTTTGATATATTAACAGCATCTTCGTAGTTTAGTTTTCTATGTCTTCAGATTCATATCTTCTCAGAAGCTCTACTACATAAAGACTATCCTTTCAAGTGCTACCATCCATTGCATTGAAGACTGAAGCAGATACCGGCGCTCCTTGCATAGACGACTTCCTATATTGCTTAAAGTTTTCGAGTATATACAAGGTCTAGGTATATCTGTAAACACTTAAGGTTGGATGACAAACTAAAAGCATAAGTCAAAAATCAATATCTTACAGAGCGGCATACCGGCGGTATGCTCCGGCATACCGGCGGTATACCGTTTTCATTGTCCACAAAGTTTCTGTGAAAATTGTCGGCATACCGACGGTATGCTCCGGCATACCGGCAGTATACCGTTTTCATCGTCCACAAACTTTCTGTAAAATATTGTTGGCATACCGACGGTATGCTCCGGCATACCGACGGTATTCTTCGGCATACCGACGGTATACCGTTTTGTGGACCACAAAATGTTCTGTGACAAAACGTCGGCATACCGACAGTATGCTCCGGCATACCGGCGGTATACCGTTTTGGTTTGCCTAAAAATGTTCTGTGATAAAACGTCGGTATACCGACGGTATGTCGCGGCATATCGACGGTATACCGGATTACAAATATTTGATTTTTGAATTGCTCTGACTAGCATTAATGGCCGTATTTAATGCTCTCAACAGATATTAATATGACCGTTACTATTTGACCGGTATACCGACGGTATGCCGCTGCATACCGACGGTATGCCGGTCTGGCTGTATCCAGAGCATTAATTGCCACCAACTCTTGGTTTCTCTATAAATGAAAGCCTTCTCTCTCTTGAAGCTTTTAACCAACTCTTGCCATAAATTTTTCAAACAACCAAGAGCTCCACCATTAATACTCTACCAAGCTTTTAATTGTCATCCTCTCCCAAAGTGCTAGAGTATTTAAGAGTTGTAATTTTTGATCTTCATGTATTAGAAGATCAACAAGTTCTCTTCTCATTTGTTTGAAGTTGGCGAGCCTTCGTAAGAAAACTCGTGTGTTGAAGTTGGCGAGTCTTCGGATCCAAACTCGTGTTGAAGTTGGCGAGTTCTTCAGATCCAAACTCGTGTGTACTATTTGATTAAATAGTGGATTTAAGCCGGAGAGAGTTCCAGGACTGGATTGCCTCAAACGAGGATACCAGGATACATCTTGTGTTTGATCTTCTTACTCTTTCCTTTTATTTGTCATATATTGCTTCTTGTGCTCTAGTTATTTTTTATTTCCCTATTCACCCCCCTCTAGGGTTCTACACCCACACCATTTTCTACTCTACAAAACACCAAACATCTAGCCTACACACTCCCAAATTAAATAGACAATTCTATTAACCATAATACCTAAATAAGGTTTAACCAAAAGAATACACCACCATTCCTTCATTTAATGTTAGCCAAAATTGGACCAACCCATTGGTGGCTATCATACCCTCACATGTTACCCCCACACACTATATAGGTCACTCACTTGACTAAACCTACACACAACCTCACATGCACTCAACTCCTCTCTCTCCCTCTCCCTCTCTCTCTCTCCTATTTCCTTAAAACACCAACACAGAAACCCTACACCAAATCACCCCATTCCCTATGGCTCCAACAGCATACGCATAGGACAATAGCATATACCCCCACTCTCTTTTCTCACTCATTAATTGTCTCACATGCATGTACCATCAAGACTCAACCCTCCCATTTTCAAACACACACAACTCTTCCCCTCACTATACAACTAAACCCTCTTATTTCCCTTTTCTTCTCCTTCTACTACACTTTTTCTTCTTCCTCCCACCACTCTATTCCTTAATCCCAACCCTAAAGTTCTCTAACCCTAAAATGAGAGCTCCCCCTCACTTTCTCTACCTTTCTCCCGAGTTAGCAGCCCCCCACGGAAGTCGTACGCTGTTGTATACCCCGATAGCAGTGCCTCCCTCGTGCAGCACCCCATAGAACCTCTGTATTGTGCCGCCCTGGCAGCCACCGGCCATCGTGCTACTGTCGCACTCTCCCCAACCCAATGCATGCGGTGGTGGTTGAAGCTATTACTGTCGCACATGCTGCAACTTATGTTGCCCACTCCACGGCAGGCCTCCAGCCGCTGCATAGCTGCCGTCGTACTCCCCGACCAACCGTGCAACTGCATCCCCCTGCGTGACTTGCCACGCTCACCCCGCGTGCACTTCCCGCGTGCGGCATTGAAGCCGCTGCTATAACAGCTACTATCGACGACGGTGGCTCACCGTCGGCCACCTTGGGACGCCTAACTGCGACGTTGTACCATCGTACACCACCAGCAACAACAGCCTTGGGCCGCCAAGCAGCCACCACCCACGACCAAGAAGCTGATTTCGACTCCGGAATCGAGTTCCCGTCGAGATACGTGAATTGTGAAGTCAGAATTTGTGCCATGGGACAACAACTTTGTGCATGTTTTCTGGGCGATCCGACCGTTGGATCGTCGAACTCTTTCTTCTATCGTAATCTCAGTATCTAGCTCTATCTCCACCTAAAAATTTAGCCGTTAATTCGATCACTTGCTAGGTAAAAATCGACCACTAAGTTGCACGAATGATTGTATTTATTTTTTACAGTTTCGTGGTGCCAAGTCTGTGGATTGTTTTTTTGTCGTTGTAGCTCCATTTTGTGAGCCACCAGATCCTGTGCACAGCTTGTATAATCCTCTTCTTGTGATAAAAAAATTAAATTTTGTTTTATTGTGAGGTCGTTTGTTTGGTTGAATTTAATGCCAAAGTTGGTCGTCCGAATTCATAATTTCTAACTGGTAAAATTCTAATTTTGGATCCGAGACCCCGGATTCAAATTCTGAAACCACCAGTGGACTCGAGGCATCGTTCTGCCCCAAAATCATATATAGTTTGCTAGATTTGGAGGACATGGTCCCCGAAATGCATTTTGGTGCAAATCGGGTCCTATAGTCCGGATCAACAGGTTATTTTGAGATCGGCTCACCATTGGGTTCATATCTCATTCTAGATTCATTGACATATAGTTGCTAGATTTAGTGAACCTTGGCCCCGACACGTATTTTGGTGCAAATCGGATCCCACAGTCCGAGTCAATGGGTCATTTCGAGATCGGCTCATCGAAATCTAATTTTGGATATACCATTAGGTTCGTATCATCATTCTAGAATCTTTGACATATAGTTTACTTGATTTAGTGGACCTTGGCCCCGACATGCATTTCGGTGCAAATCGGGTCCCAAAGTCCGAGTCAACGCATCATTTTGAGATCGACAAATCGGAATCCAATTCTGGATATACCGTTGGGTTCGTATCGCCATTCTATACTCGTGGACATATAGTTTGCTAGATTTATGACTTTGATCCTGACACGAATTTCGGTGCAAGTGGATCCAACGATAAACCGTATTTTGATCGAAATTATCATTTTGTCTTGTATCCAGAATTGGACTTATGGGTAGTATATCTTAGCTATTTTCCTTATTTCAGGAACGTTGGTGATATTTGTTTCAGCATTCGGAGACATTCATGGAGACTCCTATGTTACTGCCTTTCTTGGACTTGATTATTCGTTTGCAGGACATTATCGGATCACCGCTTCACCCTAGACAATATACCTTGCCATACTTGTTCTTTTATATTATTCATATCTATTCTTGTGTTGTTAGTTGGTGGCACTGGTAGTATGCGTCCAAGGATGACTTGGGTGCTATCGATGATGGTATCAATATTATGGGTGTGTGTACGTAACATAGAGTTAGTAGACATACCCAGAATTGTGAAGTTATCCCGAATAACTTCTATGTCTTATCACGAGATATTATATGGCACTGTGAGTAAGGATTCATTGTATTGGCACGAGGTTACGCATTCGAATGATCATCGGTGCGAGCGGTTCGTGTGTCGGTACATATAGAATTAGATGTTGTCTAGGTTAGGGATTCGTATTGAGATACGGATTGTCTGAGTCGTGGATACATGTTGTACAGTTCATGGGCGGAAAAGACTATCAGTAGGCGTATGGGACAACCAGTTATTTTTTTCAGCTTCAGGGTTGCCCCGGTAGGGGTATATACTTACTAGTGTGTATATCTGGCAGCAGCCACTAGATGTGCGCTAGGTACAGTCGGGAGGTACGCTAGTATGTGTACATTTATCGGCTCGTGATCTGACATCGGCCCGTGTTTCGACGCAAATCCTTATCCACCTACCCATATGCTCCAAAGTCGTCTTCAACATGCATTCACATAGAATGGTTAGTTCATGTACCTATATTGGACCATATCATAGGACAATGACTTATCATGGGCTGGTATGCCATCCATTGTTCATGATTGGTTAGAGCTATAGTTTACTGATTGATGACTGGATATTAGACCGTGTTGTGATATAGGTTGTTTATTTTATTCAGTTCATATTATGGCATGTATTTTTGTATCTTGCTACGTCATGCTGAGGTCCTGTTGATCTTGACAGGTATTTTCTGAGCAGATAATATAGAGTCGCTGGGCAGGTGCTGCGTGATGCACTGAGGTTTCAGGTATATATATGTGTGTGTGTGTGTGTGTGTGTGTGTGTGTGTGTGTGTGTGTGTGTGTGTGTGTGTGTGTTCTCTGGCATTTCCATTTACTCTTCCTTGTATACATATCATCTTTATTCGATTCATGATGCTATTTAGCCTATTATTTGCAAGCTTATTCCTTTCTCGAGCTTGCTCGAACATGTATATTATTGGGTGGCCAACTTTAATATATTATGTTCGTTCTTGATATTCGCTTTATTACTGTGGATTATATATAGATGATTAGTTATTTTTAGTACCCTTGACAGCGTAGTACGTCTAGGGATAAGTCCATTAAATTGGAAACTTATCCTAGATCGTATTAGCTGGCATGTTCACGTCATAAGTTTCTGTGTATTTTGGAACTGGGGCGTGACACGTGCACCACTCTAGGGTGCCAACTCATGATAGAACATTATTAAATTTATTTAAATCAATTTATGAGTAGCCATGTGGTTAAATCTCTACTACTTTGACCAAAGTCAAACATCCTATCCAATAAAGGAAACCCTTTCCACTCAAATTTAAATTGATTGATTGGAGGACCAAATAAACTCCAAATCTAATCAAACCAAATCATATATTTCCATAAATCAAATTAGGGAAAACCCTTATATAAAGAACCCCTCCATAGTATCCCTCTTTTCTTCCCCATCACCAAATTCGCTAATCTCCTTCGATAGACCGACGTCCATCAAACCAAGGCCGACCACCACTTCCATCACCTATTATTTGACTTCTAAGCCATCTTCCACCTTTCCAATACCCCTCTCGACATCCTCCATCATCCTAGCACCTCTCGGGTGCACCATGACGCTTTCAGAGAGAGAGAGAGATCTAAGCCCTCGAAGACACCGAAACTTGCCGTTTTATTCCAAAATTCCAACAACAGGTTGGTATTTTGTAAAATATGTTAAAAATAGTTTTACTCATCTATTTTGCCTCAAACCAAGTTTAATGGATACCCCTACATGTTTACTTTCATGTACAACCGATAACTCACACCGTTCCACTCCAGAAATGTAGCGTCTGTCACACCGAAACGTGTCCAGAAATGACGAATTTCGGTGCAGACTTTTCCGACAACTTCGAACTCCGTTTGATCTAAAAGATAACCTTGGTAAGGTCTTTAACATCTATATCTATCATCTAGAATCATTTTTCATGAATATTTGCAACTATTTTATGTTGATAGGCTATCACTTTGCTTCTATCAAATTTTGGACCGACACATCTCTCAAAATCAATCTTTTTGACTCTAAACTTTTGTAAGATTTAAATATGATACAAATATATTAAATCTAGATAAAAATTATATTTAAATATAAATATTCTGATTTATTCTAGAATAAATATATTTTTATATTTTTTTCATGATTTATCACTTCGGAATCAAATTTCTATGTGGCATGTTGTGTTGATACTTTATTAAAACGATCTAGCATATTTTCCTAAAAAGATATTTATATAGAATATATTCAGAATTTAATATGATATTTTTCAAAAATTAAAAGTGTATATTTTTAGTATATAATATTATATAATGGGTTGCCAAATATAGATTATCGTATCTTTAAATGGTTTAGACTAGTGGACTAATTTTTGTGGCTAGTTTAGCCTAATAAGGTAAGTATATATATGGTAAGTATTGTGGTGATGTTGATTTAGTTTATTTATGTCTTCTAGGAGTTCTTGATCACTTGTCTACGGAGGTTGAAGCCGAACCGATACTTTATTCCTTTGCCAAAAATTCAGGCAAGATACCTTGTTACTTTTCTTGTACTGTTAAAATACATGGTTTTTTGTTGTGCTAGAAGTAGATGTGTTATTAGAATGTGTCCAAGTATGACTTGGGTGCCATCGATATGGTTATCGATGCTCGTGTGCATGTGTTTGACTTACGTGTCTAGGAAACGTACCCAAATTATGTGAAGTTATTTCTAAACAAATTCTATGCCTTGACGCGTATCATACACGGCACAGTGAGTGAGATTATATTATGTTGGCACGAGCTTACGTACTCGTTCGCTACCGATATGGGCGGTTCGTGTGACGGTTTATATATTGGTTAGATTGAGTTTAGTTAGAGACTTGCATAGAGATGTGGATTTCCCGAGTCATGGATGTGACTTGAGCAAGGTGTGGGAGGAGAAGACTATTAGTAGGCGTACGAGATTAGCCTATCCGCACTAGTCTCACTTTTATCTTGGTATAGGCTATATTAGTGGATATTCCATCATTGTCTACGGACTAATCTCCAATTAGACGGGAGTATGCTAGTATATTCGCGATATTGGTTGACGCTAATATCACACCTTACCTACCCATACGGACTAAAGTAGTCTTCGACGTGCATTCACATAGTTGGTTAGATTACCCAGTTATGATTCAGTTCATATTATGTCGTGGGATAGTGTCTTGTCGCAAAATAGTGTGCCACCCCTTGTTCTTGTCTGGTTGTAAGGGTGGTTCACTGATTCGAGGGCGAGATACTGGACCCTGTTATGATCCGAGCTATTTATTCATGTATTTATTTTAGCCCATATTGTGGCTTGTACTTTTGTATCTTGTTACGTCCCTCTGAAGACCTGGTGATCTCTTCAGGTATTGGCTGTGCAGTTTATATATAGTAGTTGGACATGTGTTGATTGCTGCATCGAGATTTCAGGTATATATAGTTGGTATTTTTATTTTGTTCTTCCTACTTTGTCGTCCATAATTTAATCTATTATTTTAGCATATTATTTGCAAGCTTACATTTTTTTTCTCGAGCTTGTTCGAACATATATATTACTGGTGGCCAACTTTAATATATTATGTTCATTCTTGATATTCCTTCCTTATTGTGGATTGGGATGTAGTTTAGCTAGCTTATATTTAGTATATTTGATAGTGTAGTACAACTGGGGTAAGTTCATTAAATTGGAAACTTATTTTAGTTTGTATTAGTTGGCATTTTTGCGTTTTAGTTCCTATGTATTTTTGGAAACTTATTTTAGTTTGTACAATTTTGGAGCCAAATAGGAGTGCGTATAATATGTTCACCAAAAACTAATATTGGGTTATTTTAATTGTTATTAAGATTATTATTATTATTACTGTTGTTATTGTTAATATTAAATAAAATCATTATTATTGGTTGTTTTTATTGTTTCATTATTAAAGGAATATATATATATATATATATATATATATATATATATATATATATATATATATATATATATATATATATAATTCCATAAATAGGCCATACTATAGCAGTAGATAATATTATTTTTTTATTTAGATAATTTTGAGTATTATACATATATATGAGTTATGTATATATATATATATATATATATATATATATATATATATATATATATATATATATATATATATATATATATATATTTATATATATATATATATATATATATATATATATATATATATATATATATATATATGAAAAAAAAACCAATATCTCACAAGATTTTGGAAAATGTCGTGAGATCAAAATCCTTTCCTTCCCCGCGCCAACAGAGGACTGGGCGGATTGTTATGAGGAATAGATAGATTCGAACCTTCATAAATTTGAACCAAAAATTTCCAAATCTTTTCCAGTGTCATCCTAATTAGATTCTCTACTAGATAACACATAATCTAGAATAAAATCGAGTTTAAATATGATTAAAAATCAGATTTAAAACTAGGAAAAAAATCGATATATAATCGATCGATCCTTCCCAAAGCGAACTGACCGAAACCAAACGACTGTCTCCTCGACCCCCTGTCTCTGGACGACCACGGCGTGCCTCCCTGACACGCAGCAGCCGCCGTACGCCATCGCACGAGACGCCGGAGACGGCCAACCTGCGTGCGAAAATAGAGGACAACCGCAGCAGTAACTGTCCTCACGAGCCCGACTTCTAGGTATTATCTCTCTCTCTCATCTTCCTAGCGTTTTATGATCCGTTTCTTCATACATACTCACAAAATAACCCCCTAGTAACCTTGTCAAATAGAAATCAATATAGTACCTTGGATTGCTCAGAAAGTCCAAGCGAAATTCATGAAAAATAGTAGAAAATAGAACACCAAGACACTGTTGGGAACTGGTTTTGGAAGGCAAATATCTGCCAATCCAGATTGGTTTTTCGAAATATAAATAAACATGTTTGAAGACAACATATAAGGCTTCCTAACCTACTTTGTATTTTCGAATTTTATAAATTATATGCAGAGAAAACAGTTTTCAAAATCGAGAATTTATCTATGTAAAAACAGTTTAGAAACTTTAAAATTCTTCCGATCCAACGTGCGTCCCGCCAATCCGGGCGACGTGGACACGAACCGAAAGCATCGAAAGGTACGTATTGACTTCGTGGACTTGTGGGCTTTGATGAAATTCAAATTGGTTGTGTTTGTGCGACGAATTTGATGTGTATCCGTCAAAAATTACCGTATCGACCTTTTTTGAAATTCTCCAATTACTTTGTGCACGTTCGTCAAATCGAGACAAAACTTATTCCAACAAGACCGTATCATTTTTCTGGTCCTGTATGCCAAGTTTGGTCCGATTCCGAGACAGTTGATCGGATCGCCGTTTTGTGGGCCCCACGATCCGATTCAACGGGCGACTTTGTGTACGGCCTGCCGGAATCCAAAATTGGACATACCGTTGGGTTCGTCTCGTCAAAAGGAATTCGTAGACATGTAGTTTGATGACTTTAGAGACTATTGACTTTGGCACACTTGCCGGAGTCCAATGACGCACACCGTTTTGACCCAAAATTACCGTTTTTCCCCTGTGTCCACAATTGGACTTATGGGTAGTCTATTCTTACTATTTTGCTTATTCTAAAAATATTGGCAATGTCTGTTTCAGCATCCAGATTCGTTTGCAGGAGTTGAATTTTTGGCGACTCGTTGATTGGTTGGTTATTGTGGTTCTACGCGCTACACCAGGCAAGTATACCTTGCCTACTTGTAAATTTATTTTTATGCATTTTCTATACTGTTATTTCTTTCCAGTTATATTTCATTATCTGTTATTCGTGTTTATATTACAGTCCCTTTCTTATTTTACGTACACGTTCCTTATTTAGTCATCTTATGCCACACTTGTTCCATGTGAGTCTTCTAACGATATTGACTAGTCTTTTACCTTCGCCCTTGAGCTTGATTTGACTTGACCTGTAGTTGCGATTGATTGCTAGATATTGGCCCTGTTATCTCTAGGATTGGGAGCGTCCAATGGCGTTACGATGTTAGAGACTTCTTATCGATCTGTTAACCCGTCTCTAGGACCGGAAGTGTCCCATGGCATTACGGTAGTAGAGACTCACCTTTTGTCTCGAGGTCGGGAGTGTCCCATGGCGTTACGATATTGAGACATCCTTATTGATCATTGTCTATTTTACTTTCTTTCTGCATGTTATTCACTGTACAGTAGGTTTGTATATTATGTATCTTGCTAGTCCCCTGAGGACCTGGTTATCTCTCCAGGCTTAGTTAGAGAGGAGGACTGCCCGGAGGTATACGGTTCTGGAGTCGAGGCAGGTGACGTACCTTTACAGGAGGACGAGATAGTGGCTGAAGACTTCTCTTGAGACATGTCTCTTTTAGACTTGATACTTTATTTTCTTCCTTTTTCAGTGGACATGTAGTTGATTATTTATTTTTTTATACTGTGGTTTAGGGAGGTCTTACCCGCACAGTTATTATTTTTATTTCATGTTGGACAGATCTTTCTCTTTAGTATTATTTTATTGGACTTGATATAACGTGTCATATTTTCTGTGGATGAGATTAGCTGTGACCTGTGACTTGTAGTATTGCTGGGTTGTTATCATGATTTACAGCTTAAGCATTTCTCTAATGGGCTTACTTTAAGATTTGGCCCATTGGTGAAGTGTTACTGGCATGTATCGTATCCTAGTCCTATACGTATTTTGGGACTGGGTCATTACATGTTTTTGTGGTGGCCCATGCAGGTCAAAGTTAATCACTTCGGCTACATTACTGTACCGACGTGAGCCTGCGAGTAGGATAGAAAAGACCCTTAGGATCTCATCCACATCTTTATATTGTTTTACGTCCTTGAACTCTATATTTCGACTTCGAAATTATTTCCTTGACATGCATCCTGCTTGGCATCAATTTTCCTTTAAGCTTATAAGTTTTATTTGAGTACAGTGAAATGGACCCGCAAACCAGTGACGAGAACCCCGCCGTCACCCCACAGGGCGCTATAGTGACTCATGTCGACACGACCCCGCCACCGGTTGGAGGTTCTTCTACCCAACCAGACGATCCAGCAGCTTCGCACCCACCAAGGGTCAGGAGAGACGACATCCCATCCATGCCAGTACTGCTACCGATGATGTTTCCCCAGCTTGGACAGATGATGGATCCCAGTAGCTTTTCCAGACCATCTACGTGATGATGCAAGCGCAACAACAAATTTAGTTGGAAGTCCAGCAGAGACAGACGGAGCACATCGAGGATGACATTGTGTCAGCACTAGAGAGAGCCACTCCACCAGTTCCCCAGACGATGACGGGAACCATCGTAAACTTTCGCCAGTTGAAGCCAAACAAGTTTTCGGGCAAGGAGGAGCCCACCGAAGTTCATGAGTGGCTCACCAACATTGAGCAACAATTGGAGGCAGCCGAGTTACCAAGAGATCGATGGATGATTATCGTCAGGATGCAGCTGACCGGCAATGCGCACCACTGGTGGCTTACTGAGGAGAAAAGACTTGGACAGGGTAAGGTCAGTTGGAAGGAGTTCTCCAAACTCTTCCAAGAGATGTTTATCCCTACCACTTTCAAAGCAGAGCTTCGAAGAGAATTTATGCACCTCGAGCAAGGCAGCATGATCGTGGAAGAATACAACACCGAGTTTCTACGACTAAGCCGCTTCGCACCTGCATTGATCCAGACTGAAGAAGAGAAGGCCGAGAAGTTCTACGATGGGTTGAGTTATCGATTACAGGAGCTTATTGGAGCCGCTGCACCTACCACTTACTCCGAGGTACTTACCGCAACATGACATTTAGAGCGAGTCCATCGAAAGGGAACCAGTGAGAAGCGACCGCAACCAGCGACACCATCAGCAAAAGCATCATCATGAGGACCTGAAAGACGCGTCGTCGTACACCAGCAACCAAGAGCAGTCCCATATCCAAATCTAGAACTGCCAACTTGTGAGTTTTACGGAAGAAGAGGACATCTTCAGAGAGACTGTCGTCGAAGACTAAACCAATGCTTGAATTGTGGATCCATCCAGCATTTTGCACAGGACTGTCCGAATCTACGACCGGGATGCAACCACCGCAATGACCAACTCAACCCGCAGCACAAGGAGGATATCCACGAGGACCACTTCCCAACCAGGCAATGCAGTTCGAGCGGGCGAGACAACAGGCGGAAGCACCACGACAAGGACAGGCCTTTTCTATGAGGATTGAAGACAGTGCGACAACACAAAGAGCAAGAGAAGGTAACAACTTAAGGCTTTTATGTAATGATAAAGAGTAGAATATTAGTTATGCTTGTTTGTTACAGGTTTGCTTAGGAATAACCATAGAGACAAAACACACTTTAGAGACATGTTAGAACCATAGACATATTTTTCCTATACTGTAGTGAGTGATTTTAATTTCGAGGATGAAATTCTTTTAAGGTGGGTAGGATGTAAAACCCCTAAATTTTTGGATTTTGTTATTTATTTGAATTAAATGAGAATTTTTGGAATTTTCTAAGTATTTTTAATTTAATTATTATTATAGATGACCTTAGCCATGATTGAGTTTTGGAGTACAAGATGACTAGGAATTATGGTACGAAAAGTATAGTCGAGTGCTTTGACTAGTATTTTAGCCATGGTAAGGAAAGCTGAGCGATAGGTGTGTTATAACTAGGAAAACCAGTCCAAGTTGCGACTTAACCCCCACCGGTGATTTATTTATTTATTAATTAAAATATTGACTTTTAGGTGACCCGGTTGTACTAATTTAGTCCGAACTGGGCCCGAACCATATCCAAGCCTATGTAGGCATGTAGTGAGACCAAGGACGGCCATGTAGACATATTTTATGTGTGTACAAATGTTTCTTATTTATTTTTAGGAATTGACGACTAATTTCTAAATATTTATTATATGTAAATTATAGGTATTATTAATATTAAATAGCATTTTGGAATGTTGTACGATTTTGGAGCCAAATAGGAGTGCGTATAATATGTTCACCGAAAACTACTATTGGGTTATTTTTAGTTGTTATTAAGATTATTATTATTATTATTACTGTTGTTATTGTTAATATTAAATAAAATCATTATTATTATTGGTTGTTTTTATTGTTTTATTATTAAAGGAATATATCTATATATATAAATAATTCCATAAATAGGCCATACCATAGGAGTAGATAATATTATTTTTTTTTATTTAGATAATTTTGAGTATTATACATATATATGAGTTATGTATATATATATATATATATATATATATATATATATATATATATATATATATATATAATATATATATATATATAGGTTAATAGATATGAAAAAAAAGAAAAAGAAAACCAATATCTCACGAGATTTTGGAAAATCTCGTGAGATCAAAATCCATTCCTTCCCCGTGCCAACAGAGGACTGGGCGGATTGTTATGAGGAATAGATAGATTCAAACCTTTACAAATTTGAACCAAAAATTTCCAAATCTTTTCCAGTGGCATCCTAATTAGATTCTCTACTAGATTACACCTAATCTAGTCTAAAAATCGAGTTTAAATCTGATTAAAAATTAGATTTAAAACTAGGAACAAAATTGATATATAATTGATCGATCCTTCCCAAAGCGAACTGACCGAAAACAAACGACTGTCTCCTCGACCCCCTGCCTCTGGACGACCCTGGCGCGCCTCCCTGACACGCAGCAGCAGTCGTACGCCGCCGCACGAGACGCCGGAGACGACCAACCCGCGTGCGAAAACAGGGGACAGCCGCAGCAGTAAGTGTCCTCACGAGCCCGACTTCTAGGTATTATATCTCTCTCGTCTTCCTAGCGTTTTGCGATCCGTTTCTGCATACGTACTCACAACATAACCCCTAGTAACCCTGTCAAATAGAAATCAATATAGTACCTTGGATTGCTCAGAAAGTCCAAGCAAAGTTCACAAAAATAGTAGAAAATAGAACACCAAGACACTGTTGGGAACTGGTTTTGGAAGGCAAATATTTGCCAATCCAGATTGGTTTTTCGAAATATAAATAAACATGTTTGAAGACAACATATAGGGCTTCCTAACCTACTTTGTATTTTCGATTTTCATAAATTATATGCAGAGAAAACAGTTTTCAAAATCGAGAATTTATCTATGTAAAACAGTTTAACTTTGAAATTCTTCCGATACAACGTGCATCCTGCCAATCCGGGCGACGTAGTCGTGAACCGAAAGATAAGAATAGGGACCTCTACGAGATGGATCGACAAGTTACGAATAGCACCTCTATCGAGGTTTATTTTCTATAAGAAAGTCCCTTGATTGAAGAAGAGATCACTTGCCTAGGACACAAAGAATTGAGTTAGAGGATTTACATATTCATAGAGAATTGTTTGGTAGAAGAGATAATTTTTTTAATAATGGCGGAGGTGACTACAGATACGATTAGAAATGGTATAGATTTATGTAGGACTAAACAAAGATAAGAATAAGGACCTCTACAATAGAACTACCAAATGATATGACTTGAAGGACTGATAATTCAATGAGCCACGAATTAGTGATTCGATATCAGCATGTAAATTATCACATTGAGATAGGAAGGTTGAAGGATAGATAACCCATGCTTGGCAGGACTAGGTGATTAGCTAAGGTAGGTAGACTTTTATAGACACTCCACCAAGGTAAGGTGTTGAGTAGAATATACGGTCCCAGACCTAGTCCTAACAAGAGACATGAGGGTCATTAGGCTAAACCATGCTACCATTACCTAAGTTAGACCAAGTTTGAAAAATAAACATATTTCTTGATCAAAAGGGGTGAGACGAGAGAGAATAGTATTTAAAGGAAGACACATTAGATTTTAGAGTGCCAACGAGAAGGCCAATAACAAATAGAGCCCAGGGACCCCATCAGGATACAAAATTTATGAAGCGTGATGATTATGACTAGATATAAAACCCTTGGAGTTACATTGAAATGAAATTTGAAGAATTTACAGGTGGATGATAAAGAAATCAGGAATATATTAGAATAGGAAAAGACATTTTCTTGAGTAATGAGGAACTGTCCTAGGAAGATTTGGTATTAGTATAGGTAAGTCTGAGATAGACTAGCAAACCATCCATGTTGGCCGAGTCCACTTTGAATGACCTATTAGAAATCGGGACTAAATGATTGACCAATAGGGATAGACTATGATAGAGGTATCAGAAATAAGTATTTATTTGGCCCATCGTAAAACCTTCTCTAATAGATAGGATTAAAATAGTTAGGCTTTCTTGTAAGGGATGAATAGTTTGTTTATGGTTAGAAGGGGTAGAATCATTGATTATGTTGCTAAGGAATTTGACCTACGACTTGTAAGAGTATAGAATTTGAGGGATTAATTGAGTTAAGTATTGATTATGACCTTTCTACCTTTGATGGTTAGTCATAGCCAAGGATCTAGCAATAGAGTTAGAATATATGAGAAGTATCGTAATTGGGGCACTTGTGTTAGTTTAAGGGTACATGGTGGATATACAAGAAGAAAGAACTATATGAGAATTACTAGGCTTAGGTAACAGGAAAAGTTGCAAAAAAGTATCGATTGAGGCGATAAAAATGATCATGATTATCTACGGTTGTAGGAGCGTAAAAAGTGCTTCAAAGAAAGAGTCATCTCATTCATAAGTGATCTGTTTTACGCCAAGCAGAGCGGTTAATCTCTTTACGCCCAAGACTAGGCTAATCGCTTTATGCCTAAGCAGGCTGATCATTTTACGCTCGGGTCTACACCCATGATTTTACGCCATGGACAGAGCAGCCACTTTTACGCTGGACAAAGCTGTCAAATCTCACATTTAATGCAAACTCTGACATGGAGATATTAATGATGGCATATATCACAAAGGGATTTGTCTTTTACACAGAGACCAATGTTGTCGTTTAGTGTGTGGATTGAGCTACTTTACGCTCACACTACGGCTTCTTTTACGCACGAAGATTATACGAGCCTTTACGCTCAACAGTCGACGTGTGCGTAAAGTCTATTTGAGCTGTTTTTACGCTCAAGGTTATTTAATAACCACTTTACGCGGGAAGTCTATGTCAAGGCCATTTTACGCCAAATCTACTACTTTACGCTCAGAGTACATTGGGCTATTTTTACGCCCTATTCTCCTCCACCAGTTTTGAACGTGGTTTGCTTACGTGGCTTTCATGCCACTCTTCTCGAAGAACATGTGTACATGCATCCTATCCTTACTGAAGTGATGGGACATACGTCAACATATGCAGAGGATGGCTTCGATCATGGGGTGGCAGTTGTTAGCGTAAAGATGGAACTTTTGCTGAGTTTTTACGTACAAGAGCCCAAGTCTATAAATAGACTTATTTTTTTTCTCATAAGGCAGAGAGGGAGACAGAGAAGGAGACAGGGGGGAGACAGACAAGGAGAGAATACAGAGATCAGAACTTAGAGATTTTGATTCTCCAGAGCATTCTTCTTCAACCTTTCTTTCAGAACAGAGTGAAGCAAAGCAGGAAAGCATTCGGCCTCGCCATCAGTGCCCAAGTGCGTCGATACCTTTCTGGTGACTTAGTTCTTCCAGTTGTTCTACTTCAAGCAGTGATCTTCATCATCACCATATGGTCCAAGGAACAAAGTGATCATTTACGAATCAGACTTCCATAGCAATACTTCTCCAGAATCAAACTTGTACTTCTTGTACTTTTCCTTATTTTATTTTCAAAAGCCAATTTTTCTTTGGCATATTTTGTTAAGTGAAACAAAATGGCGACTCTGCTGGGGATGACCTTCTCCTCTGACGAGGAGGCAATTGCTTAATATGATGATGTTTCGGTCGGTTCGACCAAGAAGACTCTGGTTGTGCACTTCGACCAGACTGCCTATGAAGAAATGCTCCGAACTGGGGGTGGTTCTCGCCACTCTAATGTTCAAAAGTCTCGTAAAGCACGAAAAGTTTGGATTCCTAAATCCAAAGTGGCTTCTGATCTATCTGTTGCTTCTGATGACAAGGGAATTCTTCCCACTCCTGTCGTAGGGGCTCCCATTCGTAACGAGGCAGTCCTTACTTCAGAGTTGCACTCAAAGTGTGACGATTTATCTCCCGTTTGTAACGGTGAAGATAATCAGGTTTCACGCCCAATGCGTAAGAATCAAGTTTTACGCTCAGTGGGTAAGAACCAAATTTTACGCTCAGTACATAAGAATGAGTCTCCCATTCGTAATGGGGCAGACTCTAAAGTTTGTGCTTCTGAGTGTAAGAATCAGTTTCCCGTCGGTGACGTGGTAGGCTCAAATAAATTACGCTCCTCGCGTAAAACAAAATCTCCCATTTGTGACATGGTAGATAATAAAATTTTACGCTCCATGCGTAAAGGTAAGTCTCCTGTCTGTGACAGTATAGATAAAATTCACAATGATGTTCACACATCTAATGTGAATGTACCTAAACGCATACAGCGTAAAAATGTTGTTGGTAAAGCTTTTGTTCTACACCAACAACCTTCTTATACTGCTTCACGCAAAGTACCAAACTTACAAATTACACGCCATGAAAATGGAGTCCTTCGTGCTCAAAAATCTCAGGATTTACGCACACAACTCCAAACGCGTAAAAATGTACAGTTTGGTTCTGCGAATGTAGCCAGTAATCTTCTTTATACACAAGGGACTAAACGTTTTTCTACCACAAATGTAATAAAGAAGAATATTCCATCTGTTCCTTCTGATTTACGTGAATTGCTAATACAAAAGCGTAAGAACAGACAATCTCCGGTGACATTCCCCCAAGATAAACATCATTGTGAATATCACCAGGTTGTGATCAACTGTTGTTGTTCGGCTTCAAAACGGTCAGTTTTTGATCGTTTAAGTTTTAATTCGCTTCAACATCAAGCTGAAGACCAAGAAGATGAGCTGTCATATGCATCAGTCAACATGGCATCTCATACTAACAGAAGACGACATCCAAGACGAAATATGTCCCAAACTCCAGGCCAACAACAGTTCAACAGGCTTCTTGATTCCTTTGAAGGAGTATATCAGAATACTCGGTCAAGAAGACAAAGACAATTGCAGACTTCTGATTCAGAAGCTGGGGTACTCAATCTTTTGAGTCTGATACCGATAGTGTGGATTCATACTTCTATACTAATCCCTCTATATCTTCGAGAGAGGTTGAATCCTACGCTTTTGGAGATGAGCCAGAGACGTCATCTGCTAATACGGAACAACGTCTCACTGTCGTGGAGCAATCACTGAAAGACATGCTTAACATGGTGCAAAGCATGCATCAGATAATTTTGAATCAGCAAACTGCTCAACCGACAGTAATAACCCCGGTACTAGTAGCAGCACAAACTCAAGATAGTCAAGGGGCTGATATACCTTTGAATATTCAAGAGCCTGCTGTTAATCAAAACTCTGCATCTCCAGATCCCATCATTCCAGAAGATGTACCACCTCCAGTGGGGGTTACGGTACATCCAACGACCATTCAATCAAATGTGCTTCCTCAAACCAGCGAAGCCATTCAAGCAGTACGTGAACTCAAAGCATAGTTTGAAGTTTTGAGGCACAAAGATCAGCTCCAGAGGTTAGGGATTAAGCAACCTTACCCTTCTCATTGGAATGATGTACCCTTTCCACCGAAGTTCAAGCCACAATCTATGGTTTTGTTCGATGGAAAAGCATCTCCCAGTCAATATATCAATTATTTTGATATTATGACTGTATACTTGCAGAAAAATGATGTTCTTCTCACTCGAGTGTTCATCGGGTGTTTGACGGGTTCAGCTTACGACTGGTATCATAGCTTACCCAATAACTCTATTTCGTCTTTTGACGAATTCAAGGCAATGTTTCTCTTCCGCTTCTATGAAGGAGGTATGGACATGAACATGTCCTCCTTGATAGAAATCAAACAAAAGGAGAAAGAGGATACTCGGACGTTCATTGAACGTTTTCGACAGGCTACTCTAAAGATGCCTCCTGGTATGCCAGATTCAGCGTTGATTGATACATGCAAGATGAATCTACGACCATCCATCGCTGTTTTCATAGGTTTCCAATTCTCAGATTGGGCTTCGTTTATCATAGCAGCAGTTTCTGCCGAGACCAATGGTAGGTTGGCTCGCGAGCACAGGATGATTTTCGCTTCAGAAGAGAAAGGGAAGAAAAATAATCCTGGTAATAATCCTGGCAATCGTAATGTGAAAGGAAAAGATACTCTTATGGTCAATCTTTCCAAAAACAAAACGATGCCGAATAATCAAGAATCTTCCAGGCCAAAGGAAGAATACTCTTTTGATGAAAGTGACATCCCAGGGATATTTCAATATCTGGTAAAAAGTGGCAAACTTCAGATTCCGGAGCCAAAGAGGCCTAACGAGGTGAATCTGACTGACAATCCTAAATACTGTATCTATCATAGATACATTAATCATCCTACCAGTGCTTGCTATGTCTTGAAAAAGAAAATCCAAGAGCTGATAAATGGTGGTGTTATTGCTTTAACCAATGATGACCATACGGTTTCAACCAATATGGTTTCTCTTCAGTTCGAGGATTTTTCTCCACAGCAAGTCCCAGACAGAATTATCCCAATCCCAAAGGCAACAATGAAGATTGTGAATATCTCGCCTGCCAGGAGAGAAAATGCAGGATTGCTGCCACTCACCCTAAAGAATGGTGAAATCATGTGGGTACATCCTGACTTAATACCTGAGTTGGAGAAGGTAAAACTTCAAAATTCAAGAAAGGTAAAAAAGTCAAAACCTGCAACATGATCTCTCATGTTATTTCAGATCCTGATGACTTGGATCACCTGTGGGATGACCTTCCTCTAGAAGACAGGCTGAAAGGACTAAACATCTGTCCTCCAAGTCTAGCTCCTCCTACCAAGCTCAAGCTTACTCATCAGCAGTGGCTAGCCATGAATAGTATTCCTTTATACCGGGCACAACAAGTCTTTGCTGCTTATGAAAAGGCTCCAACAGGGATTTTTCTTCGTATCCCAAATCCTTCTCCTCCCGTAACTACAGAGACGTCTATGCTTCATTCTCATGTAGTTACAGAGATCTTTTCCTCTTCTTCTGTTGAAACACCTGTTAAAAGTCCGCTGCCCACTCATTTATATAGTCAGCAATCCGTTCATCTCATGAAGAAGATGGGTTATGACTTTCAAAAGGCAGAAGGTTTGAATTATGATAAAGGAATACGACTTCCTTTACAGATTCAAAATCAAAACGCTACTGTTGGATTGGGTTCTGAAGTCCCTCATATTAGTCCTCACAAGAAGAAGGCTAGGGGAAGGAAGACTAAATCCTGTAATATGGTACTTCCTTCTCTTGAGTCTGAAGAAGAAACTTTTGCTGGTACACGATCTGGAAAAGAGTACCACAAAGACTATGAGGGATCCTCCAAAGAAGCTGAAGACATAGTAGAGACACTACCAACTCAACCCTCTTCTGTTCCTGCTAATCCTTCTGTGGTTGAAAAGGGGAAACAGAAAGCAGTACGCTTCGACGTCCCATTGAAGTCTGCTTCCAGTCAGGGGGTAGTAATGAAGCCTTACAAATTCGATATTCTAGCTCAGTTAGCCAATACTCCGGCTAGACTATCTATATTTGAGTTGCTTCGTCTTTCCAGAGAAAGCAGAGAAATATTGAGTGAAGCTTTACTTCAAGCAGATTCATGCTTGGCTCAACTCAAGACTCCCGATAATATACCAGTGTCATGTCCGCAATGTCATATTGTGATAGAAGCAATTCCTAACATCACCTTTACACAAGAGGATATGCTATTGAAATACAACAAGCATGATAGGCCTCTGTGCTACACTGGGTACATCGGATCCACTGAAATTGACAGGATTTACATTGATCCTGGGTCCTCAATTAGCATAATTCTTCAGAGTATGCTAAGACCCCTGAGGATTCCTACTAGTGAGCTGACTTACACTAGTACCACGATTGTTGGTTTTAACTCTGGCAAGAGCAAGCCATTGGGGAAGATTCGTCTGCAGATTCAGATTGGTGATCTTCGAACCATGGTAACTTTCTATGTTATCAACTCAGACGTTTCCTATAATATCCTTTTGGGGAGACCGTGGATTTATGAGCATAATATTGTACCTTCAACTCTCCACCAATGCTTCAAGTATGTAGATTCCCAAGGAGTTGTAAAAACTAAGTTTGCTGATATCAATCCCTTCAAGGGTGTCGAAGCCTATTTTTCCGATTCAAGGCTTTATAAACAAGAGCATGTGAAAGAGATATCAGACATGGCTGAAGATCAATCATCATCTGAGGATCAGTCTATTAATGAAGATCCGCCAGAGGAGCAACCTATAAAAATCATAGTCAAGGGACGAATCCAATCCCAACCTGTCAATGATCAACCTCTGATAAACAAGGTTAGAGGAAGAACTCAAACTTCATCTGTGGAATCAACAAATATTCCTGCTAAGAGCCAAGTTCAACCTTTTATGATCAAGGTCAAAGGGCGTACTTCTTGTACAAATGATCTAGAACCACCATTGATTGTCAATCTTGGCAAATCTACGCAGAAGACGGATAATGGTCCACTGATGATTAATCCGAGATGTAGCAGTCAAATCATAAATGATGTAAATATTGATCATTCTGTACTTTTTGATATCAATGAAGATTTCCTTTTCGAGTATATGGCTGTCAAGTTTATCGAAAGAATGACTTTATCTTCTGATAATCAAAGTCATCAATATAAAGACGACATCGAGCCAGAAGAAACTTTATACATCGATCATAAGGAAAATTCTTTTTCTCCTCATGTAGATGTTGGACCTTATGCTCAAAGGTTCCTAACATCTTCTCCTTATCTTCTACCTGTGGCTGCTTCATCACAAGCTTGCGTAACTTTTAGACGTCACGAAGAATCTTATTTCGTGATTCCGTCTGATAAGAAAAACAAGCGCCAAATTGTGTTTGGCCTGGCTAGAAATATCCATGTTGCTCAGGCAGATGAGCTGAAGGATAAAGATAAGGGAAGAATCCGAATTAACAAGTATAGTCAACAATCTATCAAAATTATCCAGAACATGGGGTATGATTTGAAGACTATGCAAGGTCTCAATCAGGACAAGGGCAGACGACTACCATTATGTGGTGATCCGTTTTACCAAAAGACTCGTCATGGGTTGGGATATGATCTGTCTCACATGTTTAATGACGATATACAAGAAGAATTCTCTTCTAGCTCTTCGCCATCATCAGATTCAGAAGGAGACCAATTCATCCAATCTGATATGTTTCCTTCCTCATATGAGGAATCTGCACGAGTATTCTCAGTCAATATGGTTCAAATTGATGATGAATCAGAACCATTTGAGAATGATCCTTGGGCTCAACAGATGGATACTCAGTGGGAACTCCGTTTTGAACAACGACAGCCACCTACAGAGGATGAGGTCATCCAGATTGATGTTGGGGATGGAACTACGTCCAAACCAATATTCATCAGTAAAAATCTTGCTGAAGATGAAAAAGAAGAGTTGATAAAACTTATCAAAGAATATATTGACATCTTTGCATGGAGTTATGAGGATATGCCAGGGTTAGATCCTAAAGTTGCTACTCATAAACTTAATATTCTGCCCAATGTTAAACCTGTAAAACAACAGCAACGGCATTTTGGACCAGATATGATGGATGCAATTGAAGCAGAAGTCAAAAAGTTGATCACATGTGGATTTCTTCGTGAAGAGCAACACCCGGATTGGGTTGCCAATATTGTTCCTGTCATGAAGAAGAACGGAAAAGTTCGAGTTTGTATAGATTATCGAGATCTTAATGCACCTTGTCCAAAGGACGAATTTCCACTTCCAATTACTGATGTCATGATAGACAATACATGTGGTTTTGAACGCATATCTTTCATGGACGGATTCTCAGGATACAATCAGATTAAGATGCATCCAGAAGATGAGAAGCACACCGCTTTTCGTACACCTCTGGGGTCTACTGTTATACAGTTATACCGTTTGGTCTTAAAAACGTCGGTGCCACGTATCAACGGGCTATGAGCAACATCTTTCAAGAACATCTACGGAAGATAGTTGAATGCTATGTAGATGACATCGTTGTTAAAAGTCGATCAAAGGATGATCACATTCAGGACTTGAGGACAATATTTGAATTGATGCGCCAGCATCAATTGAAAATGAACCCTACTAAGTCTTTCTTAGGGGTTTCCAGTAGCAATTTTTTATGATTTGTCATTACTTTTCAGGGTATCCACGTTGATCCTGATAAGGTTAAGGCAATTCTTGAAATGCGTCCTCCTCGTAATCTGAAAGAACTCCGTAGCTTTCAGGGTCGTATTGCTTATATCAGAAGATTTATATCTAATCTTTCTGGAAGATGTCAACCTTTCTCCCGTCTATTAAAGAAAGGCGTATCTTTTGTTTGGGATGAAGCGTGTCAGAAAGCCTTCAATGACATTAAGCAATACCTTACAAACCCACCTGTTCTGGTACCCCCGGTAGTAGGAAGGCCATTTTTGCTATATGTTCGAGCCTTGGATCATTCACTTGGCGCTCTTCTTGCACAGAAAAGTGATGTGGGTCATGAGCAGGCAATTTATTATCTGAGCAGAATGATGGTCGGAGCTGAACACAGGTATACTCTTGTGGAAAAGGAATGTCTAGCTTTAGTTTTTGCCGTCCAGAAGACAAGACATTATGTGACAGGGCAGACTATTCATGTCATCTCCAGAATAAATCCCATTCGGGTATTGATAAGAAAACCTAGCATTCTTAACTCCAGGTTGGCCACTTGGGCGATGTTGCTTACTCCTTATGACATGGTTTATGTATCTCAGAAATCAATAAAGGGTCAAGCATTAGCCGATTTCTTGGCTGCTTACCCTATACCTGAAACATCAAAATTATATGAAGACATTCCAGATGAAGTCGTGGATTGTAACCTGACTTTGAAGAATGACATATGGCAATTATATTTTGATGGAGCATCACGAGTAGGACCTAAAGGCAATATTGTCTCTGGGGTAGGAATCGTCTTGGTTTCTCCAGACAAAATGGTTATATACCGTGCCTATTCTCTTAATAAGCCATGCTCCAACAATGTAGCAGAATATAATGCTCTATTGATCGGTCTCCAAGTAGCAAAACAATTGGATATTGAATTCTTAGAAGCTTATGGAGATTCCCAATTGATTGTTAATCAAGTTAGAGGGACTTATGAAGTCAGAAATCCTGATCTCATTCCCTATCATCAGGTGGTAGTCGAGTTGGTCCTTTCATTCAAAGGATTCTTCATTGAATTTGTACCACGTTCTCAGAATGTGGAAGCTGATGCCCTTGCTAGCTTAGCTGCAGACTTGGCTAATCCAATCCGAAGGCAAAATACAATTACTTTGTTGGACCGAGACTTGTTCTGTGTAAAGAATAATTTACATATTGAGCAAAGTTATGTTACAGAGTTAAGTTCCCAGCAGAAGGATTGGAGAACTCCATTCATTGATTTTGCAGTTCATAGAATTTTGCCTGAAGATCCAAAAGAAGCTGCATCAATTAAAAGACGATCATTTAGATTCTATTATGATTTGTCTTTACATATGCTATATCGTCGTTCATATGACGGACTCTTGCTACGTTGTCTCTCAGAAAGTGAAGCCAAACAAATACTACAAGAAGCTCATGATGGTGTCTGTGGTACTCATCAACCAGGTCCAAAGTTGCAAGATTGTATTCGTAGAATGGGATATTATTGGCCTTCCATGATAGCAGATGCTGTGGATTACGCCAGAAGGTGTAAAGCATGTCAAATTCATGCAGACTTTATTCATCAACCTTCTGAATTTTTACATCCTACAGCAGCCTCTTGGCTCTTTGAAGCTTGGGGTATGGATGTTATTGGTCCTATTAATCCACCTTCTGTTAAGGGACATCGGTTTATATTAGCTATAACCGATTACTTTTCTAAGTGGGCAGAAGCAATTCCCCTTGCTGAAGTAAAAACATCTAACGTGATCAGCTTCATCAAGCACCATATCATTTATCGCTTCGGGATTCCTCGACAAATAATTCATGACAATGGACCACAATTTGCCAGTCAGGCATTTTATCGGTTATGTGACAAGAATCGAATTCAAAATCTGGCTTCTACGGCTTATAATCCAGCTGCTAATGGTTTAGCTGAAGCTTTCAATAAGACGATCATTAAACTTCTCAAAAAATTTGTCTCTTCTAATAAACGTGATTGGAATGAGAAACTTGGAGAATGTTTATGGGCTTATCGAACAACAGTCCGAAATCCTACAGGTTTTACACCGTTTTCATTGGTTTATGGATGTGAGGCTGTTCTTCCCTTGGAAATCCAAATTCCATCCCTACGAATAGCTATCGCTAATGAGCTAACTATAGAGAACAATGATCGCTTACGACTTCAAAAACTCGAAGGATTGGATGAGAAGCGTCTTCAAGCACAACAGCATATTGAGCTATATCAAGCCCGTATATCTCGAACTTTCAATCGTAAAGTTAAAGAGAGGGTATTCAAGGTTGGCGAACTAGTATTGGCTGTTCGAAGACCGATGGTGATGACTCACAAAAGTAAAGGGAAATTCCAAGCAAAATGGGAGGGCCCTTATGTAATTGAGATCGTATTTTCTAATGGCGCCTATCGGTTATCAAAGCCTAATGGAGATCTACTCATGATGCCTATCAATGGCAAATTTCTCAAGAAGTACTATGTATAAAAGAGTTTCTTTTATTCAAGACAAAAGATTAAGGACGAAGGCCACCCCCTTCCTTATTTGAATACATAGTCAGCCAATGCATCGAAGGCATCGTTGCCTCAGTTCATGAAGAATTTGCAGACAGCCATCCTCAATGCTTCTTCTTCAGGAGTTTCCCCTGGTTCTACTAAGAAAGCAAGGATGTCTTGGGGTGGCTTGGGCGTAGAAGAGCTATTGCCTACTTGAGTCGGGCCCGCCGCTGTTGGCTCAATGGGACACATCTCAGTTACGTCCTCAATTTTCCTGGAGGCTTCATTCTTTTGCTGTACAGCCTCAGAAGACATTTTCAATTGAGGAATAGAAATAAGAATGAAATGATTACAGAGAGTTCTCGCCTATTTATAGAAGAAGACTGTTGATAAATCGGTCTTTTGAAATTAAGAACAACTTTTCATTCCCGAAAAGACCTGTCCATTCGTTCTATCGGGTTCATTCATTTAATTACGGAATCGAATCAATGTTTTCTTTTCCCAAAAATTATGATTCATTCATACGTTAAGATGGACTTATATGCTCATGACATCTGTCTTCTTAATCCCCAGCTACCAAGGTTTGGTTAAGCTGATTTCTTGTCTCCTGGGAGAGGAATTTTAAATCTTCTATTTTATCAATTAAAAAAAAGTGAGATTCGTTATTTATCATGTTTTCAGAACCTCTGGATAAATACTAAATCCACCTTCTTTTCCTATCTATCATTTCCATTTTTGACCTCTGCATAGATATTAATCTAATTTTCTTTTGAGTTCTTACATACTATCATGTCCATATTACCTCTGATAGTATTGTATACTCTAAAAATAGAAGACAAGATTTTATTATCTATCATGTCCATATTTCATCTAGATAGATACAAATCATTGAGCATAGAAGAATTATCATTTCCATTCTCATATCATAAAAGTCTATTACATTTTTTAGACTTTCCTACAAATCATAATGGAAATCTATTACATCTTGGATTTTTATTCTATACACACAACGATAACCTAATAGATTTATTTCTTCTTTGGATCTTCTTTGACGGGTTCGTTGTTGGTGGCAGTTCCTGACTGTCTGAGCTCCAGTGGCAACCAGAGCAGTAGGAATCAATCTCTGGTCTTCTCTCTCAGACGAGAGGAGAACTCCAGAGTATGGCAGCCCGAAGGCGTGTTGCTGCCAATACAATTGGTGGACTAGGGACGGCCTTCCAGAGGAGATAGGAATGTATCCAACATTGGGATACAATTCCTAGTTCTGCCGTGAAAGGAACTCTACTACCCGATTTCTCGGGGTAGAGTTGACTCCACCATCCAACTCTCCGTGTATAAAGGCTCTTCCTACAAACAGAGAAAGACCCTTCTATCTCACGAAGAGTTCTGAGTTGTCTGATTTGCGTGTCAAAAGTGCATGAGCTCCCTGATGTTGATGTCAGAAGAACATGCTTCACAACGTCAAAGTCACCAATGCCGGTTCTGGAAAAGCTGTTCAGCCAAACTTCTGTAGAAAAAACAACAAAGAAGAAGTGTTTTAAACAGAAGTATCATCAGATGCGTATTGACCGCTAACTAAAAACAGATGACAAGGCTTTTATGCCAGTGCTTCAGCAAGGATTTTACGCCGTGCTTCAGCAAAGCTTTTTTACGCCAGTGCTTCAGCAAGGCTTTTTACGCCAGTGCTTCAGCAAGGCTTTTACGCCAGTGATTCAGCAAGGCTTTTATGCCAGTGATTCAGCAAGGCTTTTACGCCATTGCTTCAGCAAGGCTTTTACGCCAGTGCTTCAGCAAGGATTTTTTTTACGCTCGTCAAGAATTTACGCTCGTAAAATAGCTGTTTTCAAACAAACAAAAAGTTCGAAGATAGATGTTTGCTTACGATCGGACTTACCACTTATGTCGAATTGTTTGGCTCTAATGATGGTTGAATCCACGTCTAAAGACTGGGCGTACAAAAGGACGTTGTTGGAAAGCTCCGCCATTGTCATTTGTTGGAGAACAACATCGCAGAAAGTTACCTTCAGAGAAATGAGTACGAGAATATATGAAACATTCTCGACTATTTATAAAGACTGAAGAAACTGTTGGGATGAGTCTATTTCGGGAGAAGATCCTATTTAAAGGCTCTCATAACCACAAGATAGATGCCACATGTTGGTTTGTTTCTTGGGAATTAACAACCACAGAAGCATTCAAAAGGAGTGCATAAACAAGTGCGCGTCAATAGATGAGGTTAACAGCAAACTTTTATTTATAAAGGAGGAAGTGGACCCCTACAGATAAAAGATTCGCAATACATAAAAATATCATTTTTTCTCTCCTTCGTTGGGCTGACGAAGGGAGACACCTAGCTCACGCATATTGTGAATCCCGGAGCGGCGCATCAGATTAAGAAACGCTTCGGCATCTCCTGGCCCTTCATACGCAGTTGGGGGACCACCATCGATGCGACTAAAGACTGCAGGAGTTACTCCAAAACACTCTAAAAGGTTGCACGCCCGCTCGAAATCAAGCCTGGAGCTCGAAGCCTCTTTGTTGGTAATCTCGTTCTTCGGCGCCATGACAAAACGAGGATGAATGTCAAGAATAAAGAATTTGTCCTTATTTATACAAATCATAGCAACTCTTCACATTCCTCGTTGGAAACCGCTCACTCGGGAAGATGAGGAAACATTCGAAAGTTTCGAGAAAGGAAATTTATTGTGACGATTAAATGTTGACCGATATTATTTTCTTTTGAAAATTACGCCGACTGTTGGATATCCCCGCTTTTACGCGGATGACTGTTGGTTATCCCGAATTTTACGGTGATGGATCAAATCTCAACTTTTACGCTTCTGTTCAAAGTGTTTCAAATTTTGGAGATATTTGAAAACTTTGAAGGGGGTCTTGTAGGAGCGTAAAAAGTGCTTCAAAGAAAGAGTCATCTCATTCATAAGTGATCTGTTTTACGCCAAGCAGAGCGGTTAATCTCTTTACGCCTAAGACTAGGCTAATCGCTTTACGCCTAAGCAGGCTGATCATTTTACGCTCGGGTCTACACCCATGATTTTATGCCAAGGACAGAGCAGCCACTTTTACGCTGGACAAAGCTGTCAAATCTCACATTTAATGCAAACTCTGACATAGAGATATTAATGATGGCATATATCACAAAGGGATTTGTCTTTTACACAGAGACCAATGTTGTCGTTTAGTGTGTGGATTGAGCTACTTTACGCTCACACTACGGCTTCTTTTACGCACGAAGATTATACGAGCCTTTACGCTCAACAGTCGACGTGTGCGTAAAGTCTATTTGAGCTGTTTTTATGCTCAAGGTTATTTAATAACCACTTTACGCGGGAAGTCTATGTCAAGGCCATTTTACGCCAAATCTACTACTTTACGCTCAGAGTACATTGGACTATTTTTACGCCCTATTCTCCTCCACCAGTTTTGAACGTGGTTTGCTTACGTAGCTTTCATACCACTCTTCTCGAAGAACGTGTGTACATGCATCCTATCCTTACTGAAGTGATGGGACACATGTCAACATATGCAGAGGATGGCTTCGATCTTGGGGTGGCAGTTGTTAGCGTAAAGATAGAACTTTTGCTGAGTTTTTACGTACAAAAGCCCAAGTCTATAAATAGACTTTTTTTTCTCATAAGGCAGAGAGGGAGACAGAGAAGGAGACAGGGGGGAGACAGACAAGAAGAGAATACAGAGATCAGAACTTAGAGATTTTGATTCTCCAGAGCATTCTTCTTCAACCTTTCTTTCAGAACAGAGTGAAGCAAAGCAGGAAAGCATTCGGCCTCGCCATCAGTGCCCAAGTGCGTCGATACCTTTCTGGTGACTTAGTTCTTCCAGTTGTTCTACTTCAAGCAGTGATCTTCATCATCATCATATGGTCCAAGGAACAAAGTGATCATTTACGAATCAGACTTCCATAGCAATACTTCCCCAGAATCAAACTTGTACTTCTTGTACTTTTCCTCGTTTTATTTTCAAAAGCCAATTTTTCTTTGGCATATTTTGTTAAGTGAAACAACGGTAGCATGACAAGATTACGGAGAGAACTATATCTTAAGCAAAATCAAGAAGTTGAGATTCAAATAAGGAGTAAGAAGATTATATATGATACAACTTTCAAAGCAAGGATAGAAAGATAGTTATAAAGCCAGTACCATAGGTTGTAGAGAGACATATGATCAAGATTAAGACATTCAGAAAATGAGGACGAGAAATGAGACAGCATGAGATGATAAGGAAACAAGAACTTCAAGATAGAAAAGTAGAGTATCCTAAAATAGATTGATGAATAGAAACTAGACTTGAGTAGTACATAGAGGATAATAAATTTCTAAAGATGAAGATATTCCATGGATGAAGGAAAACTTAAGAATTTAATGTTGTGTTGAATTTTGAGAATCTAGGATAATTGAAGACCTTGACAGAATACATTATAAGCAGCTTGATATTGTGTTAGTTACAAATAAGAGGGCTAGACCATGGAGTGTACTAGTGGAAAGGAGATAAGACGGAAGACCTTCAGATACAATTAGTTAGTCCTGGGTTAAGATTAGGCTAGCCGTGTTTAAGGAATCATTTGTTATCCTAGAAACCCGATAGATAGGCTAAACCGTAGTATGAACTGGTGTACAATTTCTTCAGCTTATTTGATTATCAGATTATCCTAAGTAGCTAGAAATCGTAGCTTCAGACCATATCACTATCCTTTCATCCCTTAACCTCCTATCCTAGGATCAGCGATTACAACTTCCTGATCGTTCCAACTATGAGATCGAGAATGATCTTATACCTTCTCTAATCATGTCATAATCTTAAAAATCAAATCCTTGATTTTTATACCTCTACATGCCTAATATTCATATCATAGGCACCACTTCTTCCAAATTTCTTGACCAAGTATCTTCCTAGTCGTGCCTTATTCTCGTAAAAATTACTCCTTGAACTTATCAAAACTTTTGTTATGACAACTTCTCTGTTCACGATTCTTTCGCACTTGTCTCCTTCTTATGCAATTATAAACCCCCCACGTCTTGGTGTAATTTTGAGGACAAAATTTTCTAAGGTGGGTAGAATTTAAGCCCCCTGGATTTTTGGGCTTCTTTTAAAAATTGTAAATAAATTATTTTCAATAAATATTTTAATTTAATTAGTTTTGATCATTAAATGTACCTTATCGTGACTTTGATTTTTGGAGTGCCAAGGATGTCGATCTCTCGAAACATCCTTTATGTATTTTGTAGTAGACAAGATTATCTTTATTTTGATATATCATGTCCCACTCAAATTTGTTCACTTGCATTCTATTTACCTCGCACAACTTTCTGGTCAATTAGGCAATTTGGCCATCTACCGAAAGGCTTGATCTAACTTCCAATTTGATTTCGGGGCTTGACATCGACTCAACCCAATCGACCCAATATATGGTTTTAACTTATTTTGAGCATACTACACTCATGCCACTTGTGTGCCACCAATTGAGCTCCCACATGCTATTATTTCGTCAATGACCATTAACGACTAAAATTGTAGTCATGATCCCTCTAAGCCGAACCCTAAGCTCATATATGTTATTCCTGCTTATCAATCATACGTCCTCGCCTAAAACTTTTATTCCAAATTATCAGTCAGCCCATATACTAATTGTTATTATTAATGGTAATACTATCATGCCACCCTTAGAAATACTAGGACCTAGGAAGTTCCTTATATATATATATATATATATATTTATATATATATATATATATATATATATATATATATATATATATATATATATATAAGGAACTTCTTAGGTCCTAGTATATATATATATATATTTCAGGGTAAACATGTATATATATTTATATATATATATATATATATATATATATATATATATATATATATAAAATATATATATATATATATATAATTCAGGATAAACATGTATATATATATATATATATATATATATATATATATATATATATATATATATATATATATATATATATATATATATATATATATATATATATATATATATAATTTGGAGCATATAGATACGTATATGTATATAATATATATATATATATATATATATATATATATATATATATATATATATATATATATATATATATATATATATATAATTTGGAGTATATAGATACGTATATGTATAATAGAGTATATATAAATATATAATTTTGAATATATATCTTTACCTCTTTCTTTTATCCCTTTTCTAAATCCTAAAGCCCCCTAGCCCTAAAGTAAATCTCTAATGAGAACCCAAGCTAATTTTATAAAAATCCTAATAACCCAAACACCCTGGCCCATCAGTTGCTAAGCCCCCAATCCCGTTGCTTTAAACCCAACATGCTCATGTACACCTTCTCCCCCACACTCTCGTACTCTCGTGCGCACATGCATGTGCTCCGCTAGCAACGCTCTGGCTTGGCAGAGCAAGCGCGTATGACCTCCCCTCCTGCTAGTTGCCCGACGACCCCCCATCTCTATTTAAAATTCTTCCTCCATATTCTTCCTTCCCTTCTCATTCTTCTTCCAGGACAGTGACCACCGCCCCGCTGGTTGCGACCACGAGCAGCCACCATACCGCCATGATAGCCTTCGCTCGGCTCTGAGACGTGCGACATCGTGTGCCACCTCGTGCAACAATTTTCTCCCGCCTACGGGTGCTGCTGACGCAGTTGCTGCTGTTGACGCGGCCGCCTCACGCCACGACCACCCGCACATGTCCTGCGAAACCCGATGACCTCCTCCTGATGAACGTCATCCTCTCCGACGCATACAACAGGCTATTCGTGCATTTCTTATGAAATTCCATCGTGACGCATGCTAATTCGAGTCCAGAATCGTGTTTTATTGTAACAACTTTGGACATGTTTTTTGGACAATTTGACTGTTGGATCGTCGATCAAATTCTTCCATCTCAATCTCGGTATATACTCCTTCGCTCACCTAAACTTTTAACCGTTAATTCGATTGTTTGATAGATCAAAACCGGCTACCAAATTGACCGTTTAAATTATGTCTATTTTGGACAATTTCGTGGAGCCAACTTCGTGGATTTGTTTCTCTGTCGTCACTGCTCTGTATGATACACCACCCATTCCTATTTACAGTAGGTATAACGACCTTCGTTCCATAAATTTTTTAGCTTCACAGGATGTCGTTTGGTTGGTTGAAATCGATGCCAAAGTTGGTCTCTCGAAACCGTAGTTTCTAACTTCTAAAATTCCAGTTTTAGGTCCGAGACTCCGATTTCCAATTTTGATGCCACTAATGGACTCATGGCATCGTTTTGCCTCAAATTCATATATAATTTGCTGAGTTTGGAGCAATGTGTCCCCGACACGTATTACGTGCAAACCGTGTACCACAATCCGTATCAACAGATCATTTTGAGATCGGCTCATCAGAATCCAATTTTGGATATATCGTTAGGTTCGTATCATCATTCTAGACTCCTTGACATATACTTTGCCAGATTTAGTGAACTTTAGCTCCGGTACGTATTTCTGTGCAAACCAGATTCCAAAGTTCAGGTCAACGGGTCATTTTGAGAACGGCTCATCGGAATCCAATTCTGGATATACCATTGGGTTCATATCGTTACTTAGGACTCTTTGACATATATTTGCTAGATTTAGTGAACTTTGGCTCTGGCACGTATTTTCGTGCAAACCGGCTTCCAAAGTCCGGGTCAACAGGTCATTTTGAGAACGGCTCATCGGAATCCAATTTTGGATATACCATTGGGTTTGTATCATGATTATGGACCCTTAGACATATAGTTTGCTTGGTTTAAAGGACTTTTATTTCTGCACATTTTTTGGTGTAAAGTGGGTCCAACGGCGGACCGTATTAAATTATCGTTTTGCCTGTGTCCAGAATTAGACTTATGGGTATTCTATCCTAGCTATTTTTCTTATTCTGGAAGCATTGACAATGTTTATTTCAGCATCCGGAGACATTTGCAAAAGTTCCACTATTGTTACTTTTATTTGGCTTGAGGATTTCGCCTGCAGGACATCATCGGATCGTTGCCTTATCCCGAGGCAAGTATACCTTATCACTATGTCATTTCTTTTGTTACATTATGTCTTGCTATTTTATTATTGTTTTACAACTTTGCTTTCGAGTATGACTCTGGGTGCAACCAATGAGATATGTTGGTCGATACTTGCTAGCCTAGTCCATTAGAGACTACCCCTGCAGAGCGGATACCCTAGTATCTTGCTGGACCTTAACTCATGCTTACACACGGTGATGTGATATAAAGATACAGAGATACAGGACACGTACCACCGCATTCGGTTGATCATCAGTACGGCCAGGACGTGCGACGATATAGTTCATGCTAGATGTTTTCATTATGACATATTAGGCCCTGCACTGGGGATTGTGCATGTCGTGGAGTCGACTCGCTCTAGATACATTGGGTGGGGAGGACAGTTACTAGATGGAGAGCTGCTATTGGTATTTTGTTGTCGACAGAGAGGCGGTTTGGACGAACCCCACTGCGAGATGATCTCTTGATAGGAGAGCTCCATTCGTCAAAAGTTGTCCTCATTTGCATTTACGCATAGTTGATAGAGCACCCCTATTCTTTATGCTTTTTTATTATCCATAGTGGCATGTATATTATGTATTTTATTATGACCCGCTGTGGACCTGGTTTTCTTCCAGGTTGGATGATGTCACGCCCCAGAACTAGAATACTGGAGAGCGGGGGCAGACATAGCCAGCTACGTATATGAAATGGAATCCATCTCGCTATACGGTCACGGCTGTCTAGATACATAAGGGTTTAAATACAAGCCAGCAGTCTCTTAAGGTCATGAACAAGCCTATTGTCTCAATCACAAGCAAGTAAGTAAAAGTTACAAGATGTATGATCATTAAATATACAATAATAAGGCGTCCCAAATATAACATATTCAGCTGATCATGAAGCTAGTCGTTACAAAATGTTAGGACTAGCAAGAGTTAGTCATACATGATCAACCCTAGGATCTGTCAATCATGTTACAGCCCGTAGGCAGCCAGTAAGTAAATTGCAATCGAGCTAAACAGGTGCTCGTCGGCTAAACGTCTCAAAAGAATATTTTTACAATAGAATGGGAGATCAAGAATAAACCCACTCGTTGCCAGGGTTCCGTCTAGTGGCCACCATCTGGCTGGAAGGTCGGTAGATCCTCTGGAGCTTCTCCGAAATCTGGCCATACAAAACCAGCTGGGTCAGACCCCAGAAAGAGCAAGTGCCACAAAGAAAGCTTCACTTAGGAACTAAAACCAGTAATTAGCACAAAATAACAATAAAGTAATAAATAAGATAGGAGTTAAGAAAAAAAGCATAACAGGGTGATATACGATGAGATAACCGTGGGACTATTCAGATAGCCAGGTTACAACCCGTAAACCAAACAAGGACCGGGGTTGTAACCCTTCGTCTGAACAGAACTTGGATTCTCACCATTTATCGGTAAAATAAATACAGGCATTCCGGTCATGCAGTAACCTGGAACAGGATCAGGACAAGACTAGACTGGTTAGACTCCATCCAATCATTTCACGGCCAAGCAAGAATTATGGTTTGATACTTTAACTAACTAGGGTTATCATAGGCCTAATTACTAGCAAGATGCAGTGAGATTATTCCACAGCCACAAGCCCTGCAGACCATCCAGGTTACCCAGGATGAAAATTAGGGGTTGAATTCAGGTGGGTAAATCGTCCAGGAAATGCATGTCCCCTTAGGTAGCTTGAAGGGTGCAACACATGACAGTGTGCTGGAAATGTGCCCTACTCGACGGCAGGCTACAGATCCCAGGCGCGCCCAGGTAACGGGATTGGCTGTAGCTGGAAAATCTCTTCATGACTACTGTATAATTCTAGTTATTAACCTTAGTCCATTTTAGTAGGTACTCCTGACCGTGGTACTTAGGAGTCCCTGTCCTAGACATGATGCAAGACAGGACTAGTTTATTTGTACAAGCACAATCGCCCATGGTGTCCATGTTATTTATACAGGTCATGTCATGTCAAGTAGCCGTCGCAACAGCTTATCAAGATATATCATGTCAGGTTTACTTGTCAGGAGTGCGCCATGACGGGCCACTATCATGTCATGTCATGCTAGTTCCTTGTCACACCATGTCATGTACAATTTTTATTTCAATCATGTCAATCAAACCGTGATTTATCAAGTTCAGGACAAAAGGCGTAAGAATATAAAATGGGCGTAAAAAATATACAATAAGGGTTACAAGACATGGGCAATTAATAATAAAATAATAGTACACAGGGCTATTGGAGAGCCATGCGGCTCAGTCATATGCGGCCAGGAATGATCTCATGCGGCTGAATAGAGAACAGCCCATGCGGCTCAATAGGGTCAGGCGCATGCGGCTAAAGGGGAGAATCCATGCGGCAACAGCTCATGCGGCTGAGGGTCTAAAGCTCATACGGCTGAGGAGAAGGAGGCATATGCGGCTAGCGGGAAGAGTGTGGTATTATACGGCTGCAGGGGGAAGGGTTCCTGCGGCTGAGAGCAAGTGGCTTTCATGCGGCTGGAAGAAGCGGGGTTCCCATACGGCCAGGGAGGGCATATGCGGCTAAACGAGTAACGTCCCATGCGGCTCAAGAAGTACAGAGTATATGCGGCTGGGGATTGAGCGAGTTATGCGGCTAGATGAGTTCGGCCCTCATGCGGCTCAAGTACTTCCAGCCATGCGGCTGAAGAGAACACTTGCCGCATGAATTATTAATGCGGTCAAGTCAAGCACAGTTCATCTTCTCCAAAATCCCGAGAAGAAGAACACCATGAGAGCCAAGTTCTCAAGCTCCATAACTCCATCATCCGGAGCCAAAATCCGAACTTCCATAGGTCAAAACGGGTCAGAATGAAATGCTCTACAACATAGAACCATCAAAACTCAGAAATAACAAGATTAAGTAGATCAAAACCCAAAAATTCCAAAAATAAAGTAAAATTAGATCTACAAGAATCTAGCCATGGAAAGTGGAAATGCCAAGTATTAAATTGAGTTAAAATACTATAAGGAAGAGGATGAAGCAATAAAGTTGGAGTTCCTCTATGAAGCAAGTTACACTTGCCTAGACCTCACTCTCTTGGTAGGTGCAGGAGTTAATGGTGGAGAAGAAGAGAGTAATGAAGAGAGAGAAGAAAGAATGGGTAATAAATGGTAGTGGTGGTGGTAGGTAGGGGGTTCACCCTTGGTTCATGATGAACCAATAGTAATCCCAAACCGAACCAAGCCAACCCGAACCATGAATAACCCAAGCCAGGATGGAAACTAAGCAAGGAATCATGCAATACAGAAATAATACGTATACGTATACCCAGATACGTAGTACGAACAACAGGCATTATAACTCTTCCCTCCTTAAAAGAATTCCGTCCTCGGAATTTAATCAAGAGGCTAGAGGAGCAATGACAAGCTATACTAATCACATACAAGCTATAACTAGGCAGGCAATCACTCATTCAAGCGAGAAATCGAAGGCATGAGGCATAAGGAAGACATTATACCTCACGAGTCAAACAAGTCGGGATATCGTGATCGGATATCATCCTCACGCTCCCATGTTGACTCACCCAAAGAGTGATGGCCCCAAGCAACTCGTACTAACTTGATAGTCTTGTTCTTGAGTGTCTTCTCTCTCCTGTCCAATATAGACACGGGCCTCTCCTCATACGAAAGGTTGGTACCAACAACCAATTTCGAATGATCTAGGATGTGGCTCGTGTCCAGGATATATCGTCGTAATTGGGATACATGGAACACGTCATGCACCTCGCTTAGCGACGGCAGAAGAGCGAGACGATATGATACATCTCCTACTCGCTCCAGAATATCAAATGGCCCTATATACCTAGGACTAAGCTTTCCCCGTACGCCGAAACGAATGACGCCACGGTTAGGCAAAATTCTCAGGAATATATGGTCTCCGACAGAAAACTCAAGAGGGCGCCGATGAGAATCGGCCCAATGGCGCTGGCGATCTTGGGCAACTCGAAGATGATCCCTGACTTTTCTGACTACTTCAACTGTCTGGGCAATCATTTCTGGACCGACATCTGCCACTCTCCGACATCATCCCAGGCTAACGGGGATCTGCACTTCCTTCCATACAGTGCCTCGAACGGTGCCATCTGGATACTAGCTTGGAAGCTGTTGTTGTACGAGAACTCCATCAGGTGCAAATGATTTTCCCATAAACTACCGAAGTCAAGTGTACAGGACCGCAACATATCTTCAAGAGTCTGGATCGTGCGCTCCGACTGACCATCTGTCTGTGGGTGATAGGCTGAACTGAACTAGAGGCGAGTCCCCAAACTTCCCTGCAGGCTACGCCAAAAGTGCGACGTGAATCTTGAATCTCGGTCCGAGGTGATACTGATTGGCACTCCGTGTAACCGGACAATCTACCTGAGGTACATCTCTGCTAACTGAGCTGTCGACTGACCAACTCTGAACGGGAGGAAGTGAGCTACCTTCGTGAGCCTGTCAACTATAATCCAAATAGCATCTCGACCAGCTGGGGATCTAGGCAATCTGGTCACAAAATCTATGGTCATATGTTCCCACTTCCATTCTGGAATCGACAAAGGCTGAAGAAGTCCAGCGGGCCTCTGATGTTCAGCCTTGACTTGTTGGCAGACTAAACAACGAGAGACAAACCGGGCTATCTCCCTCTTCATGCCATTCCACCAAAAGTGCTGACGGATATCACGGTACATCTTCGTACCATCCGGATGAATGGAATACTGCGAACTGTGGGCCTCTGCCATGATCTCTTGTCTGATATCTCTACTGGATACACAAAGACGCTTACCATGCCTAAGTGTACCATCTTTATGAATGTATAACTCGGGTCGCCGGCCTGCCTCACACTCTGCTCTGAGTCGCTGAAGCTTAGAATCTGCTGACTGCGCCATCCGGATCCTCTCGACTATAGTGGACTGAACTTGCATACTGGCCATCAATGCCACACTGGAAGGGAGAACAACTTCAATACCCATCTTCTGAAGATCTGCTAACAGCTCTGGTTGCGTTGTTAGGAAATAAACTCCGGCTCTCCTGCTCAATGCATCTGCAACGACGTTGGCCTTTCCGGGATGATACTGCAAGTTGACATCATAATCCATAAGAAGCTCCAGCCACCTCCTCTGACGCATGTTAAGATCCTTCTGGGTGAAAACATACTTCAGGCTCTTATGGTCGGTAAAAATCTCCATCCTATCTCCGTACAAATAATGCCTCCACAACTTAAATGCAAATACTACTGCTGCCAGCTCCAAGTCATGGGTTGGGTAATTCCTCTCATGATCACGAAGTTGTCGTGACGCATAAGCTATTACCTTCCCATGTTGCATCAGAACACATCCCAAACCTCTGCCCGAAGCATCACAATACACGGAGAATCTTCCGGTTCCATCTGGAAGCACGAGAATGGGAGCCGTCATCAAGCCTCGCTTCAACTTCTCAAAAGAATCTTGACACTCTGCTGTCTAAGCAAACTGCACCTCCTTGCGGGTCAACTGGGTCAATGGCGCTAAAATTCGAGCAAAATCTGAAACAAACTGCCGGTAGTAGCCGGCCAATCCAAGAAAACTACGAACTTCTGCAATGGTGCTGGGTACTGGCCATGACTCAATGGCCACAATCTTCTGGGGATCCACTTCTACTCCTCCTTTGGTGATGATGTGACCCAAGTACGAAATACGATCGAGCCAGAACTCGTATTTACTGAACTTGGCATACAACTGGTGCTCTCTGAGAATCTGAAGAACCACGCAGAGATGCTGCTCATGCTCCGCCTCGCTCCTGCTATAGACCAGGATGTCATCCAGAAACACAATCACGAACTGATCCAAATAAGGCATGAAAATGCGATTCATGGGATTCATGAATACCGCCGGCGCATTGGTTGCTCCAAAGGGCATAACAAGGAACTCCCAATGCCCATACCTCGATCTAAAAGCTGTCTTCGGGATGTCCTACTCTCTGACTCTGATTTGATGATATCCTAAGCGCAAGTCGATCTTCAAGAATACTGATGCCCCTTTGAGTTGATCAATCAAGTCATCTATCCTCGGGAGAGGGTATCTGTTCTTGATTGTCACTGAGTTTAAGGTACAATAATCAACACATAACCTAGATGTACCATCCTTATTTTTCACAAGAAGCATCGAGGCTCCCCAAGGCGATCCACTAGCACGAATGAATCCCTTGGTTCTAAGCTCTTCAATCATCTTGTACAAGATCTCTAATTCTGAAGGCGCCATCCTGTAGACTCTCTCTGATCTGGGGCCGTCCCAGGAATCAAGTCTATGGTGAACTCGATCTCCCGCTCTGGCGATATACCTGGAAGCTCTTCTGGAAAAACATCTGGGAACTCATCCACTATCATGGGCAACTGAACTGCTGCTACTGCCATCCGCAATATCGGAGGAGAAGACTCAACCTCGCCTCGAGAGAAGGAAAACTCTGGCTCTCCTGGAATGCTAAAAATAACCCTGCCATTATGGCAGTCTATTCTAGCATACTGGTTCCTCAACCAATCCATCCCTAAGACCACATCATAATCGGCCATCGGGAACTCTATTAATCTAGCGAAAAATTCCTTACCGCTAACTACGATCCGACACGAGGAAAACACTCTATCGACTCCCACAAGTCCGTTACCAGTAAGTATATTGAGCCTTACTGATAATGACTCGGGCTCCAATCCTATCCGTGTCGCTAATCGTACAGACATAAAAGAATGTGATGCACCAGAATCAAATAAAGCTGAAGCTGGAAAGGAGTTGACGAGAATAGTACCTGCCACTACCTCTCCTGGTGCCAATCTTTCCTCTGCGGTCATCACCATGGCCTGACCATGCCCTCGGGGTGCTGGTCCCCTCTGCTGAAATCCTCGCTGCCTATTCTGACTCAAGGCTTGGGCTTGAGTATGCTGCTGAGGGTTCTGCTGCTGGCACATCTGGGACTGAGGCGGCAAGGGCCTCGGCAATGGATACTGCTGCTGCTGGACCGGAGCTGGTCCTCTCACCGAAGAGCTAGAAAGGTTGGACGATGATGAACCACCCCTATTCGGACAGGATCCAACCCTATGGTCTACTGCTCCACAAGCCAGACACAATCCATGTGCCCTACGACACTCTGCCACTACATGGCCTAGCTTCCCACAATGAGAACATCCCACTGCGGAAGACTGCTTCTGCTTCTGCTGCTGAGGGTACGTCGGGGTGGAATGCTGAACCGACGTTACTGAGGCCGCCCGCCTCGGAGCTCCAATAGTCAAAGCCCTGGCTGCCGGGGCTGGGGCTGAAGACTGATTCATCTGGCCGTGGGATCTCTTCCGACCTCTGGCCCTATCCACAATCCTCTGGGAGGTATACTCATGCCTCCGAGCTGCTCTCAAGACTGCATCAAAAGTCTGATGCTCAAACTGCTCAACTGCCAACAAAATCTCCAGGTGAAGCCCCTGCTGAAACTGCTGAGCTCTATCATACTCGGTTGCCACCAAGGTGGGAGCAAACCGACTAAGTCTCGAAAACTCGGCCGTATATCCGTCGACCGTCCTGCCCATCTGCTTCAAATTGGTGAACCTAGTCTGTAGATCGTACCGAGCTACAGCATCGAAATACTTGGTCTGGAATCTCTCCCTGAATACCGTCCAAGTAATGGGTGCCACTAATCTAACGGCCTGCGCCGCCCACCAGCTACGGACAAGATCTAGCAACTACAGACGCACCACGGCTATCTTTTCATTCTCTGGGGTCCTGGCTGCTTCTAGAATCACCTCTGTGTCCTGAAGCTAAGCATCTGCTGCGATAGCATCTTCGCTACCATCAAAGAAGGGAGGGTTCAAGCGCTTGAAGCTGTTGGCCGCGCTGTTACCCTGATGACCTCCTCTGGTCAAAGCATCCGTCACTGCCTGGTGCAAGGCATCTCCACGTCGATCTTGGGAAGCTATCAAGGTCCTGACGAGACCTACCAAAGTGCCATCATCAGGTTCTACAGGCTGGACTGGCTGGACCGGTGGCTCTCCGCCAGAAGGCACGTCTCTGGAGGCTACTCCGGAATGCTGGACTTGATCCCCGGGTTGCTGCTGATCCACGGGAAGTGCTCCGCCTTGCTGACCGGCAGGTCCAGGAACAATGCCACTGAAGAAGACGATATGGAGAACAATAAGGAAGGACCAGGACAGATCAACGATACAAGCATATGATCTAGACAAGAATCCAGGGATTCAGAAGATACGAACAGAGATCAAGGGCGCATACTGATTGAGACATTTATTCGGTAAACCCTCATATATCTTGATTTACAAGACCTGCATGGGCCACCACTTAAACCATGTCATGCCCCAGAACCAGAATACTGGAGAGCGGGGGCAGACATAGCCAGCTACGTATATGAAATGGAATCCATCTCGCTATACGGTCACGGCTGTCTAGGTACATGAGGGTTTAACTACAAGCTAGCAGTCTCTTAAGTCATCAACATGCCTATTGTCTCAATCACAAGCAAGTAAGTAAAAGTTACAATATGTATGATCATTAAATATACAATAATAAGGCGTCCCAAATATTACATATTCAGCTGATCATGAAGCTAGTCATTATAAAATGTTAGGACTAGCAAGAGTTAGTCATACATGATCAACCCTAGGATCTGTCAATCATGTCACAGCCCGTAGGCAGACAGTAAGTAAATTGCAATCGAGCTAAACAGGTGCTCGTCGGCTAAACGCCTCAAAAGAATATTTTTACAATAGAGTGGGAGATCAAGAATAAACCCACTCGTTGCCAGGGTTCCGTCTAGTGGCCCCCATCTGGCTGGAAGGTCGGTAGATCCTCTAGAGCTGCTCCAAAATCTGGCCATACAAAACTAGCTGGGTCAGACCCCAGAAAGAGCAAGTACCACAAAGGAAGCTTCACTTAGGAACTAAAACCAGCAATTAGCACAAAATAACAATAAAGTAATAAATAAGACAGGAGTTAAGAAAAAAAGCATAACAAGGTGATATACGATGAGAAAACCGTGGGACTATTCAGATAGCCAGGTTACAACCCGTAAACCAAACAAGGACCAGGGTTGTAACCCTTCGTCTGAACAGAACTTGGATTCTCACCATTTATCGTAAAATAATTACAGGCATTCCGGTCATGAAGTAACCTGGAACAGGATCAGGACAAGACTAGACTGGTTAGACTCCATCCAATCATTTTACGGCCAAGCAAGAATTACGGCTTGATACTTTAACTAACTAGGGTTATCACTGGCCTAATTACTAGCTAGATGCAGTGAGATTATTCCACAGCCACAAGCCCTGCAGACCATCCAGGTTACCCAGGACGAAAATTAGGGGTTGAATTCAGGTGGGTACATCGTCCAGGAAATGCATGTACCCTTAGGTAGCTTGAAGGGTGCAACACATGACAGTATGCTGGAAATGTGCCCTACTCGACGGCAGGCTACAGATCCCAGGCGCGCCCAGGTAACGGGATTACCTGTAGCTGGAAAATCTCTTCATGACTACTGTGTAATTCTAGTTATTAACCTTAGTCCATTTTAGTAGGTACTCATGACCGTGGTACTCAGGAGTCCCTGTCCTAGACATGATGTAAGACAGGACTAGTTTATTTGTACAAGCACAATCGTCCACGGTATCCATGTTATTTATACAGGTCATGTTATGTCAGGTAGCCGTCGCAACAGCTTATCAAGATATATCATGTCAGGTTTACTTGTCAGGAGTGCGCCACGACGGGCCACTATCATGTCATGTTATGCTAGTTCCTTGTCACACCATGTCATGTACAATTGTCATTTCAATCATGTCAATCAAATCGTGATTTATCAAGTTCAGGACAAAAGGCGTAAGAATATAAAATGAGCGTAAAAAATATACAATAGGGGTTACAAGATATGGGCAATTAATAATAAAATAATAGTACACAGGGCTATTGGAGAGCCATGCGGCTCAGGCATATGCGGCCAGGAATGATCTCATGCGGCTGAATAGAGAACAGCCCATACGGCTCAATAGGGTCAGGCGCATGCGGCTAAAGGGGAGAATCCATGCGGCAGCAGCTCATGCGGCTGAGGGTCCAAAGCTCATGCGGCTGAGGATAAGGAGGCATATGCGGCTAGCGGGAAGAGTGGGGTATTATTCGGCTGCAGGGGAAAGGGTTCCTACGGCTGAGAGGAAGTGGCTTGCATGCGGCTCAGGAAGAAGTTCTCATGCGACTGGGTCAAGTAAAGTCCCATACGGCCAGCAGGAAGAGAGGGCGCATGAGACTAAGTCAGAGCATTCATGCGGCTGGAAGAAACGGGGTTCCCATGCGGCCAGGGAGGGCGCATGCGGCTAAACGAGTAACATCCCATGCGGCTCAAGAAGTGCAGAGTATATGCGGTTAGGGATTGAGCGAGTTATACGGCTAGATGAGTTCGGCCCTCATGCGGCTCAAGTACTTCCAGCCATGCAGCTGAAGAGAACACTTGCCGCATGAATTATTTATGCGGTCAAGTCAAGCACAGTTCATCTTCTCCAAAATCCCGAGAAGAAGAACACCATGAGAGCCAAGTTCTCAAGCTCCATAACTCCATCATCCGGAGCCAAAATCCGAACTTCCATAGGTCAAAATGGGTCAGAATGAAATGCTCTACAACATAGAACCATCAAAACTCAGAAATAACAAGATTAAGTAGATCAAAACCCAAAAATTTTGAAAATAAAGTAAACTTAGATCTACAAGAATCTAGCCATGGAAAGTGGAAATGCCAAGTATTAAAGTGAGTTAAAATGCTATAAGGAAGATAATAAAGCAATAAAGTTAGAGTTCCTCCATGAAGCAAGTTGCACTTGCCTAGACCTCACTCTCTTGGTAGGTGCAGGAGTTAATGGTGGAGAAGAAGAGAGTAATGAAGAGAGAGAAGGAAGAATGGGTAATAAATGGTAGTGGTGGTGGTAGGTAGGGGGTTCACCCTTGGTTTATGATGAACCAATGGCAATCCCAAACCGAACCAAGCCAACCCAAACCATGAATAACCCAAGCCAAGATGGAAACTAAGCAAGGAATCATGCAATACATAAATAATACGTATACGTATACCCAGATACGTAGTACAAACAACAGGCATTACAGATGAGTAGGTTTGCAGAATTCTTGTCGAATATTTGCTGAGCACCAATTGTCACTCCCACTTTTTCTAATTAGGGGTATTTTAGTCATTGTGTGCTAATTTGAATTTTTTATTTTATAAATTAAATTGATTGGTGTGTAGCTTTGATTGGTGTTTTTGGTAGTGGCAAATAGTTTAACCGTAGTCAACCTTGATTAGAAGACTAACCATGTTATTAGAATCATTTTTTAACTAAGTAGATTTTAAATTAGAGCAATTGTCTATATTAGGAAGCAATTAAATCATTTTTAGGCTATTTTACATGTAGCTTTTTAGCATTTTTGTCAATGGACTTTTAAATCAACTTGAGGAGTGTTTGTCCCATGACCAAACCCTAACCTTAATTCCCCATGTAGTGGCCGACCAAACATAGCAGCCCCCCTATTTTATGTGAAAAGCTTGTAGCCGTCAAGCTCTTCAAAACCCTAGTTTTCTCCTTCTCCTCCAAAAGTCTATTTTTCTCATTTCTCACCCAAATCCTTCCAAACAAAGTGCGTTGCGATCATTGGGAAGAGAGGAACCTGCTGGAGACTTGCTAGCGAGGGATCAGAGGTATTGGATCGGAGGAAATTAGCATCGACCCGTTTAAAGGCTCGTTTCATTGAGATATTGACTCTCAATAGGTAAACCCCTCCAAACACTTGTTAATCCTGACTTTTCTTCGTAGATACATCCGTATAGGTACCTCAAACATGTGCATGAAGTTTGGTAGATTTTTGTATTCGTTGATAGGCGTATCGGACACGTGTCGGACCTCAGACCTGTGCATGAAGTTTGGTACCTCAGACCAGTGCATGAAGTTTGGTAGATTTTTGTATTCGTTTGATAGGCGTATCGGACACGTGTTCGACAAAATGCCGCATAGAAATGGAAGTTGGTATTTTATGATTCTGTTTTCACAAATTTTTTGCTATGATTATTTAAAATAACTTTCGAGAAGACGGGTCTCGATTTGACAAGTTTTCAGTGTCCAAATCGGACACAAACGCGCGTGCACGAGGTCCGTGCACGGCCCCGTGCATGCCCTGCTGTCCGAGTGTCATAACTTGACGCACAGGACTCTGTTTCAGGTGAAATTTTATGGACGCATGGGAACAACCTCTGCCTACGTGCTCCTAAAATTTCATGATGTTTCATGGAGCATGCACGGAGAAATCCAACGCGCACGGTTCAGCCAATACTATACACGCGACCAGAAATTGTCGCTGATACGGCCTTCGTATGTGAACACGACGCGATGAGGACTCGTTCCAGGAGCAAGAACACGAAGTCCTAGACCTAGGCTACCCAAGAACCTGGCCCTGATACACGACGTGGCTTGTGTCGCGAGCCACGGGGCTCGACACGCGCCCACGAGGCCCCGCTCGCGCACAGCCGTGCGGGTTCGCGTGTCCAGCGACACGTGGACGTGACGTGGTGTCGTGTCAGTGTGTCCTAGACCTATACCTGGACCCCACCTAGCTATGTGTGCAAGTACGAGGCTTCTCATGTTGCGTGTGGTGTTCAATCGAGCGTGACGCGCGTGCACGAGCACGTTTCTATACACGCGTATTTGGATTTTTTCGATACGCACTTCATGGACATGATACGGACACGGGTTCGATCCCGTGAGTACCCAAGCACGTCACACACGTATACACCTTCGTGTTTGCCAAGTTTCACGAGTTCTAGTTGAGTATTTTGCGTTTTGAGTGTTGAGTTGGTTTTTTCGGGTTTCGTTTGAGATATTTTTGAGTTGATTTTGTTAGGATTTGATTTTTCTGAGAATTAACTCAGATTTCTGAGTTTATATTAGGTTAGATAGATTCTGAGTTATTGGTAATTAATCTCTATTTTACATTCAAATGTTTACTACCTATATGTTATATATATATATATATATATATATATATATATATATATATATATATATATATATTTTATATATATATATATATATATATATATATATATATATATATATATATATATATAAGGAAACTATATATATATAATATATATAATAAGGAAAATATATATATATATATATATATATATATATATATATATATATATATATATATAAGGAAACTATATATATAAATAAGGAAACTATATATATATATATATATATATATATATATATATAAATATATATATATATATATATATATATATATATATATATAGTTTCCTTATATATATATATATATATATATATATATATATATATATATATATAAGGAAACTATATATATATATATAGTTTCCTTATATATATATATATATATATATATATATATATATGGATAGGAGTATTTGTGATTTATTCTCAGATTTCTGCCTATAGCAGCAGCCCTCAACAACAAGCACACACACACTCTCTCCCTCTCTCTCTCTCTCTCTCTCTCTCTCTCTCTCTTCTCTCTCCTCTCTCTCTCTTTTTCACCTTTTCTTTACAAGCTTATGTTATATATATATATATATATATATATATATATATATATATATATATATATATATATATATATATATATATATATATATATATGTATAATGTAATGAATGAATAGAATATGTTGTGATTGCTGTTAGATATAGTCTACGGGTTAGCAAGTCAGTTTAGGATTGACCCATTGAGCCTAACTTGGCCAAGTTGACAAAAGTCAACTTTGGGTCAAATTTGATCCAAATCGACTCAAACGGACTTGGAATGACTAGATAACTTGAGTTTGACCTAAAATTTGGTAAATGGACTAGTTGACTTATAGTTGACCAGAGTGTTTAATATATACCTAGAGTTTGATCCTAATGATTCTAAATGATTCTAGGTCCCTCTAGGTATATATACATGTTTACCTAGGGACCTAGAATCATTTAGAATGCATTATAGACTTTATATATTTTATATTATACACTTTGTAACATATGGTTGTTCTAAATAAGACTCAGATACTCCAGTTCGGACTCTTATTCTCATCAGACAGTCGAGATACCAGGCGAGTACATTATCTGACCGTTTTATACTTGTTAGGAATTATATTCTTGTCATAGTTTAATTTACTTGATGCTGAAACGATATTATCACGGACTAGTACTATATGGATCTTTACATGAGATGTTATCCCCCTCGGGTGCATCGAATATATTATGTCATGTGCTTTTTACGAACATCATGTATTTTATGGACTCTTATTATTCATATATACCATGTGCTCTCATGTACTCTCATGATCTCATTAGCTTCATGTATAAACTATCATGTGAAATAACATAACCTGTCTAGATCCTTGTGTATTGATTGGGGCATGAGGGAGTAGAAATAGTCATGTGAACAATTCCAAAGTAGTGTAATCATGTATAAACTCTATAGTGTAATCATGTACAAATTAAGCCGTTCACATGTCTATCTTGTACTCTAAATCACATAGTCACTTCTAGTTCTCTATTATCATATATAGATAGCTTTTGTTATCAGTTTCTCTTTTTCTTTTCATGCTTACAGCATTTCACGTATCTTATTCTATAACATGCTTTATATTTCCTGTCAAGGTATGAACTGCGTGAGATATATTGTGCTCGTTCTCATCCTGATTGGACTGTTAAAAATATTACAGGTGATGAGGAGGAGTTCTGCCCTACATATTATGGCATAGGATTAGATGACACCGGCGACTTGGACCCTCAGGAGGATCCAGCAGTCGCTGAGGACTTGCATATTTTCTAGATTAGATTTCTAGACTAGTTTCCCTTTTAGTTGTCTTATTTGATGTACTTCCAGATATTGGTTATTTTGTGTTATTTGAACACTCAGATATTACTCTCATTTGTAGCTCTTGTTGGAGATTACTCTTTTATCTTATCCATCTCTTTATTTCTTATTTCCACCTTAGATCCTATGATTGAGTTGTACCTTTATATTGTCCTCCTTTTGGAGCGTATATCATTGTACAGGTACAGTTATATTATTAGATGTTGTGACCTAGAACAGCGTTCTACCGTCGACACTGCGGCGTAGGCTGGACGTAACCACTTCTCGTGCCCTTACACTGGATTCGTGTCGTGGCACCAATTTTATTGTAGGTATTAACTCTTCAGTAGTATGCATGTTTCATTTCTATATTTCATACATACTGGATTTGTGTAGTATTTATAGACTCTTTTCCTCTCGAGTCTACTCGGGCTAGTATGATTATTGGGCTGCAGACTAGTATTCATATTTTTCTTTCTTTATGCTTCTATTATATGGATTGAGATATAGAGTTGATATAATGATATTTACACCATTTTTAAATAGTATACGTATTCGAGTCAGACCAGAGTTTGGTTGAATACGTAGCTGGCGAATGCCACGTGGCTCGGTCCTGCATATTTTAGGACTGTGGCGTGATAGGAACATTATTAATGTGGTCTTTCTCGTTGCCTTAGGGTCAATTCCAGTTTACACCCAGCAAGAAGTAAAGCATGCAGTTCTCAAAGTAGCATAATGTAAAACATATGCATTATCAACCTTTCGGTGAATCTTACCCACGATCATGTAGCCATCCCTGAACATTTATAATACTTACTCTGCCTGTATAGGACATTGTTAGAAACAATATTATATTTATCATATTCGTCACTGTTCAGGTGATTCTTACCAACAACCGACATCCTTTCCTGTATATGATTAATAATTTACTCTGCCTACATAAAACATCATTAGTATACGACATGTCAATATGCGGGTCACTGACTGCACGTCATCTTGGACTTGTGGTTAGACGGCTCCCCTTCAGCGGTGGGTAGCTAGCCCAGTCTGGAAGGTTTTCGAATCACTATGCTATTACTTCAGCACTACTAGTACTTCAGCATAATGTTCCCCCTAGGACGAATCGGTTCCGTGGCCTTGGAGTACCGTTCGAGGAACTATACCTTGTTGACAAGTTGTCTATGACCATCAAGTACATGCAACATATCTATAAAGAAAACATATAATGCATGATAAGGAAAAGTAGTAAATAAGCCACCATTCTCATTCGTATTGCTACATATGCCTTGAGCCAACGCTCGCATTTCCATATGCACAATCCAGGGTCTTCGTGTAATCAACATTCTACAACAGCACGAGTTAATAGAATGTGATTACTCAAGCTTTTTTCAACATCTTTGATACCATGAGTTCCTTCGGGTCATAACTCAAACTTACTCACTGCCCAATTCTTGCGTCTTATTCTCTGTGTTACCATCTATTCATCGAGCTGAGGCTCGATATACTCACCGCCCAAGTATTTAGGACTTTTGCTTCACTTGTCATGTAATTCATTACGACAGCACGCAAACACACATATTCATAAAATGATCGCAACAGTTTTCGGGTTATGTGATTAATTATCTTTTATTATCTTTCTGGGTTCCATGCAAGATGTTATTTAGCAACTCAACGAGTAAACATAGCATACAATCCTTTTTATTTAAGCGTGAAGCTAAAGTATTTTCGAAGGATTCAACACTACTCACATTATAAGATGATTTTTGCCACGATTGCATAGCCTTCCGAGCGGTCCTTTCGCATATTTTGAAGTCCAACAAGGCTTCATCGAACCAACCAACTGTTATAATATGCCGTACGGGTCGGGATACTACATAATATACCACTCAGAGTTTCATCCTTGAAACTTAAACAAAACTCGTCCCCATAAATTCAACTGACACACTACTACAAAAAATGTTAACAATGAAACTTTATAGATGAGACTCATATTAAAATATCATTAATGATAATTTTAATGTCAACTTATTTAATAATTGTCATTAATAAATTTATCATTGACACTAAAAAAAGAGCGTCATGATAAGTACTTTAATATGACGATTAAAGTTACGAATGTCATGTTTAGTGTGTGAAAGAGAAAGATGTACGACTAATAATGACACAATAATATTAAGGGCCATATTTAGTTTAAATAATAGCGAATACCAAGTGTGTGTCATAAAATATTGATTAAATAATGACATACTAATAAGTGTTTGTCATGTTATATATATATATATATATATATATATATATATATATATATATATATATATATATATATATATATTTAAAAAAATATTTTAACAAGCTATTTTATTGAAAAAGAGGAGGGTGCTCAAAAGAGCATAGCAAACGGTTACATGCACCGGAAAACACAAAATGGTCCTGTAGAGCAAATTAACAAAGGAAAGTGGCAGAATACCAAAAGTAGAAATTTTGGAGAGCCAAAATTTTGGGTTCCTACTGGGTTACAACACAATTTGAAATTTCGAAAAGCAAAATTTAAAATTTTGAAGAAACGCCAGGGGGTGTGGGCCCGCAGCCCAATGAGGACACTAAGCCCGAGGTGGGGCTCGCTGTTCCGAAGAATGAGTGGTAGGTGGCACGCTGAACGAGGGGGTACACGGCCCGATGGGTGCACGGCCCGAGGGGGGTGCTCGGATCGAAGGGGCTCGGCTCCCTCCTCGACGCCCAGCGGGGGGGGGGGGGGGCTGCTGCGCCGACCGGGGACGGTGGCGACGGAGAGGAGAGCTGGTCCGGGGAGAAAGAGTAGGGGAAGGAGGGGGAACGGGGGAGGCGGATCCGGCGATCGGAAGGGAGGGAGGCAGCCTCGGCGAGGGGAAACGGGGAGGGGGCAGCCGCGGCGATGGGGCTCCCGACGAAGGGAGCTGGGGGGGAAGAAGGGCGGCTCCAGGGGGAGGGGGTTGCTATGCCGAGGGGACGCCAGCGTGGGGGTGGGAAACTCGGCCGTCAAGCGGAGGATCGTGGCCGGCCCTACCCGGAGGCGGGGGTGAGTGAACCGAAAGGGAAGAGGGGTGAGCCCCTAAGGAGGAGGGGATGGAGGGAAAGTGGCGGGGGTGGGCGCCTCCGGTGGAGAGGGGGGGATCGGGACGGGAGAGGGAGGGGGGGTCGGCCGGCGCCCGGAGGCGCCTACCGCCTGCGATCGAGGGGGGTGGGGGCTGCGCCATGCGGCGGGCGGAGCGTCGGCGGCCGATGAACACCGAGGGGCTCGGGTCGACCACGAGATTCCACAGGGGGGACTCGTTGCACGGGAGGAAGGGGTTCGCCGCCGACTGGGGGAGCGCCGGAGGGGGAGGAGAGAAGGCAGTGGAGGGGGTGTTCGCGAGCCCCGAGGAGAAGCCCGGGCTAACCCGGACAACGACGGCGCCGTCGGGGAGCGAAGGCCCCGGGGAGAGCACAACCGTTGTCGGCGAGGGCGGCGGAGAGGACTCTTCCGAAGAAGGAGGTTGCGCCACGGGAGGAGAGGCCGGAGGTGCAGGCGCTTCAACTGGAGGGGGAGAAAGGGTGGCGCCGGACGGGACGGCGCACGCGCCCGACTGAGGACCGAGGATGGAGGCCGGAGCGCCACCAAGGGGGGGTACGGAGGGGGGTGAGCGTGCTTCCTGCATCTGGAACGCCGGGGGCGGCGTTGCCGCCGCCTAGGGGGGAAGGGAGGAGGGGGGAGGCCCGGCGGGAAGAAGGGGAGCTCTATGGGTGGGGAGGCCAGAAGAAGCCCGGGCTGCTGACGTAGAGGCCGGCCGGCCACGCAGGCCAGCCAAACAGCAGAAGGGCTCCGACGAGCGGCGGCGCTCCGAGCCGGAGCCCGCTCCAGTGGGAAGGCGGCGGAGCGCCTAGCAGCCCGCTCCCCATGTTATTCATGTTATATATATATATATATATATATATATATATATATATATATATATATATATATATATATATAATACCACAACTTAAATAAAACTAGTATAACACGTTCCACGTAAAATAAATTTTCTTTCTTTCTAAATTTATTAAAAAATAATTTAAATATTTAAATTAAAATTTATTATATGTATATTTATATTTTAATTAAGATTTGTAAAAATTAATTAATTTTTAGTTTTAATTTGTTATGGTTATATGTGGATAAAAGAGAAGGTATTCGGTTACGCGAAAGAAAATGAGAGAAAGTTTTATATTATAATCTTTCGTAATTTTTAATGGATATAAGAGAGAGTATTCAGTTATGCGGAAGAAAATGAAAGAAAAATTTAAAGTTATATTTTTTTGTAATTTTTTTAAATGAAATGATTGATGAAATATACATAACTTAGACGACTTAATTTGAAGCCGCCCCATTATAATAGTAGAAATTTTATTCAAAACAAAGAGTTAAAAAAATGCAAAACTGCAAAAAAACTGAAAAAAGAAAAGAAGTGAAACTAATAGCCAAATCCAAAGCTCCAAATATCCCTGCAATTTTTTTATAACTTTTATTTAGGGCTAATTAACTTTAGACCCTAGATTTATACCAACAAACTTCTTCCCCATGTCCGCAATTTTTTGGGTTTCCCTCTAAAGTTTGCTTTTCCCGTTTTCCTTTACCATATTTATCTCCATTGGAGATCTGATCGGCATCTCCAACCTAAGATTGCGTCCAGCAGCCGCACCTGATCCTCGCCCACAACATCTTCACACGCCCCGAAGCCGTCGACATCGACAAGGTCCGCATCCGTAAAGACATCGTCGCCTCCATCAAAGCCGATGGTAAACTCTTCTCTTTTTCCTAACTTCGGTTTTCTTGTATTTACGGGTATGTATTGCCACCCCCAGACATGGCTCCGCTCTACCAGTCCCTTGCCGTCACATCGGTGCTGGAGCCAAATGCCGCCGCCCTCGTCTCCTTGCAGCAGAAGATCGACGAATTGATCAAGAAGCTCGACGACAAGTTAGTCCTTTCTTCTTACTCTTTGATGTTCGAGTTATCAAATTTGATTTTGGTTCCAGATGTCCTGCTAGAAACCCTAAGTTTGTATGGAAAGATTTTGACTTTTGAGGTTAGAATTTTAGGGTTTTCTCTGCTTAGAGTTGTAGCTAGGGTTTATTTTTTCCTATGATTTTTGGTTGCAAATGGGGTTCTGATTCCGGATCTCTTAGTTAAAAGTTAGAACAATAATTTTATGAAGAATAAGCTATGAATTTGGATTTTTGTCTTGGTGGAATCTCGGGCTTGAGATATCAGTTGGGTTTATCATCATCTAATTATAAAATTAAATTATGGCTCAGAATTTTAGAATAAAAAATGTAGGGTGTTTTCCCTTACAATGGGAATAGGTAGAGTTTTAGTTAGGTTTTTTTTTCCTTGTAATTATATTTGAGTTCAATCTCATATTTGTCTGTTCCTAGCCATAGTAAAACCGTAATATATGAGGAACCATTGTGAGTATGGGGTTTATTCTAGATGGTATCTTGAGCTCGAGGTGTCGTTATATATGTAATGGAAGTAAAATATTCATCATTCAGGCATTATGCTATAATCTGAATTTCTCATGTAACAGAGAAGAAAAATTAAAATTAGATATAATTTGTGGCAACTAGCAAGGCATTAAATTGTTAAAAGCTTTCTTGGAATACATGGTAAAGTTAAAGATGTTGAATTGAAAATTTACATAGATAGCGTGGATCAACTTTATTGAGACCCTAAGCATAACGACTTAGTTGCAACTGCAGCAGGAGACATAACAGTTCGTCTATGGGCTGCTCGTAGTAAGTGGTTTGCATTCTTAAACTTGCTCACTATGCACAAACATTGTATCTAAACTCGAGTAATATTAAATAGAGTTCATCGTCCAGGGTATGATACGTAATTTGAAAGTACATATGCAGTCTACCATTATAGTTGCAAGTTGTGCTTGTTTTCATTGAATACGGCAACTTTTTAGCACACAATCACACACACAACACTCATCTCCATATTTGATTTAAATATCACTTCATAAATATAGTCTCTAAGGTCATGGTATTTGCTGAAACACTAATGTTGCTAGCAGTGAAGTTATCTGGAGAGAGATCATCAGGCAATCGTTTCCTTTATTGTTAAAAAATTATGAGAATTTGCGACAGGAGTTTCCCTTACTACCCTATTTTGACGTGTAAATGACTATACAGGAAGATGCATTTGACAATACATTTTCTACTAAACTTAAGGAAGTATTCAACATAAGGAAATACGTGCATAATTGGTGTGTGGAAATAGGACTATTTTATTTTCATATTGTTAAGAACTCTGTTACATCCATTGAATACAATCATATGAAAGGAAGGGTTTAACTAATCCTTTGAAGCAATATTGTTGCATACTGACATCTGGTTCTTTAGGTGGAAAATGTTCTTAGCAGGTTGAACTCAGTGGAGAAAATATAAACATCACATACAAACCTGATGGGACTCACCTAGCCGTGGGAAACAAGGTAGCTAAAGAATTTGATCTCTCTCTCTCTCTCTCTCTCTCTTGCATACTGTTTACATGAGCCATTTTAGAATACTGGGCGGTATACACTCTTTTCGGGAGCGATGTTGCAGCGAAATGAGTTGATCAGGGTATAACAAGCTTAGGAGTTAGAATTCAATGAGTAAACATGGAATTTTGAGAGCATACTAAGAAGTAATGTGCCGAGGACAGTATCAACACATATTTAGCTGAATGGCCATTCTATATAACAAATGTTCTTATTTTAGGTTGTTGATGTAACGAGAGCATGGAGTGCTCGATGATTATGTATGTAATCTGGACTAGATTGAGTGAAACATATGCCAATTGGTATGTTCAACTGATGACTGTCAAACTCATGTTTTCAAACTTTGTTCTTCTTCTATATCAATTTGTTCTATAATCAAGGTCTCTTCAATCACAGGCACCGATTGTTATTGAGTACTTGATAGCAAATGGATCTACACATGCAGTTGATGACATTATCAACATAATTTCAAATTTTGAGTATAGCTTCTCGATCCTTTACAGAAGTGAACTTTATTTTTTTGTTAATTTACTTTGTATTTACTTGCTTTATGTTTATCAATTCCCTTTCAGGCTACGCATATGTTGTGCCTAATGGGAATGATTCTTGGAACAAATGTAAGAAAGAAATTTGAAACGCTTGTAGCACTTCTAAATGACAAGGAAAAAATATAGGCAGTCAGGAATAAAGCTGATGCTAATTCCTTTGTGCCAGCTCGTATATATATATATATATATATATATATATATATATATATATATATATATATTTATATATATATATATATATATATATATATATATACAATGAAATTGTTCTTGTGACATACAGGGGTTTACCTATACTTTGCTTATCACTTAATCATAGTTGCACTATTTATTTCCTTACATGCTTAAGGAAAAAAATCAATCCATATGATGCCTTACTATTTGTTCTCCTATTGGCAATATGACTTAGCTTCATTCATGGCATATATCTCTTTCGTCTTCTGCTAATTGTCTACTTTCATATTCCTCCCAACTTTTTACAGAAGAAATAATGGTCAAAACCATGGATATGGCGCAAATGCATGATTGTGGCACAAACTGAAGTTTATCACAGGGAGCTTCTTGAACAAGTTGAAATTACAAAAGTAATTATATTGTCTGCACATGAAGTTAGGACAGTGTTATATCCCCTTAATTATTTCAAATATTTGATCTAAATTTACACCACGTGAAGCTGGAATTCACCAGCTGAACTGGTTTGGTGTTGAGGGAGAGTACAATTTCATGGCTTTTTGGAAAAAGAGTGAGCTTTTGTCTTTCACTTGTGGAATTTTGAAGGAATTATCATTCCATAAAAATTTCTTTTTGTGGCAATCTAAAAGTGCATGAGCTTTCTTCAATATCCGGTAGTTAGAAAAGAAAATAGCAAGAATATTATCAAATTATGTTCGTGCAATATGAGTTGTGCTTTTGGCTGAAATTTGTTCAATATAGGATTTTATAGTTTATCAAAGTGATTATAGTGCAGCTATTTTTGGGCAATGTAAAATTGCTTGAACCTCCATATGTGAATTACTCATTTCCAAGGATTTTGGTGGCCTTTGTATTTCAAATCAAAGATGATAGTAATTTATATTATACTTTCATCTCCAAATTTTTTAAGAGTGCATATTGATTTAGAAAATGGTCAATAATTGATATAAAGCCTTAGGAACTTGTTTTGAAATTCGATAATGGTTACATATGTATAGTTTATATGAATTTTGCTTAAGCAGGTGGACGGCGATCATCCTCTGGGGAATCCATTTGTAAAATTCAAAATTGGGCAACTTGTTAATGAACAAATTGTTGCAAGTACCCAGCAATCTGGATTAAAGGGTAAAGGATATGAATGGAAGTTGTCCACTAGACCCTCACTTTGTACTAATTCTTTTGGTGGTTACATATGTTTTTCTTTTATTAAACATTGTTTGAAACTTGGGAAATACTTTCAGTATCGAATCAGTCATTAAATTTGCTGAACCTATGTGTGCCTTAATTTTTTGTGGGAGATGAATTCTTTCCTTCCTATATGTGTCCTCAAAATTTCTATTCTTATAAGATATTTGTAGTCTTTAAATGACCTTGTTACATCTTTGTTATCAGGTAATATATAGATGCAGAAAGAAATTGTATAGCACTGGAAAACAAAGAGTGGGTAGAAGGACGATACTGCATTCATATCTAAGAACTGGGAACCTGATGCAATACATTTTGTTACTTAAATTGCTACATTCACCTGGTGAGTCCTTTCTCTGTTGCAGTCATATCCTTTAAGATTTTATTCAATTTGTTGGAAACATAACTATGGAACTGCAACATGGAATTCAGTTCCTCTGTATCACTTCTACTTGTGGTTGTTCCTTCATGCTTCCATCATGTGCAGCCATGCCACTATAACTGTGACCTTCTCCATCATAAACCAGTTCCCGGCACTCTGTTGTTTCCCATAATTGAAAGTTGCGAAAACTTCTGATAGGATGTGTACCTTCCACATATCAACTGGATTTGATGTTCATTTGCTCGTTTTTCTATATTGGAAATGCAACATGTAACTATTATTTTAGAATTTAACGACATTCAAGATGTCTCTTTACATTTTCTCTGTCAATGGTATTTTCCCATTTTCTCATATAAGAATACTTACTCAATCTTGGTCAATTCGAAGAATTAGGATAAAAGCTTTAATAGTTGTTGTTAGTCACTGTAGTATAATACATTGCATCTTATAGCTTGTATATTATACTTGTGTTAGAGGAACTGATGATCTTATTTTGCTACTATTTGCAGTCATCGGAGCACGTGTCCTAAAGCTCATCCTTGATGATACTTTTGAGCAGAAGAATGAGATTGCAAAAGTTGTAGAAGACGAACTCGAAAAGGCTGTCTGATGGTTCTATTAATGTAATATTGGTTATATTGGTATAACATGACGTCATTAACATAGTATTTGAGTGTATTGTTAATGAAGACATGTACAAACTGATGTAATAGGAAATTTTGGAATCATTAGTAATTTATCTTTAAAAATTTTGAGATTGAAATAATATTGTTTAAGTTCAATGTTGACAATTTGAAAAATTATGAAATAAAATATTTTTGGTTGATATTACAAATTATTATTATTTATTGTTGTTTTCCTTATATAGAATATTGTATACATAATACAAATGGAAGAATATAGATGTAAAAATAGATACTATAAAAATGATGAACATTTAATGGCACATAAAATACATTTTTGGTAAATAAAGACGATACATACAAGTCATTTTTTGTAAAGAAAAGTATAATGATGACACAGAAGATGATACATATAAGACATTTAATGACGCACATATGTCATCTTTTATAAATAAATATGACGTGTGTTGAGCTCTTTCGTACATAAAGATGACGCATAGAAGTTATCTTTTGTATATAAAGATGACGTATAGAAGTTATTTTTCATAAATAAAGATGACGCATAAAAGACATCTTTTATAAATAAAGATGACGTGTGTTGAGCTCTTTTGTACATAAAGATGTCGTATAATAGTCATGTTTTGTAAATAAACATGATGCATAACAGTCATCTTTTGTAAATAAGCATGACGTGTAAAACTCATCTTTTATAAATAAAGATGACGTGTGTTTAGCTCTTCTGGAAATAAAGATGATGCATAGAAGTCATCTTTTATAAATAAAGACGACGTGTGTTGAGCTGTCATTGTTTTCTTCCGATAAAAGTCATCTTTTGTAAATAAAAATGACGCATAGAAGTCATCCCTTATAAACAAAGATGATACATATAAGTCATCTTTTGTAACAGAAAGTTGATGTGCGTTGAGATGTCATTTATTTTCGTGATAAAGATGACACCAACGTAGATGATGGCCAAATAAATGTCATCAATTAGCATATTTAGCCGTCATTGTTAACCATTTTTGTAGTAGTGTGAATATATGAAACTTTCCATGATCAACTTGTACTATTTAACATTTCTCTGCAACGTCTCGATTGATTCCAAATAATGTACCATTTCGCCACAACATCCCTATTTGGTTCAAAATAGTTTACCATCCTTATTCTTTCCTCCAACATTCATGTAATTTCTTAGCACATTATAATTCTCCCCTATGGCTTTGTTTGAATTCAGCATATATACCACTTAGTTCGGATCATACACATATTTTAGGCATCCCAGAAATATATGCATTTCAACCAAGTTCAGTGATAGAGAAGCGAACGAGCTACGGTATAACTTCATTTTCTAATATCAACAAATCCTCTTGAGCATCTCGTATAGTCTTAACTCATTTATTCAATCTCCTAACCAACTATTAACACAATGAATGTTACCAATTCCAACTCGAGTAATTTTCCACAGCCGACCAATTTTTTTGAATTCCGACTTAGTTATATCAAGATTTCCAACGAATCCCGAGTTTCCTTTCAAGTGCATTGTCATTCATACCACCAAAATTGATAAAGCCAATAGCCACATTTTGTTTTGACACCACGATTCTCATCGATCAACTCATGTACCCATTATCGTTCGCATCCATATGCTTTATTTGCAACATGTAAAATTTTCGATTATGGTCCATCTTCCAAGTTCTACCATCATTCGACTCTAGCAAAATTTCCTGATGTACTCAAAATTTTCTTGTGTTGATCAAGCCAACAATTATCATCTCGCACGTGCAACTCTTATTTCCAGCAGCATTAATTCCGAGGGTCATTTCAAAATTGCATTCGCTCTCGTCGATCTCGACTACCTATACTATCCCATTCCGTCGTACACTTATTCTCAATATCGATATGATTATCCATCGATAAAATTATTCCGACTACTTGATGCAACTACCATTAATTTGTGCATCTCAATATGATTCAACCGACTAACCAATTCAAACAAATTTCGACATTCCAAATAAAGGCAACCAAGTTCTGAAATCAATATGATCTTTCATTCCATCCAACGTTATAACATCGAATTTTTCAATCTCCATTTCATTTCGAAGTTTACTTCACAACATATCTCACTCATTCCGACTATCCTACGCAATATTAGTAGGGTCATCCTATGGGTCTCCAACATAAAACTTAGCCTTCAGTCAAGTCTCTACGGTCAGCTATTCTAAGCTAAACCAGACATTCAGCTAACTCATCTAAGATGGATAGCTAATAGTGACATACTTATCTCTTATCTTAGAGGCAACCAATTCTTATCATAGGGACTCTATCTTATCTCAGGAATAATTTATGATACGACCAAGCTAAGGGACATGGGACGCTACCCCATGTTTTCTATAAACAAAGTTATACAAACTTTTTTGTATTTCAAACAAGAGAAGTATAAGAGATTCCTAAACAGAAAATCTAAGTACATTTTTTATTATGTAAAAGTGTGACGAGGAAGATCGAGCATTGTAATGGCTCCTTTACTCTGTTGAAGATCTGATGACGAGAAGAACTTGCTCCGACTATATGAGTACCTGTGAATGGTGATATGGGTTTGCCAATCAAGAAGCAGTCGAAGATCTTGAATGAAGGAAGACTTCTTCTATTTATAGGCGAGCACATATACGATGTGCGTAGGAGTTTTTGAAGCGCAGAAGCGCTGCGCGCACAAGAAAATAGTTAAATCTGTTGTAACTGCACTGTTGGAGCTGCTGCCGAGCTGACACGTGGCAGTTATTGAGATTTGCCTGTTACTGAGATCTTGGGTGGTTAGCATCCGTTCATAAACATGACTGAGTCAATGCCACATGTCGTATGTATATCGCTCAAAGATCTCGTTCAGTTTAAACAAACTGGATTTGATAGTATCTAAAGAGATACGATTGCCATACTGGCCATGTGGCCTTATTTTGTTAAATGCCACACTGTGAAGGAGCTGTGCGCCGTTTGGGCTACACTTCTGGACGTCTATAAGGATACATTTCTTGACGCCTCTGAGGATGTGCTTCTTGGAGTCGCGTTTGGAGACGTGCCTTTGGCAGACAGCTGCCTACTGCTATCTGACAACTAACAACTTGATAACTGTCAATAGTTATCTTCTGACACTTGTTTGGTGTGTCATTAATGCTGAAGTAACAACACAATGTATGTGTCTCGTTCTGAGCGCTGTGCTTCTGGGTCTCCAGGGTGCTGTGCTTTTGAGGCATTGAGTTACTGTGCTTTTGGGTCGTGGAGACACTGCGCTTTTTGGGGTGATGAGTCACTATGCTTTTCGAGTCACTGCGCTTTTGGGGCGTTGAGTCAATGTCTCCTTAATTTCTGCCACTTTGAGGGGCTCGAAAAGTGGTGACTAATAGACTTAGTTAGAGGCTTCAATAAATGAGATTCATTGTGATGAATTCTAGGTTCATCCAATTTACTCAGAGTCTTTGACTTGCTGCCACTGGCGTGCGGGTTGGACCACATACAACCTATAAAGGTGAGCTTTCGAGGGAGCTATTGTTCATTGCTTCTTGGCACTTTTCTGTCATGCTCGATCTCGACTTAGCTTCAAACGGCCGTAGGCCTCACATAAGTCGACTGTTGGTTGTAGATCTCTTCGTTCAAAGAAGTCGTAGTCTTGGTGTAGGATAACTTCAGAGTTTCAAGACGTACTTGAGCGTTTAGCATGATGGGTTCGAACCTGAACAACATCTTGGCTGTATTCTGCTTCGGAACATTGAGACATTGGCTACAGGGTTTGGGTTGATTGCCGACCCTTCGTTATGCTAGAAGAGCCACAGGTTGGCTGATGAGGAGAACACTCGCTCGTTGACAAGGAAGTGATTCGCTCTGACGAGGAAGTGATTCGCTCTGGAGAAGAAGAGTGATGCGCTTCTATGGGCTGCACACTTATAGGCTGTGCATATTTGTAAGCTACGCACTTTAGGCTGAGTAGATAGTCTTTATATTTAATCATGAAAAATTTGTAATAGACCTTTGTAATCATGTTTTAATAAAGCATATTTCTTCATGTACATCGCTTTTATGTTCTTTGATGTGCGCAACAATTTTGTGTCTCCTGCGCCTTATAGATGCTGCACTTTTTTCATGCTTCTACACCCCAATCCCATGAACTTATTCCCAAATTCGAACAACTAAAATATCATAGCCAACAATTTCGAAACTTAGGCAACAAACCGACACTCTAGGGTCAAGTCTATATGTCCGTACTCATCCTCGGGCTATATCCAGTAAAGTTATTCTAGACTTACCCACAACCGAGAAAATCTATTCAATAATTCTTATCGGTCAATCTCGAAGCCATCATATAAATTTTATCAATTAAACATCCAAATCTTCAGTTTTCATTTGCATAGACGCATCATCACCTGTTTGATTCGACAAGTATTCTCATATCGTACTCAATTTGTGTTTATTCAATCGACCCAACTATTTCGAGTTGTAATCCAACATCGCCACTTCAATAGTCTATCATTTACGATCTCTTTACTTCGGTCTCTTAGTGTAAGCCCACTTCCCAATTTTTTTAATTTTTTAATTTTATTTGTTTATGATTAATTTTATGGCCATTGTGAGTCATACCAAAGCTTGTTGGTGGGCTATAACCATATTAAGGTCATATGACCTCTAGATAGATTATATATGTATTATTTAGCTATTTTATATTTTTCTACAATTTTTGGATATTTGTAGGTATTTAATATTTAAGGTTTTATTATTTTTTAGGACTTTCAGGATTTAATGTAAGGTCATACGGGGGTATTTCGGGACCAAATATTTTTATTTGGGCTCTAAATGACTAAAAATATTTTCTAGAATATTTTAGAATTTTTCTGGATTTTTTTAGAATTTTTGGGAATTTTTATATAATTAAAACCTATAGAAATAATATTTTATAGGCTTTAGAAATTTACTGTGAGGTCACATGATGATATTTTGTGTTAAAATATTTTATTTATATTCTAGACAATTAGAAATATTTTCTAGAATTTTCTACAATTTTTCTGATTTTTTTTGCAATTTATTTTGATTTATTTGGACTTAAAATAATTTTTAAATGATTTTTTCAATTAAATAAAAATTACCCAATAATCCACCCGGGGAGGGGGGGGGGGAGGGGGGCACCTGTCGGCGCTGCTACAGTAACCGCCTCTCTCTCTCCTATATATATGCATTGTATGTTCACAAACCCTAATTAATTATAGCCTCCTCCTTTTGGAGTTTGATCCTGGTGATTCCCCGACTTCCCGTGGCGATTGCTGTCAACTCGGACGTTATTTTCGCGTGCCGTTTTTTTTGTTGGAAGCGTATTGAGGTATAGTTTATGAATATCTAATTTATTTTCGTAATTTCTGAATCTAAATTTCTAGAAAATTCGTAGAGTGTCGATTTTCCGAAACTTGACACGTTTTGGTATTTTCGAGATTTCGGGAGAACCAGAAATCGAAATCATGAACCGTTTGAAGTTTCGAAAAGTTAACACAGAGCTATATGACATATAATTTTTCTAGAAATTATTTCGTTCATATCGTATTTTATTTATTCTTTGAACTCAGAACTGATCGGTTGATCCCCGTTTTGTGCACGATTAGCCATAACGACGATATCTTTTGACCAAAGCATAATTTTGTGACACGGTCAATTCCAGCGCACTCTTGACGCTAAAATCTACCAAGGTGCACTTTCAAAATCTAGAGTTCATAGCGTTTGACTAAAAAGTCAACGGTACATCTCGATTTGCGTGCCATGGTTTCCAATATTGAAAAACACGACTTTTGATGGCCAAACTTGCATGTTTAGATTATATTCAGATTATTATTAGGTTAAATTAGGTTTTAAAGTAAATTATTTTAGAATTAATTATTATTAGATTAGTAACCCAATTAGTCACTATTCCATGAATTTAGAACTAGAACATTAGAATTAATTTATGGTTTTCATGCACGGTTCGTGGTGCGATATATGTTATAGGTTGACAGCTTCTAGATCGGCATTCCCTCATCCTCTACTTGTGACTACGATTTGTGCAAGGATTCAGGCAAGTACAGTATTGCATTTATGTTTTAGTTCATTATAATGTTTACTCTATAGATTTCTCGTTTGATATTCCGTTGAGTCATTGCTTGATATTCCATTAAGACACCATTGTGACACGGTAGTTATCGTATCCTTCTTAGCGTATCCTTGACCGTTTTTGATTGTTAGAGAGTCGAGAGGGGAAATACTCGATAAATACGTGAACAAACCCAATTACCGTTACCGAATGATAGCTAAGTCATACATACCCACGTATGAGTTAGCCGTACCAATTACTGAATGATAGCCATCGTATGATGTGCCGTATTAGCCCAGCCGTTCACATATTAAAAGGTATTTCACACACACATAGTTGTTTCTATTGTTCTTCTATTTAGTTCCTGTCCTGCTAGATCATATCTTACCAGTTTATATCTTGCTAGTTCATATCCTGCTAGTTCATCTCTTGCTAGTTCTCTATATGCTCTTTGTCATCATTGTTTCTCGCTTGTTCTAACTTATTTTGGACTAATAACATTAATTGCAATATGGTTGTACTCTGCTCCTTTCTTGACTGGATCGTTGTTATAGGTGAGGTTGACGTGCCTACTCTTGCGCTATAGACCATACAAGGGGGAGATAGAGACTCGAAGGCTAAACCATAGAAGACTAGTTAGTTGTGTGGTAGTTTTCTATAAATGTAAAAGCTTACATTCTTCTTCAAATGTAAAACTTCTATATTTTGTAAAGTTGATTTAGTTGTTGTGAATGAGCAGTTAGTATTTATGAGCACTTTATTTATTGCGGGCTAGACAGCATACTACCGCTGATACCGCGACGTAGGCTGGGCTTGGACACGCACTCGTATCCCGAAAAGCGGATGCGGGTCGTGACAAGTTTTTATGGTGGCCCATGCAGATCAGTTTTTGCAAAAGATTGCGAACTTGTGGTAGTACTTAAGTTAGTCGTACTACTGCAAGCCTGCGACTAGGATGCTCATTCATAATTAGGTTTGATTTGATTTTATGAGAATGAATAGGACTAGGAGTCCCTTATTCAATTTGACCCTTGGATAGTTAAGATTGTTAAATAGGCCATGTGATTTAGCTAATGATTTATTGAAGTCTCGGTATGGATAAATCAAATATTTTTCTAAGAGAATATGTTATTTTGTTTTGACATATTTGTAGGATCCAAGGTGGGTAGAATATACGTTTGGTAAGTTAGGACTTCACAGAATTCAATTCCTAATTTAGATCATTTGTGCCATTTTATCTTATGCCTTCTCTAACCCTTATTTTATTTTCAAAACTATTTTGCGATCGTTTTATTTTCAATTCCTAATCTTGGTTTAATTATCTATATATTAATTCAAGTCGTCTTCGTTCATTTTGTGATCGTTTTGTTTTCAAAACTGATACTTTTACTCAAGTACAGATACTTATATTTTCTTATCATGATCGACTTATTTGAATTTATTGAAGTTCCTTTGAAATTCTTATGGATATAGTTGAAATAATTTTTGGTGACATACAATGGTAAGGCAGATGTGCACTGTCCTAATTTATTTGAATTATGGAGACTGCGGGTTCACTGCAGTCAGCAGCGCACTGGCGTGGCATGACCCCTAAGTTGAAATAATTTTAAGTATGCGTAGGTTGTCGAATATTACTAAAACTATATCCTAGTTGTATTATTGATCTTTTGATTTATTATGTCAATATTGGGTAGAGTTGATAAAGTGTTTGATAACATATTATACTCGAGACATGAAACCAAGGGTTCACGGCAGCCAGATGTACACTAGCGAGGCATGGATTCTCGGTTAAATGACTTCGGATATACTTATGATTTTCGAATATCATAGCGACTATATCTTTTATTGGCATACGACTATTAATTTTTTTTTTTCTTTCAAATTTATTTGATGTCTTATTTCTTGTTACCACCTTCTCTACAACTAGTAGTTCTTTATTTCTCTTATTTTTTTCTATTTTTGAATCGTCATCTTTTAAACCTATTTTTATCTTCCACTATATTTCTAAAACGTATTTAGATTTTGATTCTATATGCCTGATTAATTTCGATCATTCATCACATTATTTTTTTATTATATTCTTTGTTGTGCTTATTCATATCGATTGGTCATGTCATATTTTGATGATATTCTTGGTTGTGCCTATTTGTATCTTTTGAAATTTCGAGGACAAAATTTTTCTAAGGTGGGTAGATTTGTAAGCCCACTTCCCAATTTTTTTTAATTTTTTAATTTTATTTGTTTATGATTAATTTTATGGCCATTGTGAGTCATGCCAAAGCTTGTTGGTGGGCTATGACCATATTAAGGTCATATGACCTCTAGATAGCTTATATAAGTATTATTTAGCTATTTTATATTTTTATACAATTTTTTGGATATTTGTAGGTATTTAATATTTAAGGTTTTATTATTTTTTTAGGACTTTCAGGATTTACTGTAAGGTCATACGGGGGTATTTCGGGACCAAATATTTTTATTTGGGCTCTAAATGACTAAAAATATTTTCTAGAATATTTTAAAAATTTTCTAGATTTTTTAAGAATTTTTGGGAATTTTTATATAATTAAATCCTATAGAAATAATATTTTATAGCCTTTGGAAATTTACTGTGAGGTCACATGATGATATTTTGTGTTAAAATATTTTATTTAGATTCTAGACACTTTGAAATATTTTCTAGAATTTTCTAGAATTTTTCTGAATTTTTTTGCAATTTATTTTGACTTATTTGGACTTAAAATGATTTTTTGAATTAAATAAAAAATTACCCAATAATCCACCCGGGGGGGGGGGGGACACCTGTCGGCGCTGCTATAGTAACTGCCTCTCTCTCCTATATACATGCATTGTATGTTCACAAACCCTAATTAATTATAGCCTCCTCCTTTTGGAGTTTGATCCTGGTGATTCCCCGACTTTCCGAGACGATTGCCGTCAACTCGGACCTCATTTTCGCGTGCCGTTTTTTTTGGAAGTGTATTGAGGTATAGTTTCTGAATATCTAATTTATTTTCGTAATTTCTGAACCTAAATTTCTGAAAAATTCGTAGAGTGTCGGTTGTTCGAAACTTGACACGTTTTGGTGTTTTCGAGATTTCGGGAGAACCAGAAATCGAAATCACGAACCGTTTGAAGTTTCAGAAAGCTAACACAGAGCTCTATGACATATATTTTATCTAGAAATTATTTTGTTCATATAGTATTTTATTTATTCTGTGAACTTAGAACTGATCGGTTGATCCCCGTTTTGGTCACGATTAGCCATAACGGCGATATCTTTTGACCAAAGCATGATTTTGTGGCACGGTCGATTCCAGCGCACTCTTGGCACTGAAATCTACCAAGCTGCACTTTCAAAATCTAGAGTTCATAGCGTTTGACTAAAAAGTCAACGGTATGTCTCGATTTGCGTGCCATGGTTTCCAATATTGAGAAACACGACTTTTGATGGCCAAACTTGCATGTTTAGATTATATTCAGATTAGTATTAGGTTAAATTAGGTTTTAAGGTGAATTATTTTAGAATTAGTTATTATTAGATTAGTAACCCAATTAGCCACTATTCCGTGAATTTAGAACTAGAACATTAGAATTGATTTATGATTTTCATGCACGGTTCGTGGTACGATATGTGTTATAGGTTGACAGCTTCTAGATCGGCATTCCCTTATCCTCTACTTGTGACTATGATTTGTGCAAGGATTCAGGCAAGTACAGTATTGCATTTATATTTTAGTTCATTATAATGTTTACTCTATAGATTTCTCGTTTGATATCCCGTTGAGTCATTGCTTGATATTCCATTGAGACACCATTGTGACACGGTAGTTATCGTATCCTTCTTAGCGTATCATTGACCATTTTTGATTGTTAGAGAGTCGAGAGGGGAAATACTCGATAAATACGTGAACAAATCCAATTACCGTTACCGAATGATAGCTAAGTCATACACACCCACGTATGAGTTAGCCGTACCAATTACTGAATGATAGCCATCGTATGATGTGCCGTATTAGCCCAGCCGTTCACATATTAAAAGGTATTTCATACACACATAGTTGTTTCTATTGTTCCTCTATTTAGTTCCTGTCCTGCTAGATCATATCTTACCAATTTATATCTTGCTAGTTCATATCATGCTAGTTCATCTCTTGCTAGTTCTCTATATGCTCTTTGTCATCATTGTTTCTCGCTTGTTCTAACTTATTTTGGACTAATAACATTAATTGCAATATGGTTGTACTCTGCTCCTTTCTTGACTGGATCGTTGTTATAGGTGAGGTTGACGTGCCTACTCTTGCGCTATGGACCATACGAGGGGGAGATAGAGACTCAAAGGCTAAACCATAGAAGACTAGTTAGTTGTGTGGTAGTTTTCTATAAATATAAAAGCTTACATTCTTCTTCAAATGTAAAACTTCTATATTTTGTAAAGTTGATTTAGTTGTTGTGAATGAGCAGTTAGTATTTATGAGCACTTTATTTATTGCGGGCTAGACAGCGTACTACCGCCGATACCGCGGCGTAGGCTGGGCTTGGACACGCACTCGTATCCCGAAAAGCGGATGCGGGTCGTGACACTTAGCAACTTATATTTAATTTCTCGATTTTCATATCATCGATACGGTCTGTACTCTTTAACCAATAAATAAGGCAAATATATAATCATATTTCTTTCGACAACATCCTTTATGAATCTTTCGTCAGCACCAAATAGGTCATCTCTTAGCAATTCACGTTAACCATCAATATTCGTTTTGCATAATCTCTTTGTGATTCCATAAGAAGATTTACTAACATCCGTATATCGGCCATCTTAGTGGATATGATATAACTCATTTAGTTAAGTCATCATCCAAGAATTCTATATTTTACCCAAACTCGTTATTCATGCGGCAACATTATCCGCCACAGGTCTATTACATATTACTGCATCTCGATACTTATTCGTATTCCAGCCATCAGAGTCTCATAAGGAACATCTACTCTTTCATGCATAAAGGGGCAAGTGCTCATTTCTCTATGACTCAAAATAGTTAAGGGTCATAACTTGTTAATTCGGGATACATCAAAATCTCTCAAGCACACTGCACATGTGCAAAAGCCATCTTTTCCCTCAAGTCCATTCTCTACTTTTTGGGTCGCTGATGCAACTCTCTGCATCCTCTGAATCATTCGCAACATCTGGATAGACGCTTAATATCACCATCAATTTGTCGATATCCAACATGTAATTTTATTTACTCAATCCCAAAATCATTCAATATTTGGTCTATATTTTTTCTTCAAAAATTATTTGATAGCAACACCCCACCATCGTTTATGAACCTACAATCCTTTCACCTAACTGATTTAAGTCATCGTTTGAATCTATAATTTGTACCATTCCCAACCAAGGCATTCATTTCATATTCTCAATTTTTTATTACCCAACATAACACTAACTATCAGAGTCTAACGACTGTTCATCCGAACTCATCAAAATCTTGCATCGAGTTATCCGAACTTAATTATCAAAGGACATGCCTAGCCGTCATGTATCAATCGTAAAATTTCTCTTTCACACCAAACCAACGTCCATAATGGACTATCCATCCCGTAGTGGCTCTGCTGACCACAAATACCAACTAATTATCTCGCATCCGCATCTGAAACATAACCAAGCCAACACACATAAGCGAACTTAAAATTCGGTTGATTCCCATTCACTGAAGTCATACACAATTCTTTTCCAACATACCATGCCATAACCCATTGTTGATTGTCACATAACAATCGACTTCTATGAATCCTATACTTAAGACAACAAGCACACATTACCAACTAATCATTGCATCGTATCATTGTTATTTGTTTCGGTATCATTAAGAATTCAATAAAGCACACATAACACAGCCTACATATTTAGACTTATTGTATAGAACACCCAATGAGCGGCCAGGAGGATCAACAGATTTTGAGTCAAGGATGCAACTTAGAATAATTTTGAAGCAACGCTGAATAATTGCAGATTCACCTTGAGTCATCATGGAAGCAACTTTGATTCATTACGAAAGCAACTTTGAGTAATCGCAGAAGCAACTTTGAGTCATCGCGGAAGCAACTTTGAGTCATCGCGGAAGCAGCTTTGAATCATCATAAGAGCAACTTTGATTTGAAACAAATCGAATAAGAATCCAAAGACGTAAAGTCGTGCTCTGATACATTTCTATCACGTCCCGATCCCGGATGATCGAAAACTAGACATTAGACGTAATGCCGTACAATTCTAGATTGTACTTTTATAAGACAAGACCATTAAAGTTTCGGGTATTGTAACGCCCCAGTCCCAAAATACATAGGACCAAGTACGTAAACATACCAGCTGTATATATATAAAGTATAAGGCCTTGTATGTATACATAAGCTGTAAAATGCAGTAAACCACAACAAACTAATCTCATCCACAAAATAAAGGAATAAAAGATAGCATATAATGAATTGTCTTGGAACAATATGTTGGGTGGAGACACATCCACTACCAACCAAAATAAAAAGGAAGAAGTACATGATATATAAAAGGCTAAGTGGAAGTAGCAAGGAGGAACCAAGTCACGTCATCTTCGAATAAATTGAGAAGACCACGATCCCGGCTAAGATACCTGCGGAAGACATGAACACACCTGGGGAATAACCAGGTCCTCAGACGGACGTAGCAAGATACAGAAAGAACAAGCTAATATGAAACGTCATAAATATAAGATAATATATAAAAGACTATCCTAGAAACAAATATGCAAATGAGATTCTAACCGCCTAATGTGCAATTTAGAGGACAACTTTCATGCGCATGGGTGGAATTTTAGGCTGTGTGTACGTAACTGGCATCCAGTCATCTGTATCCGGCCGTAACGTCCAAAATGTCAGAGGGTATCTACAAATATATCGCCACAGTTCCATCCGGAGACTGTGGTTTACCTGTTTGGATTCCCATACGCACTAGCGACTGTCCTCTCCCAATATTTCTCACACTGTTCAAGTCATGTCCATGGCTCGTCCAGTTTTGTAACTGCTTGAGTCTCTAAAACCCTAGTCACAGCAGTTACGATCATCTATCCGTCACACGACTTTAGAGAGGGCCAGTCCATAAGTCGTGTCCCTAGCAACATGTCTCCAACCGTGTAGTATGTTTGTCATGGCCAAGGAAGATATAAGGATATCCCCCAACAAGAAGGTAGTCCGCTAACACTAAGTTAACATGCATATAATAAAGTAAAACGACTAATAGAGTCGCTTGCACCCAAGTGTGGCTTGGACGCACAGTTTATAACAAAGGAAACTAACAATAAGAAACAAAATAAATAATACAGAAAATAAATAATTTGACAGTTAATTAGCAAGGTATACTTGCCTGGGTCCTGAACACTGTGGTGGCAAAGATCAGACAGGAAAGTAGGTGGAACAACGGCTGCTGAGGAACTAAGGTCCAAACAAACATCTTTGGATGCTGAAAATAGTCTATTATCTAATTATAATTAATAATATACCTATTAGATTTATTTTATAAATTCTAAAATTAGGATATGGCATAGGTTTTCGTATTAGCTTTCCGAAATACTAAACGGATCGTATTTTCATTTCCGAAAACTCCCGAAATCGCAAAAATACTGAAACACGTTTATTTTTCGGACATCTAATACTCAAATAGTTTTACAAAAATCTACAGAACGAATTTTGTCTATTAAAATATGTTTTTGGAAACCTTATCTCGATACGCTTCTTTTAAAAAAACTGGAGGCAAAACGGAGTTCGGAGCTAGGAGATATCGTCGTTCCAAGTTGCTCTTGCTACTAAAAAGCGGGACTGAATTCTAATGACGAATTTTAGAGTTTCTATTGGACTAAAAATAATTTCGAATTATGGATGATAGAAGGGGGATGTATTGGGTTTATATAGGTATTTATTTCAGATATATCTCCTAAATTAGATAGGAATTGATTTAAATAAATTGGTGTTTGCTTTGTTAGGATAGGATATATATAAATATGTTTTCCAAGTAGAAGTAGGATTAGTATTAATTTAAAATATAGTTTATATTTTTCTAAATTATCTATAACATTATTTAAAATTACTATATATAATAACTATAGTTTATATTTATTTAAACAACCTTCATCTAATCTCATTTATACAAGCTAAAATATCTAATACTAATTTGACATTTATTCTATATTATGTAAATAGTGTACAATATAAGTAACATGTAAAAAGTAATAAAAGTTATGAAATAAATCCTAAAATTTTGAGAAAAAGAAATTGTATAATATAGTTTAGATCCTTAATGTACTAGAAAAATAGCTTTATATATTTTTATACTAAATTCACCAATGAGCACTATACTAAATATATGTAAAATAATATAAATTATATAATAAGTCAATAAATAGTTATTTAAAAATCCAGAAATTCTACAAATATTTATTTTGAAAAATTAAGGGGTTTACAAAAGTTTATCTAGATAAGGACTAAGAAGAGTTTTAATTCCCCTTAGATTTTTTTACTATTTAATTAAAATTGATTTAAAAGTAACTCAATCCAATATAATCCAATGTAGATAGAGACTAGGATTTATTTAAACCCAAATAGATAATTCTATTATTAAATTTAAACCAATACATTCATATCTAAATCCAAATCCTATTTAAATATAGATAAATTACACATTTAAATTAAACTATTTAATTTAAATCAATAAATCAAATCACAATTTAATTTATCACAAATATATCCAAAATATCTTTTTATAAAATTTATATAATAATTAATTTCAAAAATTCTAATATATATTTTAAATATTAGTAGAAAATATCTTCAAAATACCCTTTAAATAATTTAGGTAAAAATAATTTCGAAAATAAACATAAATATTTACATATTTAAAATACCTTCTTGCTAAATAAATTATTATAAGTAATAAAAATAAATTTTGAAAATATACATGAAATAATTTCATGCGCTTTACACGAGTAGAATATTCACATAATCTATTTTTTCTAAATTACTACTTATTAAAATAAGATAGCCTTTTATAAATAACTAAAATAATAAGTTTTGGCAACCTCGATAGATACTTTTCATAACTTTTAATAAAAATAATTATTATATATATAATTTTGAAACCATTACCGATAATAAAATCAAAAACCATTTTTCTAAAAATATGTACCTCGCACATATTCGCACTTGACGAGTAAATACGAAAAAAACGCAAATTCCCGTGCGACGTACAATACGACTATGCGACGTATTAATACAAAAAAATCAGTACTAAAATATAGTAGAAATTTAGGAATTTTACATCCTACCCAACTTACAAGAATTTCGTCCTCGAAATTAAGAATAAGTAGGGGGTAAGAAGGCACAAGGGGTATATTGGAAATGACAATTCGACGAGTCCTTGGGCGAGGCAAGAAACAACATAAACAAGTATTAGAAAATCGTGATTTAGATAATAAATCACGGACATGGCTAATAAACGTAAAAGAAAAAGATTAAAAGTTTTAAGTAGATCCATATAAATAATTTAGAGTCTTAAGATATGGTTTCTTGGGAGTAGGTTGATGGCACGATTAGGAGAACGATTAGATTCACTCCTAATTGAAGTGATTAAGAATTCGTGATAGAAGGTCGAGGAAGGGACGAGTAGTTAAGACAAAGATATAGTCACATCGATTGTTAATGGTCATAAGAGATAAGATAGCTAGAGGAAATTCAAGTACTGCGCTTTTGTCCTTCTAAAATAGGTGAAAGCGAAAGCAATATAGAGTTCAAAGACGATATTATCGAATACGAATACGTGGTTCAAAGGCGGCCGAATAATTCAAAAAGAATCGTCAAGGCAATAGTGGATGAGATTCTAAGGGGTAAGTTTAACTATATCTCAACTACTTAGGATAATAGTGTGAAAGGCGAACCAAAGTGCACTATGTTGATCAGACCATCATGCACCGGTTCTGAGTAGACAATATGTTAGTGGGGCCCCCCAATAAAATATATGTCTTTGAACAAGCTTGATAAAAAGTAAGCTTGCAAAAATTAGGCTATTTAGCAGCATTAGTCACGATGGTAAAAACATAGGCACGAGAGCGTAAGAGTGAAAGAATGTATAATTAGTTCAGCTCCTTAAGAATCTAAGTCCTGTCATGTGATTATTCCTATACATTCATCCTACTGTCTTTTATCTAAGGCTTGGTGGGCTAGATAAATTTGGGTCCTATAAAGACTATAGTCTAAGTAATCATGTTAATATGGGTCACAAGGAAAATAAATGCTAGGTCGTGAGGTGTCTACCCAACTTACAAGAGTTAAACTAGTGGTGTGATGGAACAATGGGACAAGTCTACCTAGTATGGATTACCTTTCTAACCAACATCAAGCACGAAAAAAAAGGATAAGAATTAACGGTAGAGGGAATCAAGCAAGATGCAAATCAAGGGATTCAAAATAGAATTGAGAAGGTCAAGTATGTGGATGAGATCCTAGACTCTAATCCTATCCGCAGGCTTACTTGGTACGATAAAGTAACCAAACAATTTATCTTGACCTGCATGGGCCACCACAAAAATATGTAACGCCCCGATCCCAATATACGTAGGACTAAGTACGTAGACGTGCCAGCTGTATACATACGAAGTACATGGACCTTGTATGTATACATAAGATGTAAAATACAGTAATCCAAGACAAACTAAATCTCATCCACAATGTAAAGAATAATAATATAAAAATCAACTTGAACATTTATGATACAATCGTTGGGCGGAGACAAAGTCCACTACCAACTACCTCAATGAAAGATATGTGCAAGAGTAGATCCATAAAATGGCAAGACGAACCATGCGCAATCATCTTCGAAGGAATGGAGAAGACCACGGCCTTGGCTAGGATACCTGCGGAAGACATGAACACACACCTGGGGAAGAACCAGGTCCTCAGACGGACGTAGCAAGATACAGGAAAAACAAGCTAATATGAACTGTCAGAATAATAAAATAATATAATAAAGACTTTCCTAAACATAAATATGCAAAGGCGATTCTAACCGCCTAATGTGCAATTTATAGGACAACTTTCATGCGCATGGGTGGGATTTTAGGCTATGTGTACGTAACTGGAATCTAGTCATCTGTATCCGGCCGTAACGTCCAAAACGTCAGAGGGTATCTGCAAATATATCGCCACAGTTCCATCCGGAGATTGTGGTTTACCTGTTTGGATTTCCATACGCATTAGCGACTGTCCTTCCCCAATATTTCTCACACTGTTCAAGTCATGTCCATGGCTCGTCCACTTTTGTAACTGCTTGAGTCTCTAAAACCCTAGTCACAGCAGTTACGATCATCTATCCGTCACACGACTTTAGAGAGGGCCAGTCCATAAGTCGTGTCCCTAGCAACATGTCTCCAACCGTGTAGTATGTGTGTCATGGCCAAGAAAGATATAAGGATATCCCCCAACAAGAAGGTAGTCCGCTAACACTAAGTTAACATGCATATAGTAAAGTAAAACGACTAATAGAGTCGCTTGCACCCAAGTGTGGCTTGGACGCGCAGTTTATAACAAAGGAAACTAACAATAAGAAACAAAATAAATAATACAGAAAATAAATAATTTGACAGTTAATTAGCAAGGTATACTTGCCTGGGTCCTGAACACTATGGTGGCAAAGATCAGACTGGAAAGTAGGTGGAACAACGGCTGCTGAGGAACTAAGGTCCAAACAAACATCTTTGGATGCTGAAAATAGTCTATTTTCTAATTATAATTAATAATATACCTATTAGATTTATTTTATAAATTCTAAAATTAGGATATGGCATAGGTTTTCGTATTAGCTTTTCGAAACAATAAACGGATCGTATTTTCGTTTCCGAAAACTCCCGAAATCGCAAAAATACTGAAACACGTTTATTTTTCGGACATCTAATACTCAAATATTCTTATAGAAATCTATAGAATGAATTTTGTCTATTAAAATATGTTTTTGGAAACCTTACCTCGATACGCTTCTTTTAAAAAAAATTGGAGGCAAAACGGAGTTCGGAGCTAGGAGATATCGTCGTTCCAAGTTGCTCTTGCTACTAAAAAGCGGGGCTGAATTCTAATGACGAATTTTAGAGTTTCTATTGGACTAAAAATAATTTCGAATTATGGATGATAGAAGGGGGATGTATTGGGTTTATATAGGTATTTATTTCAGATATATCTCCTAAATTAGATAGGAATTGATTTAAATAAATTGGTATTTGCTTTGTTAGGATAGGATATAGATAAAGATGTTTTCCAAGTAGAAGTAGGATTAGTATTAATTTAAAATATAGTTTATATTTTTCTAAATTATATATAACATTATTTAAAATTACTATATATAATAACTATAGTTAATATTTATTTAAACAACCTTCATCTAATCTCATTTATACAAGCTGAAATATCTAATACTAATTTGACATTTATTTTATATTATGTAAATAGTGTACAATATAAGTAACATGTAAAATGTAATAAAAGTTATGAAATAAATCCTAAAATTTTGAGGAAAAGAAATTGTATAATATAGTTTAGATCCTTAATGTACTAGAAAAATAGCTTTATATATTTTTATACTAAATTCACCAATGAGCACTATACTAAATATATGTAAAATAATACAAATTATATAATAAGTCAATAAATAGATATTTAAAAATCCAGAAATTCTAGAAATATTTATTTTGAAAAATCAAGGGGTTTACAAAAGTCTTATCTAGATAAGGACTAAGAAGAGTTTTAATTCCCCTTAGATTTCTTATTATTTAATTAAAATTGATTTAAAAGTAACTCAATCCAATATAATCCAATGTAGATAGAGACTAGGATTTATTTAAACCCAAATAGATAATTCTATTATTAAATTTAAACCAATACATTCATATCTAAATCCAAATCCTATTTAAATATAGATAAATTACACATTTAAATTAAACTATTTAATTTAAATCAATAAATCAAATCACAATTTAATTTATCACAAATATATCCAAAATATCTTTTATAAAATTTATATAATAATTAATTTCAAAAATTCTAATATATATTTTAAATATTAGTAGAAAATATCTTCAAAATACCCTTTAAATAATTTAGGTAAAAATAATTTTGAAAATAAACATAAATATTTACATATTTAAAATACCTTCTTGCTAAATAAATTATTATAAGTAATAAAAATAAATTTTGAAAATATACATGAAATAATTTCATGCGCTTTACACGAGTAGAATATTCACATAATCTAGTTTTTCTAAATTACTACTTATTAAAATAAGATAGCCTTTTATAAATAACTAAAATAATAAGTTTTGGCAACCTTGATAGATACTTTTCATAACTTTTAATAAAAATAATTATTATATATATAATTTTGAAACCATTACCGATAATAAAATCAAAAACCATTTTTCTAAAAATATGTACCTCGCACATATTCGTACTCGACGAGTAAATACGAAAAAAAATGCAAATTCCCGTACGACGTACAATATGACTATGCGACGTATAAATACAAAAAAAAATCAGTACTAAAATATAGTAGAAATTTAGGATTTTTACAGGTATTTCTCAGAAAATAACGACATCGCAGCAAACCAAGCAGGTAAATTAAACTCACAACAAGGTATGAAAAAATATTTCTCTTTATTGATAATTGCAATAGATTACAAGACTTGCAGCTGAATACAGAGTTTACAACATATTACAACAACTTTTGAATAGCCAACTGAATTCACTTGCCACTTAGGCTTACAACCAAAATTCACAATGAACTTGCCGATTTGGCTTCAATGAACTTGTCGATTTGGCTTACAATCTTACTAGTACAACTGAGTTACAATGTTCCATACATTATGTCCCGTATAACAGAAGACATCGTCTTACGATAAGAGCTTCTACACACCCATCCGATTCATCGATGCCAAGTACTGATCAAACAATTTCCCTATGCACGAGCACCTATAATAATACCCAAAAACGTGTGTCAGTACATTGCCGTGTACTGGTGAGCGGTACTGGACCAACTCACCTAAGAAGACAATACTAAGTAATCATGTGATAGAAACATTAGTAATGTAGTCTTTCTCGTTGCCTTAGGGTCAATTCCAGTTTACATCTAACAAGAAGTAAAGCATGCAGTTCTTAAAGTAGTATAATGTAAAACATATGCATTATCACCCTTTCGATGAATCTTACCCAGGATATAGTAGCCATCCATGTACATTTATAATACTTACTCTGCCTGTATAGGACATTGTTAGGAACAATATCGTATTTATCATATTCATCACTATTTAGGTGATTCTTACCAACAGCCGACATCCTTTCATATATGATAAATAACTTACTCTGCCTGCATAAGATATGACTAGCATGCGACCTGTCTATATACGGATCACTGACTACACGTCATCTCGGACTTGTGATTAGACGGCTCCCCTTCAGCGGCGGCTAGCTAGCCTAGTCTGGAAGGTTTCCGAATCACCGTGCTACTACTTCAGCACTATGTTCCCCCTAGGACGAATCGGTTCCGTGGCCTCGGAGTATCGTTCAAGGAACTATATCTTATCGACAAGTTGTCCATGACCATGGAAGTATATACAACTTCTATATATGAAGAAATGTCACGACCCACACCCGGTTTAGGGGCACGAGTACGTGGGTACATCCAGCCTACGTCGCAGTGTCGACGATAGAACGTTGTCCTAGGTCACAACAATCTAACACAATATTAAAATCTGACTAACAAGATATACTCTCCGAACGGAGAACAATCTCAGAAGATACAACTCAATCACAATTCTAAGATAGAAATAGCACGATAAGATAGATATGGAATCTTAAAAGAGAAATACAAATAGAAGAAAATAAGTCCAAGTGTCTAAACGACATTTACATCTCAACATCTGCATAATACAATCAAATACAACACAAATGAAATAAGATAAATAGCCTAGCTATCTAGCCTAGGCAATAGGGATGATGTCCTCAGCTAGAGCTGGATCCTCCTGTGGGTCCAACTCACAAGTGTCGTCTAGATGGGCTCCATAGTAAGTAGCACAGAACTCCCCATCCTCTGTAATATTTTTAACAGGTCCAGTCAGGACAGAAACGAGCACATAACTCTCACGCAGTTCATATCAAGAAAGAAAATGTAAAACAAGCAATATAATAGTATACATGAAGTACTGTAAGAGTTGTACATGAGTAGTAAGAGAAATATCTGGAAAACAAGATATATATATGGAAAGTAAGAACTGTAAGTGACAATAAGTGATTTAGAGCACAAGATGGTTATGTAATCGGCTTGATGTTGAACACGACTAAGTTACAGAGTTTGTAAACGAGTAAACTAAGGAATAATCACATAACTACTTCTACTCCCCCGTCCCCAATCAATACACAAGGATCCATTCAAGTTATGTTACGTACATTATGATTAGTTTGCACAAGAAGATCATGTGAGCACACGAGAATACATAAGAGCACACGATTTGTACACGAATAATATGAATACAAGGAGTACACGATGCACATGATAAAGTACACGAGCATGAAAAACCCGATGTATCCGTTGAGGGGATAACATCACATAAAAAGATCCATATAGTTCTAATCCGTGATAACAAGTTTCAGTATCAAGTAAAATAGTCTAGAGCAAGAATATAGATTCTAACAAGTATAAAACGATCAGAGAATGTACTCGCCTGATAACCTGAACAACTGATATGTATAGATGTCCAAACTGGAGCCACAAAGTCCTATTTAGAGCAATACAGGTTATGATGTGTTTAATAAGTAATAATTGAGGTTTATAATGTATTCTATATAATTCTAAGTCATTCTAGGTCAAAGTCAACTCTTGGTCAAACTTCAATCAAGTTAGCCAAACTAGGTTAGATTTGGTCAACACCTATTATTTGGTCAACCATCTAGTCAACCAAGGTCAACTAGTCCATCTCAGTTGTCACGCCCCAGAACCAGAATACTGGAGAGCGGGGGCAGACACAGCCAGCTACGTATATTGAAATAGAATACATCTCAACTATACGGTCACGGCTGTCTAGATATGAGGGTTTACTACAAGCCAGCAGTCTCTTAAGGTCAAGCCTATTGTCTCAATCTCAAGCAATTAACAGAGTTACAAGATGTTAGAGCATCAAATATATATATATAAGGCGTCCCAAATATTACATATTGGATGATCATGAAGCTAGTCGTACAAAATGATAGGACTAGCAAGAGTTCAGTCATACATGATCAACCATAGGATTTGTTAATCATGTTTACAGCCCGTAGGCAGACAGTAAGTAAATGTGCATCGAGCTAACAGGTGCTCGTCGGCTAAACGCCTCAAAAGAATAAATTTACATATAAGTGGGTGAAACAAAAAGGAAAACCCACTCTTGGCCCGGGTTCCGTCTAGTTGTCACCATTGGGCTGTAAGCTTGGTAGATCCTCGGGAGCTGCTCCGAAATCTGGCCACACAAAACCAGCTGGGTCAAACCCCAGAAAGAGCAAGTGCCACAAAGGAGGCCACAAATAAGAACAAAAGCCAGCATATCAGAACATAAAGAATAAAAGAAAGTACAAGTAGTAAAAGTACACAGAACGATAAACGACTAGGGACGTGGAACCATTCCGGGAGCCAGGTTACAATCCTTAAACCAAACAAGGACCGGGATTGTACCCCTTCGCCTGAATAGCTCACTGTCTCTACCCATTTATCGTTAGAGATAAGTTAAACAATCATGATCAAGAGGTAGCAGGTACTGGATCTAGACAAGACTTAGACAAGGCTGGACACCATTCATTCACAATCGGCCAAGCAAGTACTACGGCTTACTACTTTAACTAACTAGGGTTATCACAAGCCTTAATTACTAACAAGATGCAAGTGAGAAACTCCCAGTCCCAAGCCCTGCAGACCATCCAGTTATCCTTCCGCGGGTTGAGAGTTATAGTTGGGTACATCGCCCGGGAGACAAATGTACCCTTAGATGACTTAGAGGGTGCAACACATGACAGTGTGCTGGAAATGTGCTCTACTCGTCGGCAAGCTACAAGTCCATTAAAGCGCCCAGATAACGAGATTGCCTGTGACTGGGAATTCTCCATGTTCTAGTTTGATCTAATAATTAGCCTAATCCAATTTAGCGCGAGTCCCTGGCCGTGGTACCCAGGAAGTCACGTCCTAGACATGATGCAAGACAAGACAAGTGGATTGTGCAAACAAGCAAGCAGGAACACCCACGGTGTCAAGGCAAGCCAAGTCAAGTTATCAAGTCAAGTCAAGTCAAGTGTGCGCCGCCACGGGCCACTATCAAGTTATCAAGGTAAATCATGTCAGGGTACTTGTTAGGGGTGCGCCACGACGGGCCGCTATCAAGTCAGGTTGGTCGTGTCAGGAGTGCACCACTACGGGTCACTATCATGTTATACTAGTTCCTTGCCATACCAAGCCATGTACAATAGTCATTCAAACATAATAAGCAAAAGCAAGTTTATGACAAAAGGCGTAAGGATGAAAAATGGGCGTAAAACATCTGATAAAATACCAATATATATAGGGCTATAGAAGAGCCAAGATCAAGAAATAAACAATTCATCATAGACAAGTAGGTTGCACAAGGGGATCAGGGATTGGGCTACGCAGGGTGTGGACTGCGCATACAAGACTGCGCAAGAATTATCTTGCACAAGGGGGTTAAGGTCACAGGGTTAAAGGGTGCAGGAGATGAACTGCGTGGGGTATAGACTGCGCATGGACCAGGGGTACAGGGGCTGTCTTGTGCCTAGATTAGAGTGCGCAAGGGTAGACTGCGCAAGAGTTGGTTGCGCAGAGCATGGACTGCGCAGGAGCAGACTGCGCATGAGCAGGCTGCGCATGGGCAGACTGCGCAAAGGTTGAGTGCGCAGTGGTTGCTTTGCGCATGGCTGGCTTGCGCATGGCTGGCCTGCGCCAGCGCAATCCAGCGCAGCGCAAGCACTGGCTGAGGATCTTGCGCAAATGGCCATGCGCTAAAGAGCACAGGTCAGGGTGCGCAAATGGCCTTGCACTAAAGAGCGCAGGCCAGGGAATAGTGCACAATCGGCCAGGTGCTAAAAAGCATTGGCCGAGAGCTCCACCATGGCTGAACTCTCAAGAACACCAAGAACACCAAGTTCAAATCTTCACAACTTAGCCAAATCAAAACCAAATTTAGATTTTCAAAGTTCTAACTTGAGTAAAATTGAATTCTCTTCCACATGGAAGCATCAAAACAAGCTAAAATCAAGGTTTAATAGATCAAAACCAAGGAATTCCGAAAATAACTAAAACTTAGATCTAGAACAATGGAGACTCCAAATCACAAAATTCCAAGTTCTAATGTTGTTCTCCATGTCCTAATCTAGCTAATGAACAAATAAAAATGTGGTGCTTATTTAATGGCAAGATGCACTTGCCTATAGGTGTGGGTGGAGGAAGAAGAAGAAGAAGAAGAAATTAATGAAGAAATTATGGAGGAGAGAGAAGTAGGTGGGTTATAATGAGGGTGTTGTGGTGGAATGGAGGTGGAGTGTAGGCTTAAGGTGTTCCATTCATGATGAACCAAACCAAACCAACTTTCACAAAAATAAACAAAGCCATGGTCCAAAATCCATTTACGAGAAACCAAAATCCGCAAGTCGAGAAAATAAAATACGTGCCAAAATCAAATACGAGCATAATTATGAAATACAGGAAATGGGGGTGACATCAGTCAAAGGGTCAACTATTTAGTCAAACTCTACATTAGAACTAAACTCCTAAATTCTAACCAAAACCATATTACTCTAACATAGCAATATCACACATATCATATATATATATATAATATGTGACATATAAAGGAAAGGGGAAAAGGGGTTTAGTATATATATACATATATAGAATGTAAAGGTTTATCATATATACATATATATACATAGAAAGGTAAAGGTTTAGCTTACATATATATACATACATATATATATACAAAGAAAAGGGGAGGTAATGGGTATATAAGAATGTGTGTCTGTGTGTTCTTGTGTATGTGAAGTGGTATGTGTGTATATGTTAAGAGGGCATATGTGGAATAGATATGGTTCAGTCACAGGGGTGTGCAAGGGTTAACCTGTTAACTGTGTTCAGATTAATAGGGATGTGTGTTACATAGCATAGGCAAGGGGTTAGGGTGTGCATAAATTTTAGGTAATTAACAGTGGGTTAAGTATACAGTTAAATATGTTAAAGTGTGTGTGTGTTTACATATTCAGTCAAGGGGTTAAGGTGTTATTTTAACATGTACAGATTTAATATAGGGTTAAATGTCCAGTTAACAGGGTTAATGTGTGCACATTCGTGGGTTAAACATTTCTCAACCTACATAACATAACCCACAGTATCAGTCAATATACCCAAACACAAACCATAGTCGAAACGAAACAAAATACCTAATAAATTACACTGGAACAAAGAAGAAAAGTGTATACAACCTAGGTGTCATCCCAGGTGTCAATACATGGCCACACGTGTCCAATCGAGTGTCCAAAATTGTGTTAAACCAAGTGTCAACACAGTGTATCAGAAACACTGTGTGCACTGCATCATGCACGCGTGTCGAGTGCTCTAGGTCATGACACACGCCACGTGAGGTCTCGTGCTCGTGTCCAGAGCTAGCCTAGGGGTAGGTCTAGGTGTCCAACACCCTAAAATGAGTCCAAGAGTTGTCGTGTCAAAGAATCAAACCCGTGTCAGTAACCTCTGTGCGCGTGTGTGTGCAGTCAAACCAGTACAGGCTTTAGAACGTGTCCGACACGAGACAACTTGGGCTAAAACTTGGGGGACACGATGTCAGTCGTGTCTCCGATCTCTGTGTCAAATATCAAGTGCTCACGTGTCCTATCATGTCAGATATAGGCTTCGAGTAGTAGGACAAGTGTCCACAGCCTCGTACTGAGTCCCGTGTCCAATTTTGGATACGAAAATTGTGTCAAAACATGATCAGAGTCCAAGAAATCCAAATCATACATAAACAAAAATAAAAATATGAAATTAGTTTTAAAAATTATTAACAAACATTCCATTGAGGTATTACATCAAACACTTTACACTACACTCCGATATGCCTCCGATACGCGTATCAAATGGACTCGAAATCCTACCAAACTTGGTCTACAGGTGTATGTTACCTAGATGCATGCATCTATGAAGAGAAATAATGAATTTAAATGAGTTTAGAGCCATTACCTATTGAGAGTTAGAATCTCAATAAAAAGCCTAGAAATGAGATCCTTCACCAACTTGCTATGGTCCAAGAGCCTCAAATCCTTGCTAGCTAGCCTTTATTGACCTCTTCTACACTAGGGGAGTGTGATGCAAAAGATTAGACTCAATTTGGAGTTGATTTGGATAAAGGGGGAGAATTTGGGAAAGAACTCAATTTAGGGTTCAAGGAGGCAATGAAAAGAGGTAAATGGAGCTAAGGAGATATTATATAGGGAAGGGGGCTGCCTCTTGGCTGCCAAGAGTTCTCTAAGGTTAGGGTTTAGTGAAATGTAGGCTATGGGCTTCCCTCTACAATGTAAACTTAGCCCTCAAGCTAAAGGCCCCAAGTAGATATTAGGTTTCAAGCTAAATATCTAACTTAGCTAAATATCTAGATGTTACTAACCTTGTCTTCTAGTTAGAAACTTCTAATGCAATATCTATGCTAATGACTAACATCGAGATTAGGGCAATTTTAGGTTAAGGCCTAATATAACACTTAGCACATTACCAATTGATCAAAATCCTAATTAATTCAAAAGTTACAAAATGACCAAAATACCCTTAGCATAAAAAGTGGTAATTAGCTAATCTAATCACATCGGATAGGTCCCCATGGCCATGGTTAGTCTCTAGGCTAAGTAGTTCTAGGATTACACTAGTAAAACACCAAAATCACAATTCACCGATTTAAATAGTATTAAATTAATTAAAAATTACCATTAATCATTAACATGATTTAAATCCTATTATTCAATGATTGATTTTACAAAAGTTTAAAATTATCCTCATTTTAGAAAAGTGGTGGTTACAAGAAAACATATAATGCATGATAAGAAAAACTAGTAAATAAGTCAACATTCTTATTTGTTTTGCCACATATGCCTTGAGCCAACGCTCGTATTTCCATCTGCCCAATCCAAGGTCTTAGTGCAATCAACATTCTACAACAGCACCGGTTAATAGAATGTGATTATTCAAGCTTTTTCCTACATCTTTGATACCATAAGTTCTTTCGGGTCATAACTCAAACTTACTCACTACCCAGTTCTTGGGACTTATTCTCTGTGTTACCATCTATTCATCGAGCTGAGGCTCAATATATTCACCGCCCAAGTATTTGGGACTTTTGCTTCACCTGTCATGTAATTCATTACAATAGCACGCAAGCACACATATTCATAAAATGATCGCAACAATTTTCTGTTCATGTGATTAATTATCTTTTATTATTTTTTTGGGTTCCATGCAAGATATTATTTAGCAACTCAACGAGTAAATATAGCATATAGTCCTTTTTATTTAAGTGTGAAGCTAAAGGATCTTCGAAGGACTCAACACTAGTCATATTATAAGACCATTCCCGGCATGATCGCATAGCCTTCGGAGCAATCCTTCCGTATATTACCAAATCCAACAAGGCTTCATCGAACCAACCAGCTGTCATAATACAATGTGCGGGTCGGGGTACTATACTGCACACACAGTGCATCACCAGTGCCATCCATAGACAAGATGCCAAAAACCTAACCCTCGACGACAAGTACTGCGACAACAGCTTTCGAGTCCTCCCCCGAGCTAAAAGGGGAGCTTAATACTGAAACCCCATCGAAAACGATTCCCTTGGCGGGGGCCAACCCCTGAATCAAAGGGGAAGCACCGGTTGGACTGGCCCAAGCTAAGTCAAGACCCTGTCCATCATCGGCCCAACCCCAGAACTAGAAAAATATGGTGTCGTAGAGGTGATAGACTCACACGCGACAAAATCAAACATAGAAACCTCCCCAGAGGCGCTGGGGGCCAAGGCTTCTTCTTCGGAACAAAAATCTTGATGTTGGTATTCCCTCTAGAAACTTTCTTTAATTTAACCTTGTAGTTAATCAAGGAATGCACTTGATGGAGACAGAATTGCAATAAGCAGGACACTACCAAAATAAGTCATATCAGCGACGTATTTAGCGACTCCATGAAATTTCGTCGCTAATTTTTGGGGTTTTAGCGACGTTAATATAAGACGTCGCTGTTTGTCGCCAACAACGACTAATAGCGACGTCTAGCGGCTATATTTTGTTAAATGGGAACCTGTGTCGCAAGTCCGTAGGTACCCGTCGCTGATATAGCGACGTGTAGCGACGCATTTTAAGCGGCGTCGCCGTTTATTATATATCAGCGACGTTTAGCGATGTCCTATAAGGACGTCGCTAATCGTTTCATATAGCCAGCGAGGGTTTCCTTTTCGATCATTCACAAATTTTTCCCCCCCAATTTTGGGCGCGCTCCTCCTCCGCGACGCTCCGCCGGCGATTTCCCTCCTCCGGCCTCCTCCTCCGCGTCGCTCCTCCGGCGATCTCCCTCCTCCGGCCTCCTCCTTCTCCTCCTCCTCCTTCCTCAGGTAGCTCCTCCCCAGTTTCTCCTCGTCTTCTAGCTCTCTCTCTCGCTTCTAGTTCGTGTCCACGAGAGCGTGGACTCGCTGCGGGGGACACGAGAGTGACAGTGGACTCGCTGCGGAGGACACGAGAGCGTGGACTCGCTTCTAGTTCGTGTGACACCTATTTTGTTGGTTTGGACACATCGTGTCCCACTGTGCGGACACGAGACTCACAGTGTGACACCTATATACTGATACTGGGAGTTTTTTTGGGCATATCAACTGTCAATTTGATATTTTGCTTGGATTCGAATTCTAATTTAGGGTTCGAGCCCTATTTACTGATATTGGGAGTTTTTTTGGGCATTTTCAGGGTTTTGAAATGATAAATAAATTGACTAATAATTATTATCGAGCCCTATAAAATTTCAGCTATGTCACGAAGGATGGATACTAATCCTGTGAATAAGTTTTCTCCTAAGTATTCTCGACAGTTGAGTATGATTTAGCTCACTGACATTACTGAAATATGAAATAATTAGACTTTCTGTTCAGTACCCTTTGACTGAATTAAGTTGACCTGAATACCATATTTTAAATCCTAAATCTACGGTACGACATCGTGATCAGGACACAGTCCCTGCAGCCATTCGACTGGCGAGGCAGAAACTATGTAGCCGTAGATAAAGTTGACTGTCCTCCGACCCTCATCCTTCGGCAATGATGATACGACAACCTATCACTATATCTTATATAGTAGTAGATGATGTCTTAGTATTACATTATGTGAGTTCATCTTGATTCTGTTACATTCTTCAGATACTACATACGATAAGAACATATACTACACCATATGTACAAAACATAGATGATTTACACAAATGTATGCTAGAATGAATTTTAGGGTTGTGTTCTGAGCCATCCGTTCTGCTACTTGGCAAAAAATCGAATTTATTGTACTTTATCTGCTTTCGAAAATATACTCAAATTATATGATGGTTCCTTTAGTTAGCTTGCTTATGTTATAATTATATTAGCTTGCTTACCAGATGGCACCCATGATCCGAGGAGCGGCACGTCGTTTGAGGGAAATAGTGAATGCTGAGGTGGCTCCTTCTACAGTTAAGGAGGAAGTGGCATCAGTTGCTAGTGAGACCGGGAGTTCTATTCATCCAGCACCGGTAGCTATTGAGACCGGGAGTTCTATTCGTGCAACACTTGCAAGGGACGACATCTCTCCTCACGCCAAAAATCTTGTTTTTTCGAGGTGGTTGCGTGATCGTATCACTGAGCGTTTGCGTGAGCAGCGTGGTTCTCATTAGCTATTAGTACTTATTTGTATTGGACTATTTGTATTGGGTTGTTTTTGTATTAGACTATTTGTATTGGACTACATATATGAATTAGTACTATGTCAATCTCTGGATTGTATTGGTACTACGACCCTCATCCCTCGGCAATGATGATACGACAACCAACCAGAGAGGATACTCTGAGAGATCCATCTGAGTAGGACGTATACTCTGAGAGATCACCTTTATAAGTATGATATCAGTAGTGGGATTGAGTGTGTACGTCCTACTAAGATGGGTCTCTCACCGTTACTATTTTTTTCTGATAGCATGGTGGATGTGCTCCGTCAACAGATTCTTGCTCCAAGCCAAAACTTTTTCCCGGAGCTCAAGTGGACATCTTTCGTGTAGAGCTCGAGTGAGAGGTTTCTGACAGCATGGTGGTCTCCTTTGTCAAAGTATCCGTGCTCATCACACATTGGTTGTGGGACGAGCACGGATACTTTGACAAAGGAGACCACCATGCTGTCAGGAACCTCTCACTTGAGCTCTACATGAAGGATGTCCACTTAAGCTCCGGGGCAAAGTTTTGGCTCGGAGCAAGAATCTGTTGACGGAGCACATCCACCATGCTGTCAGAAAAAAATAGTAACGGTGAGAGACCCATCTGAGTAGGATGTACACACTCAATCCCACTACCGATATCATTCTTGTAAAGGTGATCTCTCAGAGTATACGTCATACTCAGATGGATCTGCAGAGTATCCTCTCCGGTTGGGTTGTGTTCTGAGCCATCCGTTCTCACACTTAAAATACATATTAATTAGAACTGTGTTTTGTATTTTCGGGGAAACCAGGGATTTGATTCTGTATTTTGTATTTTGGTTTCTATATTTTGGCTCCAGCTCCATTTGCATTAATCTACGGTACGACATGGTCCCTGCAGCCATTCGACTGGCGAGACAGAAACTATATAGCCGTAGATAAAGTTGACTGTCCTCCGACCCTCATCCCTTGGCAATGATGATACGACAACCTATCACTATATCTTATATAGCAGTAGATGATGTTTTAGTATTACATTATGTGAGTTCATCTTGATTCTGTTATATCCTTCAGATACTAGATACGATAAGAACATATACTACACCATATGTACAGAACATAGATGATTCATATTAATGTATGCTAGAATGAATTTTAGGTTGTGTTCTGAGCTATCCTTCATCTGCCCCCTTCCCTGAGCCATCCTTCATCTCTCATTTCCCTCTGGGTCCACTCTACTCCCAATCTCTTCCTCTTTATACACGGATCTACAGAATCAATGCCATCCGAGGAAGGCAAAACTGAATCAGTATTGTCTTTCGGATCGTCCTCATCAAGGCATAACGGGCTGCTCAGCGTGCCCAGCTTTTTCAACTTCTCGCTGGCTGCAGAGTCGAAATAGAAACGGGTCCTCTTTGCCGGCCCGGAGCTCTGACTCGCACTCGTCGCCTCGCTACCGGTTTCCTCTCCTCCTCTGACGCGGGTCATAAGAAAAGAAATTTTGTACCTCTTCTTCACATAAACATCATTGCCACCTTGTACTCGAGCCTCCTCGTCTGTGACGCTATCCAACTTCTCGGTGCCTACATTGTCACTCGAATCTCCCCTTCGACTCGTATCGTCCTCTTATTCGCCTGTCTTTTTGCTTCCTGTCTTGCAATTATCTGCTATCACCGCCGTCTCATTCGACTCCTTCTCCGATGACTCCGAGGAGGAGGAGGAAGACTCGGAGAAGGAGTTGAATGAGTCGGCGGTGATAGCAGATGATTGCAAGACAGAGAGCGAAAAGACAGGCGAATAAGAGGACGATACGAGTCGAATGGGAGATTCGAGTGACAATGTAGGCACCGAGAAGTTGGATAGCATCACAGACGAGGAGGCTCGAGTACAAGGCGGCAATGATGTTTATGTGAAGAAGAGGTACGAAATTTCTTTTCTTATGACCCGCATCAGAGGAGGAGAGAAAACCGGTAGCGAGGCGACGAGTGCGAGTTAGAGCTCCGGGCCGGCAAAGAGGACCCGTTCCCATTTCGACTCTGTAGCCAGCGAGAAGTTGAAGAAGCTGGGCTCGCTGAGCAGCCCGTTATGCCTTGATGAGGACGATCCGGAAGACAATGCTGATTCAGTTTTGACTTCCTTGGATGGTATTGATTCTGTAGAGCCGGGGGAAGTAGCTCCTCCTCGGCAATGATGATACGACAACCTATCACTATATCTTATATAGTAGTAGATGACGTTTTAGTATTACATTATGTGAGTTCATCTTGATTATGTTACATTCTTCAGATACTATATTCGATAAGAACATATACTACACCATATGTACAGAACATAGATGATTCACACTAATGTATGCTAGAATGAATTTTGGGTTGTGTTCTGAGCCATCCCTTCTGATCAAGCATCTTCCTTCTCCTCTCCTCCACCATGGCTCTGAACCCATCTGCTCCTTCCTACTTCCCTTCTTCTTATTTGACTCTCTCAGCCACATATAATATCCAGCTCAAGTGTAGAGTTGGGGGAGAAGAAGTGGACAGGAAGAGGAGGGGGAAGCAGCACAGCCGGCGGCATGACCCGGAGGAAGTACAGATATTTTCTTTAAATCCGTAGGAGAACTATAAGGATATATCTTTTCACAATATGTTATCTTGTCAAAGATCCTTAATGTGACAACCATGTTACCGCGGTATCGGAAGACTAACATGTCATAATTTTCTAAGCCGTGTGTTTTGACATAATCCTCCCAACTCTTTCCTCCTATGTAGTAATCTTGCATTATTACATAGAACTGAAATCCGGTTGGAGGATTATGTCAAAACACACGGCTTAGAAAATTATGACATGTTAGTCTTCCGACACCGCGGTAACATGGATGTCACATTAAGGGTCTTTGACAAGGTGATATGTTGTAAAAAGATATATCCTTATAGTTCTCCTACGTATGTTGAAGAAAACCTCTGTACTTCCTCCGGGTCATGCCGCCGGCTGTGCTTCTTCCTCCTCCTCTTTTTGTCCACTTCTTCTTTCCCGACTCTACACTTGAGCTGGATATCATATGTGACTGAGAGAGTCAAATAAGAAGAAGGGAAGTAGGGAGGAGCAGATGGGTTCAGAGCCATGGTGGAGGAGAGGAGAAGGAAAATGCTTGATCAGAACTTGAGGTGGAAAAGTTGTGACGTTGATAGCGTGAGAGAGGGAGAGGGTGGAAAAGTTCTTCTCCCCCGACTCTACACTTGAGGTGGATATCATATTTTGGTTTCTGTATTTTGGCTCCAGCTCTATTTGCATTAATCTACGGTACGACATGGTGATCAGGACATAGTCCCTTCAGCCATTCGACTGGCGAGGCAGAAACTATGTAGCCGTAGATAAAGTTGACTGTCCTCCGACCCTCATCCCTCGGCAATGATGATACGACAACCTATCACTATATCTTATATATATAGTAGTAGATGATGTCTTAGTATTACATTATGTGAGTTCATCTTGATTCTGTTACATTCTTCCGATACTACATACGATAAGAACATATACTACACCATATGTACAGAACATAGATGATTCACACTAATGTATGCTAGAATGAATTTTAGGTTGTATTCTGAGCCATTCGTTCCCATACTTGGCAATTAAGTTGTGGACCATTATGTTTGACATTGTTGTTACAAATTTTCATATATCTGTGTTGATTGATGAGATTGTGTTTCAAACGTGTTCGTGATTGTGTGTATCTGTGTTGTTTGATACTGTGTTCGTGATACACACCGTTGTTGCTGTAACAAATGGTGTAGGGGATGCTGCAAATGCTGCAGGAGATGCTGCAAATGCTGCAGAAAATGCTGTAAATGCTGTATTTTTTTTATTTTTTTCAATATTAGCGGCGTTCAGCGACGATTTACGACGTTCAGCGACGAAAATAACGTCGCTAAGTAAGTACCCCAACGTCGCTAACTGTAATGAATACCGTCGCTGATCTTCACTAAACGTCGGTACTGTAGCGACGTAGAAAAGTCACAGAATGTCGCCATATGGCTCTCAAGCCAGGTCAGCATCGATGCATGTCAAGTCGCTCAACGTTGCTAGTCTACGTCGATAAATGATGATGTTTTACGTCGCTGGCAGTCGCTGAATTAGCGACGTGTCAGCGTCGCTAAAGCTCGTCGCAATAGCGAAATATTGCAACGTTTTCTTGTTTAGCGACTAGGTTAATCGCGACTACGTGCATACGTCGCTAATAGGAATTAGCGACGTATTTTCCCTATTTAGCGACGTCTTGAGGCGTCGCTGATTTGACAGATTTTAGTAGTGGGATAAGACTCACACTCTATAGCTTGACAGTAATTGCGTCCCTTTGGATGTTTGATACGGATGTGGTCCACCATAGGTTTGTTAATGTCACATCCGTTTTTCGTTATACGTATTTCCAGTATACGTGTACGGAATCTCGACCAGTAGTTAGACTTGTCTTGCTTAGCTTGATCCTGGTTTAATCTTGCCTCGGTTTATTTTGGGTTCATCCTGGTTCGGCTTGGCTTGGCTTGGTATATTTGGGCTCGGTTTGTTAGGACTTGGCCCAACATGCTAACCCCCCTTTATAAGCCACCAACCCCTTTCTCTCTCCTCATTCACTTCTTCATTAAACTTCTTCTTCTTCCTTTATTAACTCTCTCCACCTACCAAGAGCTTAGGCAAGTGAAACTTGCTTCATGGAGGAACTCAATTTTTGTTATTCTATTGTCTTCCTCGTGAGATTCTAAGACACTTTAGTACTCAGCATTTTTAATTTCCATGGTTTATTTCATATAGATCTAAGCTTGTTGCATTTTTGGATTTCTTGGGTTTTGATCTATCAATTTTATAATTTTCAAGTTTTGATGGTTCCATGTTGCAGAGAATTTTATTCTACCCTATTTTGACCTATGGAAGTCCAAATTGGGCTTGGATTGAAGGTTGGAAAGTCTGGGAATCCCCAACTTCCTAGGTTCTTATTCTCGAAAAAGTTGGAGAAGAAAAATAGTGCCTCCCGCATGTCCTTTTCATGCGACAAGGTCCCCTGTAGCGCCTCTTTGGCCGCATAAGCACTCCAGTCTTCATGCCGCCAACTCCTTGCCGTATTATCCCTTTGGTCGCATGCCGCATGGTAGCATGCCGTATAGGCCTTTGCCGCGTGGCTGCTTGCCGTATGGCCCCTGTTTTCCCCCGTTGCCACATTGCTTTGGTTGACTTAGCTGCATGGCTTTGGTTGACCCGTGCCGCATGGCTACCTCTAGCCTTGCCGCATAAGCCTCCCCTTGGACCTCTCTCTTGCCGCATGGCTCTTGGCAGCTTTGTCGCATGGCCCTTGTTTTCTTGTCGCATGGCCCCTGTTTTCCCTTGCCGCATGGCCCCTGTTCGTCCCTAGCCGTATGCTGCATGGCCGTTTGGCCCTTACCTTATGGCGATCCTTGGCCGCATAGGCCATGGCCCTTAGCTCCCGGGCCGCATGGCTCTTTCCATAGCCTTTGCACCCTTTTACTATTTTGGTTGTTACATTTATGCTTATGTCTCATGACCCTCTGTGTAACTTGGGTCCTTGATGGAGATGCTTAATTATACCATGTTAATTCTGAACATGTTCCATAAACACGATAGGTTAATGTGACTCACATATCAGTGGCCCGTCGTGGCGCACTCACGAGAAGAATGATTGATTTATAACTACATGATAGTGGCCCGTCATGGCGTACTCTTGATAAATAAACCTAACATGATATACCTCGATATGCTGTTGCGACAGCTAGCACGACATGACAAGAATGAATGGCTTTGACACCGTGGACGGTTGTGTTTGTACAAATAAACCAGTATTGTCCTGCATCATGTTTAGGGCAGGGACCTCTGAGTACCACGGTCAGGGGTACCTACTGAAACTAACTAAGGCTAATAACTAGAATAATCCAGTAGTCATGAAGAGATTTCCCAACTACAGGCAATCCCGCTATCTGGGCTTCCCATCATGGTATTTGTAGCCTGCCGTCGAGTAGGGCATATTCCAGCATACTGTTATGTGTTGCATCCTTCAAGCTACTTAAGGATACATACGTTTCTTGGACGATGTACCCATATGAACTCAACCCCCTAATTTCGTCCAGATAACCTGGATGGTCTGCAGGGCTTGTGGCTATTGGATCAATCTTATTGTATCTTGTTAGTAACTAGGCCTGTGATAACCCTAGTTAGTTAAAGTATCAAGCCGTACTTATTGCTTGGCCGTGAATGTTGGATGGAGTCTAACCAGTCCAAGACTTGTCTTATTCCAGTACCTGGCTACTTCGAAACATGATTGCTTATGCTTACCTTATCAATACTGATCAGAATGATTTCTTATCCTCTTGCCATTTATTGCTCTATTTAGATTTCATGTCTTATTATTATCTATCTTATTTTATGTTCTGATATGCTGGTTTTAGTTCTTAAGTGAAGCCTCCCTTGTGGCACTTGCTCTTTCTGGGATTTGACCCAACTGGTTTTATATGGCCAGATACCGGAGCAGCTCCATAGGATCTTCCTACCTTCCAGCCAGATGGTGACCACCAGGCGTAACCCTGGCAACGAGTGGGTTTTATTTTTGCTCTACTACTCTATTGTAAAAGTATTCTTTTGAGGCATTTAGCCGACGAGCACGTGTTAGCTCGATTGCACTTTACTTACTGTCTGCCTACAGGCTGTAGCATGATTAACAAATCCTAGGTTTGATCATATATGACTGAATCTCTTGCTAGTCTCCACATTTTGTATGACTAGCTTCATAATCATCCAAATATGTAATGTATGGGATGCCTTACTATTGTATATTTGGTGCTCTGACATCTTGTAACTGCTATTACTTGCTTGAGATTGAGACAATAGGCTTGTTCATGACCATTAGTAACTGATGGCTTGTAGTTAAACCATCATGTATCTAGACAGCCGTGACCGTATAGCGAGGTAGGTTGCACTTTAATATACGTAGCTGGCTGTGTCTGCCCTCGCTCACCAGTATTCTGGTTCTGGGGCGTAACACGGTTTAAGTGGTGGCCTATGCAGGTCTTGTAAATCAAGGTATGTGAGAGTTTACTGAATAGATGTCTCAATCAGCACTCGCCCTTGATCTCTGCTCGTACCCTCTAAATTCCTGAAATCTTGACCTGATCACATGCTTGTATCTTTGATATGTCTTGATCCTTTCTTATTGTTCCCTGTGTCATCTTTTTCAGCGGCATTACTCCTAGTCCTGCCAATCAGCCGGAAGGAGCTCAGCGAGTACCCCCGCAACAAGAGGATCAAGATCAGCACTCAGGAGCAGCTTCCCGAGTCATGCTTTCCGGAGGTCCAGAACCCCTAGTGCAGCCAGTCCAGCCTGTAAGGCAGGATGATGAAGTCTTGGTTGGACTCATCAGGGAGTTGCTTGCATCACATGATCGTCGAGGTGATGCATTGTACCAGGCAGTACAAGATGCTCTGAGCAGATGTGGTCATCAAGGTAACAGTGCGGCCAACAGCTTCAAGCGCTTGAACCCTCCTTTCTTCAATGGCAGCGAAGATGCTATTGCCGTAAATACTTGGCTGCAGGACACTAAGGTTATTCTAGAAGCAGCCATGACCCCAGAAAACGAGAAGGTGGCCGTGGTGTGCCTGCAGTTATTGGATCTAGCCCGCAGCTGGTGGGCTGTGCAGGCTATTGGAATAATGGTACCTATTGCCTGGACAGTATTCCGTGAGAGATTTCAGACCAAGTACTTTGACGCTATAGCTCAGTATGATCTACAGACGAGGTTCACTAATTTGAAGCAAATGGGCAGGACGGTCGATGGATATGCGGCCGAGTTTTCCAGGCTCAGTCGGTTTGCTCCTACCTTGGTGGCGACCGAGTTCGACAGAGCTCAGCGGTTCCAACAGGGACTCTACCTAGAGATTTTACTGGCAGTGGAGCAGTTTGAGCACCAGACTTTCGATGCAGTATTGAGAGCAGCTAGGAGGCATGAGTATACCTCCTCGAGAATTGTGGACAGAACTGGGGGACGGAAGCGGTCTCACGGCCAGATGAACCAGTCTTCAGCACTAGTCCCGACAGTTAGGGCTTTGACCATTGGAGCTCCGAAGCGGGCAGCTTCCGTTACGTCGATTCAGCATTCGACCCCGGCATATCCCCAGCAGCAGAAGCAGAAGCAGTCTTCCGCAATGGGTTGCACTCATTATGGGAAGCCAGGGCATGTGGTATCAGAGTATCGCAGAGCACAGGGTTTGTGCTTGGCTTGTGGGGCACCGGACCACAGGGTTGGGAACTGCCCGAATAGGGGAAGTTCATCTTCTTCAACCTTTTCTAGTCCCTCGGTTAGGGGGCCAGCACAAGTATCAGTCCAGCAGCAGCAACAGTAACTCGTTTCCGAGGCCCTTGCCGCCTCAGGCCCAAGCATTTCAGTAGCAGAACCTCCAGCAATATGCACAAGTCCAAGCTCAGATCCAGAACCACCAGAGATGTTTCCAGCAGAGGGGACCGGCACCGGGAAGGTCAAGTGATGGTTTTGACCGTGGAGGAGTTAGCATCAGGTGAGGTAGTGGTAGGTACTATTCTCGTCAACTTCTTCCCAGCATCAACGTTATTTGATTCTGGTGCATCTCATTCATTTATGTCTGCACGATTTACGACACGGATAGGACTGGAGCCCGAGTCATTATCAGTAAGGCTCAATATACTTACTGGTAACGGACTTGCGGGAGTAGATAGGGTGTTTTCTCGTGTCGGATCGTAGTTAGCGGTAGAGAGTTTCCCGCTAGGTTGATAGAATTCCCGATGGTCGATTATGATATGCTCTTAGGGATGGATTGGTTGAGGGACCAGTATGCTAAAATAGATTGCCGTATCGACAAGATTATTTTTCGTATTCCTGGTGAGCCAGAGTTTTTATTTTTTCGAGGCGGAGTAGAACCTTTCCCTCCAGTATTTCGGATGGCAGTTGCAGCGGCAGTTCAGTTTCCCAGAGTCAAAAAAGAGTTTCCCGATGTTTTCTCGAGGAGCTTCCAGGTATGCCACCAGAGAGAGAGATTGAGTTCTCCATAGACTTGATCCTCGGAACAACACCAGTGTCAGAGAGAGTCTACCGGATGGCACCGTCAGAATTGGAGATCTTGTATAAGGTGATTGAAGAACTTAGGACCAAGGGATTCATCCGTGCTAGTGGATCGCCTTTGGGAGCCCCGATGCTTCTTATAAAAAAAGGATGGTACGACCAGATTATTTGTTGACTATCGTACCTTGAACTCAGTGATAATCAAGAACAGATACCCTCTCTCGAGGATAGATGACTTGTTTGATCAACTCAAAGGGGGCGTCAGTATTTTTGAAGATTGACTTGCGGTCAAGATACCACCAGATCAGAGTCAGAGAGCAGGACATCCCGTAGACGGCATTTAGATCTAGGTATGGGCATTGGGAGTTCCTTGTTATGCCCTTTGGAGGAACCAATGCGTCGTCTGTATTCATGGACCTTATGAATCGTATCTTCATGCTTTATTTGGTTCAGTTCGTGATTGTGTTCATAGACGACATCCTGGTCTACAGCAAGAGTAAAGCGGAGCATGAGCAGCATCTCAGAGTTGTCCTCCAGATTCTCTGAGAACACCAGTTGTATGCAAAGTTCAGTAAATGCGAGTTTTGGGACGATCGCATTTCATACTTGGGTCATATCATCACCGGAGGTGGTGTAGAAGTGGATCCCCAGAAGATCGTGGCTATTGAGACGTGGCCGGTACCCAGCACAGTTGCAGAAGTTTGCAGTTTTCTTGGCTTGGCTGTCTACTATCGGCGATTTATTTCAGATTTTGTACAGATTTCAGCACCTATGACCCAATTGACCCGTAGGATGTGCCGTTTGCTTGGACATCAGAATGTCAGGATTCTTTTGAGAAGTTAAAGCAAGGCTTGATGACAGCACCCATTCTTACGCTTCCATATGGGACCGGAAGATTCTCAGTGTATTGTGATGCTTCAGGCAGAGGTTTAGAATGTGTTTTGATGCAGCATGGGAAGGTAATAGCTTATGCATCACGTCAACTTCGTGATCATAAGAGGAATTACCCGACCCATGACTTGGAGCTGGCAGCAGTAGTGTTTGCACTTAAGCTTTGGATACACTACTTGTATGGAGATTGGGTGAAGATTTTTACCGACCACAAGAGCCTGAAGTATGTATTTACCTAGAAGGATCTTAATATGCGTCAGAGGAGATGGCTAGAGCTACTCGTAGATTATAATATCAACCTGCAGTATTATCCTGGGAAGGCCAACGTTGTTGTAGATGTATTAAGCAAGAGAGCCAGAGTTTATTTTCTAACAGCACAACCATAGTTGTTAGCAGATCTTCAGAAGATGGGTATAGAAGTTTTTCTTCCTACCAATATGGCATTGATGGCCAGTATGCAAGTTCAGTCTATTATAGTTGAGAGGATCAAGTTAGCTCAGTCGTCAGATTCTAAGCTTCAACGGCTTAGGACAGAATGTGTAGCAGGACGAAGACCAGAGTTATGTATCCATGAGGACGGTACACTTCGGCATATGAGGCGTCTTTGTGTACCTAGTGGTGATATCAGACAGGAGATCATGGCAGAAGCTCACAGTTCTCAGTATTCGATTCATCCAGGCGGTACGAAGATGTATCATGATATCCGACAACATTTTTGGTGGAATGGCATGAAGAGGGAGATAGCCCGGTTTGTCTCCCGATGTTTAGTTTGCCAACAAGTTAAAGCTGAACATCAGAGACCGGCTGGACTTCTTTAACCTTTACCGATCCCAGAATGGAAATGGAAGCACATTACCATAGATTTTGTAACTGGGTTACCTAGATCTCCAGCTGAGAGAGATGCCATCTGGGTTATAGTCGACAGACTCACCAAGGTAGCTCATTTTATCCCTTTCAGAATCGGTCAGTCGATGGATTAGCTTGCAGAGATGTACCTCAGGCAGATAGTCAGGTTGCATGGAGTACCAGTCAGTATTGTATCCGACAGATTCAAGATTCACATCGCACTTTTAGCGGAGTCTTCAGAAAAGTTTGGAGACTCGTCTCAAGTTCATTTCAGCTTATCACGCGCAGACAGATGGTCAGTCAGAACGCACGATCCAGACTCTTGAAGATATGTTGTGGTCATGTACACTCAACTTCGGTGGTTCATGGGAGGATCACCTACATCTCGTGAAGTTCTCCTATAACAACAGTTTCCAGGCCAGTATCCAGATGACACCCTTTGCGGCCTTGTACGGCAGAAAGTACAGATCTCCGTTAGCATTGGATGATATAGGCGAGAGGCAGATGATTGGACAGGAGATGATCACACGGACTATTGAGGTGGTCATGCAAGTCAGAGATCATCTTCGAGTTGCACAAGATCGCCAGCGTCATTGGGCCGATTCTCATCGGCGTCCCCTTGAATGTTCTGTCGACGACCATGTATTCCTTAGGATCTCGCCTACCCGTGGCGTCATTCGTTTCGGCGTACGGGGAAAGCTTAGTCCTAGGTATATAGGGCCGTTCGACATTCTAGAGTGAGTAGGAGATGTGTCCTAACGTCTCGCTCTTCCGTCGTCGTTATGAGAGGTGCATGATGTCTTCCATGTATCCCAATTATGACGGTATATCCCGGATCTGAGTCATGTCCTTGATCATTCAGAATTGGTTGTTGGTACCAACCTTTCGTATGAGGAGAGACCGGTATCCATATTGGACCGAAGAGAGAAGATACTCAAGAACAAGACTATCAAGTTAGTCCGTGTTGCTTGGGGTCATCACTCCTTGGGTGAGTCAACGTGGGAGCATGAGGATGATGTCCGCTCGTGATATCCACACCTATTTGACTCATAAGGTATAATGTCTTCCTTATGCCTTATGCTTTTAATTCCTTGCTTGCATGAATGATTGCTTGGTTGACTGCTAGTCGTAGCTTGCTTATAATTAATATAGTTTGCCCCGACATCTCTAGCCTCTTGATTAAATTCCGAGGACGGAATTCTTTTAAGGTGGGTAGAGTTGTCACCTCCATTTTTCGTTATACGTATTTCCAGTATACATGTACGGAATCCCGACCAGTAGTTAGACTTGTCTTGCTTATCTTGATCCTGGTTTAATCTTGCCTCGGTTTATTTTGGGTTCATCCTGGTTCGGCTTGGCTTGGCTTGGTATATTTGGTTGGGCTCGGTTTGTTAGGACTTGGCCCAACATGCTAACCCCTCTTTATAAGCCACCAACCCCTTTCTCTTTCCTCATTCACTTCTTCATTAAACTTCTTCTTCTTCCTCCATTAATTCTCTCCACCTACCAACAGCTTAGGCAAGTGCAACTTGCTTCATGGAGGAACTCAATTTTTGTTGTTCCATTGTCTTTCTCGCGAGATTCTAAGACACTTTAGTACTCAACATTTTTAATTTCCATGGTTCATTTCATGTAGATCTAAGCTTGTTGCATTTTCGGATTTTTTGTGTTTTGATCTATCAATTTTATTATTTTCAAGTTTTGATGGTTCCATGTTGTAGAGAATTTTATTCTACCCTATTTTGACCTATGAAAGTCCAGATTTGGGCTTGGATTAAAGGTTGGGAAGTCTGGGAACCCCCAACTTCCCAGGTTCTTCTTCTCGAAAAAGTTGGAGAAGAAGAACAGTGCCTTCCGCATGTCCTTTTCATGCGGTCAGGTCCCCTGCGACACCTCTTTGGCCGCATAGGCACTCCAGTCTTTATACGGCCCCTTCCTTACCACAATATCCCTTTGGTCGCATGCCGCATGGTAGCATGCCGCATAGGCCTTCGCCGCGTGGCTGCTTGCCACATGGCCCCTATTTTCCCCCCTTGCCGTATGGCTTTGGTTGACTTAGCCGCATGGATTTGGTTGACCCGTGTCGCATAGCTACCTCTAGCCTTGCCGCATAAGCCTCATGACATCCGTTGGACCTCCCTCTTGCCGTATGGCTCTTGACAGCTTTGCCGCATGGCCCCTGTTTCCCTTGCCGCATGGACCCTGTTTCCTCTTGCCGCATAGCCCCTGTTCCCCCCTAGCCGCATGCTGCATGGCCGTTTGGCCCTTGCCGTATGCCGATCCTTGGCCGCATAGGCCATGGCCCTTGGCTCTCGGGCCGCATGGCTCTTCCCACAGCCTTTGCACCCTTTTACTATTTTGGTTATTACATTTATGCTTATGTCTCATGACCCTCTGTGTAACTTGGGTCCTTGATAGAGATGCTTAATTATACCATGTTAATTCTGAACATGTTCCATAAACACGATAGGTTAATGTGACTCACATATCAGTGGCCCGTAGTGGCGCACTCACGACAAGAATGATTGATTTGTAACTACATGATAGTGGCCCGTCGTGGCGCACTCTTGATAAGTAAACCTAACATGATATACCTCGATATGCTATTGCGACAGCTAGCACGACATGAAAAGAATGAATGGCTTGGACACCGTGGACGGTTGTATTTGTACAAATGAACCAGTATTGTCCTGCATCATGTTTAGGGCAGGGACCCCTGAGTACCACGGTCAGGGGTACCTACTAAAACTGACTAAGGCTAATAACTAGAATAATCCAGTAGTCATGACGAGATTTCCCAGCTACAGGCAATATCGCTATCCGGGCACCCCATCATGGGATTTGTAGCCTGCCGTCGAGTAGGGCACATTTCCAGCACACTGTCATGTGTTGCACCCTTCAAGCTACTTAAGGGTACATGCGTTTCTTGGACGATGTACCCACATAAACTCAACCCCCTAATTTCGTCCGGATAACCTGGATGGTCTGCAGGGCTTGTGGCTGTTAGATCAATCTCATTGTATCTTGTTAGTAACTAGGCCTGTGATAACCCTAGTTAGTTAAAGTATCAAGCCGTACTTATTGCTTGGTCGTGAATGTTGGATGGAGTCTAACCAGTCCAAGCCTTGTCTTGTTCCAGTACCTGGCTACTTCGGAACATGATAGCTTATGCGTACCTTATCAATACTGATCGGAATGATTTTTTATCCTCTTGACATTTATTGCTCTATTTAGATTTCATGTCTTATTATTATCTATCTTATTTTATGTTCTGATATACTGGTTTTAGTTCTTAAGTGAAGCCTCCCTTGTGGCACTTGCTCTTTCTGGGATCTAACCCAGCTGTTTTTGTATGGCCATATACCAGAGCAGCTCCAGAGGATCTCCCTACTTTTTAGCCAGATGGTGACCACCAGGTGTAACCCTGGCAACGACTGGGTTTTATTTTTGCTCTTCCAATCTATTGAAAAAGTATTCTTTTGAGGCGTTTAGCTGACGAGCACGTGTTAGCTCGATTGCACTTTACTTACTTTCTGCCTACGTGCTGTAGCATGATTGACAAATCCTAGGGTTGATCATGTATGACTGAATCCCTTGCTAGTCTCCATATTTTGTATGACTAGCTTCATGATCATCCAAATATGTAATGTATGGGACGCCTTACTATTGTATATTTGGTGCTCTGACATCTTGTAACTGCTATTACTTGCTTGAGATTGAGACAATAGGCTTGTTCATGACCATAAGAGACTGATGGCTTGTAGTTAAACCCTCATGTATCTAGACAGCCGTGACCGTATAGCGAGGTGGGTTGCACTTCAATATACGTAGCTGGCTGTGTCTGCCACCGCTCTCCAGTATTCTGGTTCTGTGGCGTGACAATTAATGTTCATTTCCACCTGAGCTCGATCGCAACTCGGACGGATCAAAGTCTCGGTAGCCTTGTCCGACTTGAGTGGCGAGCCTAAACACGAGGCAAGCATGAAGACCAACGTCTTAGCGAAGAGATGGCTTGGAAGTTCGGGGAAGGAAACCCAAACAGGGGCGCTTGGAGATACGAGATGCGGCAAAAACTCCGTCCATTTGAATATCCTTATTGGAGCATTAGCCACATATCAAAGGTCCTTAGACCAAACCCGGAAGAAGTCCATTTTGAGAAGGGGACGAATCAAAATGTGTATGGTGTCACGACCCGCACCCGCTTTTCGGATACGAGACGTGTCCAAGCCCAGCCTACGCCGCAGTGTCGGCAGTAGTATGCTGTCAAGACCGTAATAAACAAAATGCTCATAAATATAAACTGCTCATTCATAACAACTAAATCAACTTTATAAAATATAGAAGTTTTACATTTGAAGAAGAATGCAAGGCTTTATATTTATAGAAAACTACCACACAACCAACTAGTCTTCTATGGTTTGGCCTTCGAGTCTCTATCTCCCCCTCGTATGGTCCATAGTGCAAGAGTAGGCACGTCAACCTCACCTATAACAACGATCCAGTCAGGAAAGGAGCAGAGTACAACCATATTGCAATTAATGTTGTTAGTCCAAAATAAGTTAGAACAACAAGAAACGATGATGGCAAAGAGTATATAAAGAACTAGTACTAGCCAGGTATGAACGATCAAGATATGAACTAGCAAAATATAAACTAACAAGATGGAATCTAACAAGATATAAACTGGCAAGATGTAAACTAGCAAGATATGAACTAACAAAATAATGGACTAGATAAAGGAAAAATAGGAACCACTATGTGTGTGTGTGAAATACCTTTTAATACGTGAACGACTGGACTAATACGGTACATCATACGATGCCTATCCATAATAACAGGGTACGACTAACTCATACGTGGGGTGTATGACTTAGCTATCCACAATAAAAATAAATGGGTTTGTTCACGTACTTACTGAGTATTTCCCCTCCCGACTCTCTAACAATCAATAACGGTCAATGATACACTAAGAAGGATACGATAACTACAGTGTCACAATCGTGTCTCAATGGAATATCAAGCAATGACTCAACGGAATATCAAACAAGAAAACTATAGAGTAAACGTTATAATGAACTAAAACATAAATACAATACTGTACTTGCCTGAATCCTTGCACAAACCATAGCCACAAGTAGAGGATGAGAGAAATGCTGATCTAGAAACTGTCAACCTATAACACATATCACACCCCGAACCGTGCACGAAAACCATAAATCAATTCTAATGTTCTAGTTCTAAATTCATGGAATAGTGGCTAATTGGGTTACTAATCTAATAATAACTAATTCTAGAATAATTCACTTAAAAAACTAATATAACCTAATAATAATCTGAATATAATCTAAACATGCAAGTTTGGCCATCAAAAGTCATGTTTCCAATTTTGGAAACCATGGTACGTAAATTGAGGCGTGCCATTGACTATCTAGTCAAACGCTGTGAACAATAGATTTTGAAAGTGCATCTTGGTAGATTTCAGTGCCATGAGTGAGCTGGAATTAACCGTGCCGCAAAATCACGCTTTGGTCAAAAGATATCGCCGTTATGGCTAATCGTGACCAAAACTGTGATCAACCGATCAATTCTGAGTTCAACTGAATAAATAAAATACTAGATGATTTCTGAAAAAAATATATGTCGTAGATCTCTGTGTTAGCTTTCTGAAACTTCAATTGATTCGTGATTTCAATTTTTAGTTCTCCCGGAATCTCGAAAACACCGAAACGTGTCAAGTTTCGGACAACCGACACTCTACAAATTTTCCAGAAATTTAGGTTCAGAAAATACGAAAATAAATTACATATTCAGAAACTATACCTAATACGCTTCCAATAAAAAAAGGCACGCAAAAAGTACGTCGGGGTTGGCGGAAATCGCTTCGGGAATTCGGAAACCCTAGATGAGTTCTCTCACAAAAGGCTGCTGGAATTTAATTAGGGTGGGCGAATATAATAATATATATATAGGAGAGAGAGAGGCCGTCACTGCAGCAGTTGGCGCCGACAGGTGGGCCCCCCTAGGGTGGATTTCTGGGTAATTATTTATTTAATTCAAAAAATTAAAAAAAATTATTTTAAGTCCAAATAAATCAAAATAAATTGCAGAAAAATCCAGAAAAATTCTAGAAAATATTTCTAAGTGCCTAGAATATAGATAAAATATTTTAACACAAAATATCATCGTGTAACCTCGCAGTAAATTCCAAAAACCTATAAAATATAAATTCTATATGTTTTAATTATATAAAAATTCCCAAAAATTCTAAAAAATCCAAAAAAAATTCTAAAATATTGTAGAAAATATTTTTAGTCATTTAGAGCCCAAATAAAAATATTTGGTCCAGAAATACCCCCGAATGACCTTACAGTAAATCTTGAAAGTCCTTAAAAATAATAAAACCTTAAATATTGAATACCTAAAAATATCCAAAAATTGTAGAAAAATATAAAATAGCTAAATAATACATATATAAGCTAGCTAGAGGTCATATGACCTTAATATGGTCATAGCCCACCTACAATCTTTGGCATGACTCACAATGACCATAAAATTAATCATAAACAAATAAAATTAAAAAAATTAAAAATTTGGGAAGTGGGCTTACATTTGGAGTCTATGAGCCCTAGAGAAATAGGACCCTTAAACTTGAAGTCTGAGAAGATACGAGTGTGACAGCTTATAGACGATAGCGAACCGCAATGTAATGGAGAGAATAGCTTCATTTTCCTCATCGAAGGAAATTTCTAGGATGCCCTGTAAGAAAAAGGGAGTCCGCGTCCGTATCACCGTTTCCGCCGCATGTCACGACCCGCTCCTGAATAATTGAGTACGAGTCGATCATGTCCGGCCTACACTGCTGTTGACAGCGGTAGTCAGCCGTCTAGTCTAGTCATCATCTAGTAATCATGCATACTCATCACAACGTCTATTCGCGAATTATCTACTACTAACCATCATAGATCATGATACAATTATTACACCCTTATACATGAATATCCGGGTATAAAGTCGGTAGAAATATAAAGACAATCTAACCAACAACAAATACTCAATACAATATATCCAGTCATCTTATACATGAATCTATACCTCTAGAGTGAGCTCCACTGCTAGGTCTCTCTGCTGGCCATAACACTCTAAGAATCAATCTCACCTGTAGTTAACGATCCTGTCAGGAAAAGAGCAAAATATATAGTAGCTCAAACAAATCACGAAATATCAAAGGAAATGACAGGAACTAATAAGTACAAAAATAACTGGCATATGCACTAACTACATGAATCATGCAATAGAACACCGTCAAGCATGTAGGGCTATCAAGTCAAGAGTATAGTGCAATGGTACGCTAGCAGGCATGTATATAGTAAGGCATACCATGTACGCTATACTATCAAGTAAAGAGTATAGTGCAATGGTATGCTAGCAGGCATGTATATAGTAAGGCATACCGTATAGTATATACTAACAATCAAGTAACAAGCGTGTCGTATAGGGCACCGATATACTAGCTTACAAGTATAGTATAAGGTATAGCATGCCTATACTAACAATCAAGTACGCGCTCAGGCTTAGGTGACTATATGCCATTTGGTGTTCTTCCCTCCCCGACACGACACGACATGACACGATGCAAGCAAGTGCAAGTAACAAGCAAAAAAACAAGTGCAATATGAAATGCATGCATGTCTTGATTGAGTACAAGTACTTGTCTCTCTTCCGGGTTTGTCAATGTCCTTTGACCACCTAAAGTAGGAAGTAGAGAATTAGAGGATATTTCCAAAACTTATTAATCTATTTCTAATGACTTAACTAAACTGTGACCCCTCTAATAACTATCCAACTTAAACTGATCTGGTCATCAGGGACACCCAATATGTAGCCTCTAGCAAAGTTTGACCCAAGGCCCACTGCTCCTTGCAGGACCCATCCTTACGCTAGCTAGCCAATTTTATTCTGTTTATAACGTCCAGGACTTAAACAATTTCATTCTGTTTATAATGGCAGTGATGGCCTAAACTAGGTCACGGACGATTACGATCGGAAGGTCGAAATGAAAGAGACAGTTAAGGATCGACGGTCGAAAGGGATTCGAAGCTTTGCGAGCGTCGGCCACTGCTCGCTCGGCGGAGAGGAAACTGAGCAATGAAGCTCAATCCTCAGATCCGAGGAATGAAAGGGAAGAAGAACTTAATAAGGAATGATCGGGTTCCTATAGGGTCGGATCCTAGGTTTAACGGGTTGTTTAGTAAACCCTATCTGACCCACTAGCTTTTCTACTGGGTCAACTAAAATAGGATTAATGTTTAAGTAGCTCAGGTGGATTGGGACAAAACACCAACTCAGCAATTGGTTAGGTTTAACCACTAATTAAGAATAGGCTTATAGATAAATAGCCATAATGTTGAATAGAAAATATATGATTAATTATAGAAATATATGGTAGCTAACATGAGAAACTAATAAAAATAGTGAAGAAAATAATAGCTAATTTATGACCTAAATAATATTCAATAGAATCAAAAGAGAAAATATATAAGTGGAAATCAGTAATAAAAAAAATACTAGGTATGCCAAAATTCTCTAATATTATGAAAGTGGAATTACAAATATACCCACCTTAGAAAATTTTTGTCCTCAAAATTTAAGAAATGACAAGATTTGGCATGATAAATGATTTGAAAGGACATGGCATGATTAAGCATGATCAATGATTAAATCAAAATTTTCCAGGCACGAGTACAAAAAATATAATCTTATAATCACGATTATGATCAAAGTCGTTTTGATACGACCAAAATTGAAATCATTTAGGCATGATCAGATAGTCACGGTAGATAAAGTCATCCAGTCATGACTAATTAATTATAGTCAATCTAAACTTGATAGAATCTGAGTTAAGTGTACGATCAGGAATCAAATTTTAGGCACGTTAGGATGCGATCAAAATCAGGAATAGCATAAATTGCATTATCCAGATTCAAATTTAGGTATGAGCAAAAATCAAATTCTAGGATATCAAAGTATGACTAAATCTTTTAGGCACGATTAAATAAAAAATATGATGAATTCAAAATAAATTAGGTACAATAAATGTAGTTATGACAAAATTGCCTAAGCACAATCAATTATAGAAATTATGTGATCAAACAATAGTTGGGAATTAATGCTAATTTGGCATGATCAGGAATTGATTACAATCAGATAGAATGATTTAAATTGAACAGTTTAGACACAACTGAATCAAAGAATTTAGGAGTGAAGTCTAGAGTATCAGATTTACACATGATGATCTAATTATGATCAAAATTCTGAGGCATGATTAGAGGTCAAGTTATGACCAAATGAAAAGAATAATCATCAGACAAGATTTACGATAGAAAGGAATCTAGTTACGATCAAGAATCATACAAGCACTATTTAAGAGTCGTTATCTACATATGGTCAACATTTAAAATTTAGGTGTCATGATGAAGGTAATCAAAATGGTATGACCAGGATCAAGATAGAAATAAAGTCTGATAATAGGTTTCCATGATGATCAAATGGCGGTCGATTAAGAAGATAAAGAATCAAAAGGTGATTCAATGCATGATATGTAGGAAGAACTAATCTCATTAACTGTAACTAATCTCCTAAGTCGCTAACAAACTTATTACCAAGGAACCTATGGTAACTACCCAGACACTATAACTAATTCTATTTCGGGTTAAGGAATGTATCCTATCTGATTAAATCAAATTTCGTCCAGCCGTTCCATATAATCTGCCAACTTGCTTTCCTTAATCAAACCATCTCTTAGACATCACTTTCACGCCTCTTATTTCTGACCTCATCAAGGTTATAGTCTCAATTATAAAAATATTTGTATTAAGTTGATCCAGGTTATGCGTATTCCAAAAATCTCAATCCTCACGTATCAAAATTTTGAATATCAATTATCGTCATATCTCGAACATGCATAAATTTTTTTTTTACTGTAGCATGAAGCTGATCCACATTTGAATCCTCAATATTTATTGATCTTCTGAAAAATTCTAACTCAATGACTATCCATCTATTCCAAGAATTGTATGCCAATACCTGAGTCTTAATTCCTTATTATTACGACAATTTCCTTCCAGTACTTGTTAATCCTTCCATGGTCATATCCATCTTTTCTCAAAAATTAATTCCTTTGAGTGTTCCTTTACTCGATCCTCATATTCTCAAGTTCCTTCATTTTTTGAATTATAATTCCAAACATACTTCTCTTATCGAATCTTAACGTCATCTGATTACTCACGGATTTCTTTAGTATTCCATATAATTTCTTTTTCTTGCCTTTAGTCAAAAACATCATACTATTTTATGAATCCGATATCACCACTAACAGTTCTATCATCTTCTCCAGGACAAGTAATAAACTAAAAAACCCTTCAAATCTGATTTACCAATCTTCTTACCCGTAGTCTTACTCTACTACCTTTCTGTCGTTACCTGTCTAACTATGGTCCCAAGAATGCCTCTACTAGAAATGAGCTAATAGGGTTGATAGGTATCTATCTATGTTCCCCTGTAAACATAAAAGTATATCCATTGTCATCAACAACATATTAGATATTTAATATACATAACTATTAGCAAGTATTTATATATAACTATTAAGATATGTAATTATCAACAAAATATACAACACACCTGAGTTTGAGCCATGAAAGGAATTGGGCAAAAAGGTATTTGAAATAGTACTAGGAAAATCAAGTAAAACTTCTATAAGGACCCTTATTCCTATTGGCTATGGTATAAGAAAAGCCCTCTGTGAGTTTCTAGGAGTAGAATCTTGAGGCTAGGACAAAATAAACAGATCAAACTAATTCTGGTATGGCTTTCCTATGGTGATAAGATGCCAAACAAGATATATCTAGGATATGGATATAGCCTAAAATAATATCCGGAAACCATGCTTACCGGAAATCACGTTACAAAGAATTCATATCCCACCAATGTATACCTGGCTGTAGTGAACTCTTAGCTCCATGACCCAAAGAACGATAGGTACCGAATAATCTCTCATCTTTACCCATCTTCAAATGATATTGAAAGAACAACTCAAGGGATTGAAAATATGATGTATCTAGGCATAGTCTCGATAATATTCGAAAAACCTATACATGCCTGAAATCACTTCAACTTAAAGTCTATGCCTCGTTAGTACGCTGCTGGCTGCAATGAACTCGTAGTTCCCATGATTTAGATAAATTGCTGTAATACGCAGCTGCCATGCCATAGTAGGTTATCAAATATTCTCTCAACTGTTATCCATGGAAGTCCAAGGAAGTACACTGATAATTCAAATTCAAGCAAGTTCTTAGCCACTAAGGAGATTCAATCACAAGGGAATAGAATCGATGTAAAGTCTATTCCTGAAAATTAATTGATCCGTTATCAAATAGGAAGAAATAATTATAAGGATTGATTCAAGCCAAAAGTAGCATTCATTCTTCAACCTTTCTCTAATACTCAATAATGGAGGTTAGGAGCTGTAACTACTACTTTTTTAAATGAGGGTATTTTTGACTTTTTATGAATTTGATTATTTTAGTTATTATTTAATTAATTAAATTGTGATTAGTGATATAACTTGGTAAAAACCTTGGAACCACATTGGTTAGATGCTAGTCAGGACCAAAGAAGACTTAGTGAGACTAGACAACCTTAGATTCATTTCCATTCTAGTTAGTTAGCTTCAATCCAACTAAGAGATTAATTAGAAATTGACTAGAACACAAGTTAGAATGGGCCTTTCCTTAAAGGGCTTGATATGACTAATAGGAAGGCTTCATAGGCAGTTAAACCCTAACTGAACCTTAGCCAACCCATCATGGTCAGCCACAATAGGAATTTCCATTGCTATTAATAGCTAAGGAGTCTTTTTCTTCCCCCATTCATTGGAAACTCTAACCCTAATTTGTGTTCTTTCCTAAATTTTCTCTATCTCCTAAATTGAGTCCAAACTCCCTCAAATGAATTGTAAACTCTTCCCCTTCAAGAGAGGAAGCCTTTATTGGCTAGCTTGGGAGCATTTGGAGCAATTTGGCCATTGAAGCTTGGTGGAGATTAGATTTTGGATTTGTTCCTTAAGAATCCATCTCTCAAGTGGTAAGAGCCCTCTAAACCCTCTAAATTCCTTTTATTAGTGTAGATGCATTCATTTAGGGTCCCCCTTGTCTTTGGCATTGTCTTGGGTCATTTTTGGATCCATTTGAGGTGCGTATTCCGGGCATATTGTACTGTATCGAATACGTCACATCAAGTGTTCGATGAAATGACTCATAGAGCATTTAAATGTTTAATTTCAGTTTTAATTAGGTTTTTATATTAGTTATATGTTGTGTTAGTGATGTAGGGTATTAATTTGTGAGGTTGGATGGGTTTGTTAGGTCTAACATGGATTAGGGGCTTTGGTTTTAGGTTTGTCCATTGTCCAGAACAAAATCCTGTTATTCTTCACTGTTCTGTGGTATTAGGGGTCTGTCTTTGGCAGCCATATTTTCATGTTCAGTCTTAGCCACCCTTTATTTTATTGCCCTGCATATTATAGATTCTTTTCCTTTCACTCTTTGGTTCAGTCTTGTTTATCCTCATAGGTTTAGGTCAATACATTCCTAATGTCCATATTACATCTATGTGCAGTCCATTCGTGCTATTCTTTGTAGCAGTAACATTTAGGCAGGGGATGAGCTCAGGTTTGGAGAATTCCTGAGTTCAGTCCAATCTAGCATATGCCCTGCCTCTTTTAGAGATTCTATTATATTCTTTCAGTCCTCACTCTCATACTGTATAGCCCATACTATGTCCATTATTCGCTGTTGTTCTAATTTTCAGTCCCTACTTACAAATGTTTAGGTTCACCATCTTATAGTTCCAGTCCATTAGTTAATGTATAGTTTCCCCAAATCACTATCTTGTCCAATCCCCTTGCATGATCAGTTTGCCTAGAGGTCTTAATAATCTATCCAGTGCAACCTTGCTTCAAACATCTACTTTCAATTACTATGCAGATTTAGGCATGAGTCTTTGGAAATGTGACTTGGTCCCATTTTCTCTTGATCTTTAGCCTCTTAGTATCAGCCTTTTTCGCTTATATCCTATTGTTCAGTCAGAGGTTGAGAGGGATGATAGTGAAGGGGAGCCTTGTATCAGTAATAAGCATCTACATGAGTCCCATTTATATCAGACCCCACCCTATATGAACCAATGATACAGGAAGCAATAGAGGAGGCCCTTGGGTAGCAGTCCACATTAGGTTGTTGTTTACTTAGCTTGGTTCTGTCCACACCCTAATTTATGTTCTGATTCATATCACATGAGCCAACCCTTGCCTCATAGTTCAGTCTCTTGAACTATCATATTCAGTCAGATGTCAACAATTCATGTGCAGACCATATCTCTTGTGCAGATTGTTTGGTGTTTCAGTTCTCTACTTAATTAAACACAATATCCAGATTTCCTTTATCTATTCCCTGTTTCCCCCTTGGTGTCATCCTTGAATTTAAGGTGTGGGGGGGAGGGGGGCTCGAATAGCCCATATATGGCTTAATACCCAGTTTTAGTTATATGTACATACTCCTTACTTCGAACACCATTATGTATCAACCAATTTCACTCCTATCCTAACCTTGTTTACATTTGGGGATAGTCCACCTAGTCAATGTTCAGACTTCCCTCTCCATTGTGTATTGGAGAAGAGGAATGGGGGAAATGAGCTCAAGTGGGATTACTTTGGTATATTTGATGTCCAATTAACCCCAGGTATTTAGTTAGATATCAACCTATACCAGTTAAATCCTTTCCTAATGCTCAGTTGTCCTGTTCAGTATTACATTACATGTATCCCTCTTGTTCTGAACTAAACAGTAGAATGTATCATTATCCATTCATGGTGTTCTGTCGCCTACATCCTCTATGTGCTGTCTTGTAGGATGCTCAATCCACTTGTTTCCAACTGTTCAAATTCACACTATATTATGTTATCCACTTTTATTCTTGGTAACCAGCCCTCTTTCTATTTGAATGTTTAGTCACCTTAAAATCATTTATTCAGTTCAGTAGGAGAGGGGTGGCTCAAGTATGAGCCTTAGCTTAAGTATTGTCCCAGTTTGCATAATTATCTTTAAACTTTGGACATTGGATCAACTCATGCACTACCCTGCATCCATTCGATCCTCTCATTTATTTTGTTTAGTCTCTGAACATCAATAATGTTCTAATCTCTGAATATCTAATGTTCTGTCCTTGAACACCTACGTGATTCAATCCTATTGGACCCATGTTATGCCCAGGTGATGTTCTGCATTCACATGATCAGATATAGGTTCTGTTATATATATATATATATATATATATATATATATATATATATATATTTTTTTTTTATATATATATATATATATATATATATATATATATATATATATATATATATATATATATATCCTAAATGATCATGGATATGTTCAGTCTATCTCCACACTCAATTGACTGATACTCTAAAGTATCATACCATTATTTCACCTATGTAGTCTATATAATATGATGTATCAGACAAATATCCCTATCGTTTTGCTGTCCAATTTTCCCTTATGATTTAGATGGTTGATACTCCTTAGAGTATCAATTTCCTTCAGATCTGTCTTGACCACAGGGTCTGTCCTGCCCTATTCTTCTCGTTTTGGTTCAGTCTCCTTAGCATCATTCCATCTTTGCCTACCCTAATGTTTCAGACCCTGCGTCCTTAGTTCAATTGCTAAGTTATTGTACAGACTTCGATAGAACAAAACATGTTAGTTACGCCTTTAGGGGATGCTACGGTGCAGGTTCCCGATCCTCCTTCTACTTGATCTTGGGCCTCGTCGGCTTTAACCATCATTACCATTTCGACCCTGTTAGCCATCAGCTCAGAAGCTTTTCTTAGACTGGATCCAAATACCAATTGGGAACTACGGAGAATGAGAAAAAAGATCTGGCCGAACCAAGTAAAGAAAATATTAATACATGTCCTGTCTTTACCTCATTTTGATGTTAGTCTATATTCACCCTTTGGTTTAAGTTATTGTTCAGTCCTTTCCATTGTAGGTTGAGTTTGGTTGTTGTTTCAGTCAATTACCTTCACATCCTTTTGAGTTCAGTTCTGTCCTACATATCATTGCCTAGTATCCCTATCATATATGATAGACTATAGATACTAGTATATATTGTACCTATTTGTATGTAGTTGTAGTTGATAATAGTTCAGGTAGTGTATCATATAGCTAGAATATAGGGTTATAGCATATAGTGATGTGAAAATTTTAAGTTGAGGTTTGGATACCACTTCTAACTTTAGCAAATAGCCTATAGTGGCATATAGTACACATTGTATCTGTATGTATAATTTTATAGTGAGTAAGAGTTTTAGGCTATGTATATATATATATGTTCTATGGGTAATGATGTAGTATAAGTAGGATATAGGTATCTATATCAATGCATGTTTAGACTAGGTTTTGAATAGCCTATTGAGACCACTTTTAGTCTAATACTAGATAGTCCACTTAGCCCCAAACCCTAGATATTGACCAAGGTTGACCAAGTAGCTAGAGTTTGACCTAGTTTGACCAAATTGGACTTCATTGACCTAGAGGTGGCCTAGCATCATGTAAATAACGTACTAGATTCATTGCTTACTCTAGAACACTCTGTAACCTGTAAATTCTCATAATAGGTCTCTATGACTCCAGTTCGGTTATCGATACATATCAGTTACTCAGGTCAGGCGAGTACATTCTTTGTTAGTTTTCATTCATGATAGTATCTATATTGCCTGTTCTAGAGTACTTTACATTATGTTGACACATTATTAATATGGACCAGTACTATATGGATCTTGTCATGAGATGTTATCCCCTTAACGTGTACATCGTGTATTTCATGTTCATGTATTTTTACCATGTACATCGAGTACTCCTTGTATTCGTATTATTCATGTACACTCATATGCTCTCATGTACTCTCATGTGCTCTCATGTACTCTCATGTGCTCACATGTGCTTTATGTATAACCAATAATCATGTACGTAACATAACTTGATCGGATCCTTGTGTATTGATTAGGGTAGGGGGTTGTAGAAGTGGTTATGTGATTAAACCCCTCTAGTATACTCATGTATATGTCTATTATACCCTCACGTATAATGGAGTTACCTTAGATTACTCATGTGCAACCTAAACCAATCACATAACCATCTTGTGCTATGAAACACTTATATTATTTACAGTTCATAGATTCTCTATTCTATTTCATGTACTCAGTTTACTTATCTATATCTTATATATTTCTGTACTTCGTTTACGGCACGTCATGTATCATATTCTATTGTTAGTTATATATTTTCTATCATATTTTGGAACTGCTTTCAGAGTTATGTCCTTCGCTCCAATCCTGACTGGATATGTTGATAAAATTTTATAGAAAACTTAGATGATCCAGCTAGCCTAGAGGAGATGACAGTAGTGCTTAGAATAGATTGCTGGGATATTACCTAGGTTGTTTTTAGTTATTTTCATGAGTTGTATATATAATACTTCTACTTTGGGATGTAATGTTAACACTTAACTTATTCCTATTCTGGTTGTATCGTACTTTGATATCCTCCTAATCTATATTGTGCTGTTATTTCTCCTTAGTTTTGTGATTGAGTTGTATCTTCTGTGATTGTCCTCCTTATGGAGAGTATATATGGTCAGGTACTTTGTACTGTATTTAGTAGTTGTTGAAACCTAGGACATCGTTCTAGTGCCGACACCGCGGCGTAGGCTGGATGTACCCACGGTCTCGTGCCCTTACACTGGGTGCAGGTCGTGACAGGAGCTTATAGACACAGAATTGATCAAAATTCGACTATGACAAATTAAGTCATATTCAGGAGAATATAAACAATAAAGTTTTGAGTGGAAGAACCAATGAATGAAATTGTTATTGGCTCTTTGAAATTGCTTAGGGAATATTGTCATATACTGGAATTATTTTGGAAAATAATTCTGTATGGCCAATAGAAAAGCTTTGGAGAAAAGATTGGATCAAATAGCTATTATATGAGCTCTATGGTTTTAAATGCAATACTTAGGTTTCCAATGGTTAGAGAAAATCAAATAGGATTTTTTAACCAAAATCAATGGAGAAGTTTGAAATGGCTATTAAGGAATTCAATAAACTTGCTAAATAAGGAGTTGAAACTCTAAATAGTGAATGGTTCTAGATTCTAAATAGAGGTAGAGAAGTAGATTCTGATTAAACCAATTGAGAAATTGAAATAGTCCATGAATAGGCTTGCTAAAAGAGTAGTTTGGAAACTCTGACTTTAATCTCTAAGTAGCAAGGAAGCCCAGATCCTAAAGGGCGTTAGAATCCGATAATGATGTGGGAGAACATAATCCCCAAAATTCATGGAATTGTAATCACGACTTTTGTAGGAAACACTATGAGGCATAAAACATTTTAGAAGTTACTATATACACAATCACACAATTGGCCTATGCTGTGATGAGTTTTCTATTTCCCAGGCTCCCAATGGTACTCTGGTCCTAAGCACCATTAGAATGACCTGCATGAGCCACCACAAAAATATCACGATCTGCTCCCGAATAATCGAGTACGAGTCGATCATGTTCGGCCTATACTGTCGTTGACAGCGGTAGTCAGCCGTCTAGTCTAGTCATCATCCAATAATCATGCATACTTATCACAGCATCTATTCGTAAATTATCTACTACTAACCATCATAGATCACGATACAATTATTATAGCCTTATACATGAATATCCAGGTCCAAAGTCGGTAGAAATATAAAGACTATCTAACCAACAACAAATACTCAATATAATACATCCAGTCATCCTATACATGAATCTATATCTCCGAAGTGAGCTCCGCTGCTAGGTCTCTTTGCTGGTCGTAACACTCTAAGAATCAAGCTCACCTGTAATGAATGTTCCTATCAGGAAAACGCAAAGTACATAGTAGCTCAAACAAGTCACAAAATATCAAAGGAAATGACAGGAACTAATAAGTACAGGAAATAACTGGCATATGCACTAACTACATGAATCATGCAATAGAACACCGTCAAGCATGTAGGGCTATCAAGTCAAGAGTATAGTGCAATGGTATGCTGCAGGCATGTATATAGTAAGGCATACTATGTACGCTATACTATCAAGTCAAGAGTATAGTACAATGGTATGCTATCAGGCATGTACATAGTAAGGCATACCATGTACGCTACACTATCGGTCATAAGGTATATAGCAACGATATGCTATCAGGCATGTCTATAGTAAGGCATTCCCAGGACCCATCCTTACACTAGCTAGCCAATTTTATTCTGTTTATAACGACCAGGACTTAACCAATTCAAAATAACCTAAGCTAACCGTCAAGTAACAGTATCCTACAAATTTGAAAACCATAACTAACTAACATTTGAATAGTTCTTCTACTGATATCAACACCAATGCCATACGAACCCTATCCTTGATAGTGATATCTAGTGTCTCCTCGACACAAATCGTGTCCCACAAAAACAATTTGGTACAGAAGTTCGCTCGAGATAGTATCGGATACCAGCAAACCGAATGTCCCATAATCCCAAATTTGACAAAGAATTACAATACCTGAATAAAGAGTATTAACAAAATCTCCTGAGTCCGATCTGCTATTCTCGTGTCCAGAACATATGACAAGTTTGAGCTAACCATTTTATCGAACAATATCCGCTCAAGAACAGGAAACTACGTTAATGAATTCATTCGAAATTTTTAAAGAGAAAAAATGTACAAAATTAAGAAATCACTCACAATTAAGCCACAACTCTCGATCTGATCTCAAAGAGGACATGGAATCAATCCAACAACTGGCAATTATACCTGGACCGATCAAGAACATGCACAGAAAATCTGACACAGCAATTATACTGCCAAATCAAATTCCTTACCAGTCGAATGCTCAATCTGACTCGTCGATCTTCTGATCACCTTGCTGATACCTCAATCCTTCTCGATCCTTGCTGCGAGAGATCGATCCATAGTTAGAAAATCGGAAGAGAACGAAGGAGAAAAAGAGTTAGGGACTACCAAAAGTATCACTTAACTGATCAATGTGGAGTTCAAATCAATCACGATCGGGAAATCGATCACTGGCCCAATAGTTTCGCAGATGAAGATCCAACCTATTCCACGAATCATAAAATCGAGAGTTTACTGACCCGAACAGGACGAACGAAAGATCAAAGGAAGAAGATGATCGACTTACATGTTTGAAGATGAGGTCGCTAAGCTTTCAGAGGAATGTCGTGATCCGCCATGGCCACTACTCAAGGAATGGATCGATCGTGTAGTCATCTTCTCTGAGGACCAAGCTAATACGATCATTGAAGTAATCGATCAACATGCAACATAATGACTTGAGAACTGATCCCAATCGCCATCGTCGTCTTCACTGAAGTCTAACCCGTATTGGTGGTTTTACCTTTGGACTAGGAAAAATAGTCCCACATCGGCTACACCAAATGGTGAGTATCTCAATATAATGTATTGCTTGTGTTGAGGTATGCACATGAGGTATGGTGGGGCACAAGTGTGTATCATGTGGGAGTATTTTCCTAGAAGGAAAAAGGATTAATTCCAACACAGATGTAAGTTAATTTTTGTTGTGTGGACTCGGACTCGGATACGGACTCCAGGATGTCTCGTACATGCACGGGAGTGTTCGGAGGGTAGGCGTGGACTGGCACACTTCTATTCTGCTTGTGGGATGATCTAAAATATCAAACTCTATTTTTTGAGTATTAGTATTTTAGTCCCACATCGGATAAGTGAAGAGGTGAAGTCTCACTCCACTCTATAAATAGAGCCCCTTGGCCTCCTTTAAAAGAAGCACTAAGAAGAGAGTTAAAGGAGTCCGTAAAGTCCAGGAAGCCCGTTCAAGTCTCAAATATTGACTGACGAGCGTTTCAGAAGTTCTCCAGAACTTGCTGGTTCCTGGAAACGGATCGTATATAGGCGAATCTTGCTTTGAGCAACGGTGATCTTATCACCCCAGCAAAGCAGCATTTTTTTTTCTTCTTTCCTTCTCTTCTTCTCTGATCTAATCAGATACTTCTTGTGGGCTTTAGTCGCTGCTGCTGCTAGCAACTCGATTTGTACCTTCCTAAAAGAAGCTCTACTTTCATTTGCTGTTGTAACGAAATCTCTTTAGATTTTCGTTACCCAGAATCATCCAAGGATCTCTGTAGTGCACCTTTGAAGTGTTGCTACAAAACGTTGCTGCTATTGAGACAACTATTTCGTTTATCTGTTTTCCATCGAAAATTAGGCATTGGGAATAACAACCCGAAGTCCCGATCGCCATGGCCGTGAATGGAGGGCTCGAAGAGGAAGAAAAGGGGACGAGAGTGGATTTTAGTAGGGCTCCGTCGTGTGGTGAAGATTGAAGAAAAATAAAGACGAGGGGGTCTATATGTAGGTGGGCATGGCGGTTAGGCCGTTTTGGTCGGACGGTCAAGATTACTTCGGCCACGTCGACGGGGGTCTCAACTGCGGTGATGGCTTAAACTAGGTCGGGGACGGTTACAATCGGATAGTAGAGACGAAAGAGGCAGTTAAGGATCGATGGTCGGAAGGGATTCGAAGCTTCGCGTGCGTCGGCTACCGCTCGCTTGGCGGAGAGGAAAATGAGCAGAGGAGCTCAATCCTCAGATCTGAGAAATGAAAGAGAAAAAGAACTTAATAAGGAATGATCGGGTTCCTATAGGGTCAGATCCTAGGTTTAACGGGTTGTTTAGTAAACCCTATCCGACCCACTGGGTCTTCTACTGGGTCAACTAAAATGGGATTAATGTCTAAGCAGCTCAGGTGGATTGGGCCAAAACAGCAACTCAGCAATTGGTTAGGTTTAATCACTAACTAAGAATAGGCTTATGGATAAATAGCCATAATACTTAATAGATAATGTAGGATTAATTATAGAATTATATGGTAGCTAACAGGAGAAACTAATAAAAATAGTGAAGAAACTAATACCTAATTTATGACCTAAATAATATTCAATAGAATAAAAAGAGAAAATATACAAGTGGAAATCAATAATAAGAAAAATACTAGGTATTCCCAAATTCTCTAATATCATGAAAGTGGAGTTACATCGTAGCAGACGGACCAACGTCCATAGTAAAATCTCTGCTAGCCGCCATGAGGGAGGAGCAGCCAATCACGACAGCGGAGACGGAAGGGGCCGACAGCCTAGAAGGCCCTAAGGCAAGAAGGGAGGGGGTACGCCAGACGTCGCGACCAAGGGGGAAGAGGGAGAAAATTGCGGTAGGGAGCAAGGGAAACCTCGTCGTTGCACATGGGATAGAGCCTCCAAGAAAGAATGCCCTGCCATGGCCGGAGCCGTAGCCCTGGAATGAGCCGAAGAGGACAGTTATCCCAGAGAAAAGGGGAGGGGGAAGGTTGGGGGAGCAAGGATGCTTCACCAGAGCATGGGCCAGAATGCCTACCTCCACCACAAAAGGACGAAGAAAAGGGATCAGAGGAAGGGGGAGCAGAACCTGACGGCTAAGGCAATTGATATATATATATATATATATATATATATATATATATATATATATATATATATATATATATGGAAATATATATATATATATATATATATATATATATATATATCTATATATGGAATATATATATTCCATATATATATATATATATATATATATATATATATATATAAAATATATAATGGAGAGCTCAGCTCCTTGGGGAGCTCTCGGTGGCTGGGGGCCCCCTTGGTGGCCGGCCCCCGGGTGGCCGCCTCCGTGGTGGGCCGCCCCGTGGTAGCTCCCGCCGCCCTCCAACGGCCTTCTCCCCCTACCGTCCCGGCACCCTTCCCCGGCTTCCTTTTCGTCTGCCCTCTGTGCCGCCGCCCGATCCCTCCGCGACAGCGTCCCTGCCGCATCCGGCGTCGTCGTCGCCGTCGCTAGCGTCGCCGCGGCTCGGCTCCTGCGGCTGTCAACGGGCAGGATCCTGCTCCTGCGGCCGTCGACGGGCTGTTCCCGGCCCCTATGGGCTCGCCTACCCCCTCCTCTGCTGGTCTCCACCCCTCCCTCGCCGTCTTCCCCGCGGAGCCGCCCCCCTTGGCAGCGTCCGCCGCGCCCTCCGGCGCCGTAGCTCCTGCTCCCCTACCCTCGCTCGCCGTCTCTCCAGTGGAGCCGCCCCCCTCTGGTGCCGTAGCTCCCGCACCCCCTTTCGCTCCTCCTTCCTCTCCGCCGTGCAGCGAGTCTTGGGCGCTTGTGGCCGCTCGACGGCCGTCTGGAGACGGCAGCCCATGCTCTCCGCCCGTCGTGGCTCCCTGCGGCGGCCGTCCCGACGTCGGCCCTCCTCCTGCGAGCTCCGCGCTCCCCTCGTGGACCGCTCCCCCGCTGTCCTATGACCTCCGGCGCTTCCGCCGCGGGCTGGAGGCCCCTCTCCCCCGCCGCGTTTGACTGGCCCCGACCATCGTCGGCGGGTCTCCCCCTCTCGCAGCCTTCGGTGGCTGCCCTTGGACGCCGTTGGTCCTCTCTTCTTCCCCCCCTCTTCCCCCGTCGGAGCCCCGCTCTCCTACGCCGACTGGACCCCCGTCGGAGCCCCCGCTCCCTCCTCCCCCCTTCCCCTCCCTCCGTGGTCCCTCGCCGGAGCTCCCTCCGCTTTGCCCCCCCAGCCGGCCTTTTCCGGTATCGCACCCCCACTTGGCCTTCGGGCCACGCGCTGGGCGGCAGGCCGTCCGGTTCTCCCGACGGGGGTCGTCGGCATCCCGCCCCCTCCCCGTATCCCAAGCCACCCCCGCCGCGGTTGGCCCCTCCACCGCTGGCGCTTCTGCCCCCGCCTCCCTCGTCGCGGCCGTCTCGCCGCCGCTGTAATGCCCTGAATCCGTTGCGGAGCACGGTGCGGGCTAGCGGCCGAATGGCCGAGTCGGATGAGAATTGGGAAAACTTTACCAGGATCGCGGGATAATAAATTGAGATCCTTTCCTCGTTATGGATTAGACTCTTTTGAAATGATGCCCAAGATGCAGTGGCGCGCGTCTTGGGGGAAGAGTTCTATATAAGAGTCGCTTGCCCCGAGACCGTTGCCCTGCTGGTTTTCGATGTCACTTTTGCTGTTGGCTTTTGTGTGCGTTTTCGTGATTGTTTTCGATGAATGTTTTCATGGATTTACTTTCACCGTTTACGCATTTCATATCGAATAACTGAGAGAAAGAGAAGAAGTATGCTGACCAGACGTTGGTGCCAATGCAGGTGCTAACGCGGTGAACCTCGGGTGACGTTGCGTGGAAGACCTCTTTCTCTCGGCAATTCACCAACAAGTGAGTGGCTTTGATCCTTCGACGATCCTTGATCTTCGCGCATAACAATGGTAGACTTGTTATTGCGTTCGGTGCTTAATAAAAGATGTCTAGTAATAATACGGGAAAGATAATGAAAGATAAATTATCACATGGCTAGGCTTATGTTGCAAATCGAATGATGCTCGTATGCTATATGAATTGTTTAACAGGTGATGCAAAGACCCAAGTATTGGGCGGTAAGTATATCGGACTTCGGTTCGAAAGAATGAGTTAAACATGAATAGTCCCTTGGTTGGATGAACGAATATGCGAGCCTATGGCTCAAAGTAAGATGGCAAGTTGGAAAGATGGGAAATGGCAAGATAAAATGAGAACTACGAATATGTGTGGAAGATGCTATTATCATGCATGTCGTGTCTCTTATTAGTTAAGTTGTATTGCATGCATGGTCATGGACAACTTGTATACAAGGTAGTTCCTCGAACGGTACTCCGAGGCCACGGAACCGATTCGGCCTAGGAGGAACGCCGTGCTGAAGTAGTAGCACAGTGCTGAAGTAGTAGCACGGTCTTTCGGGAACCTTCCGGATGGGCTAGCTACCCACCGATGAAGGGGAGCCGTCCGACCAAGATGTCCCAGATGGCGTGTAGCCAGTGACCTTCATATAGACAGGTGGCATAGCTAGCATTGTCTTATGCAGGCAGAGTAAGTGGTATTCATAAACATGTACAGGGATGGCTATCGACCGTGGGTAAGATTCACCAAATTGGTGATCAATATGAACTGCTTATGTTAGATCAACATGAATTGCTTATGTTTCTAACATCACTGTATGCTTCTTATATTTCTCATCAAATATATGAATTGTTAATGGACCCTAAGGCAAGATAGAAAGAATACAAATCAATAGTGAACATTCATGTAATTTTACTACTGTTGATTTATGGTGAGATTGGTTACGGCCGCTCACCAGTACATATGTGGCAATGTACTGACCCTCGTCTCCACAGGTGCCGGAAACCTAGTGGATAATCATAGACGCTGAAGGCTTGCTGTCCGACTCTTTAGAAGCTTCGTACATCTTGAAGTTTCCACTTGAAGAAGAAGGCATTTTGCTGAAGGTGGTTATTGCTGCATTATTAATAAAGGGATATGATGTATGGAACAAGTTGTATCTCATTTCAATATTTCTGCAAGTTGTAGCCAAGTTTGGCCTTTCATCTCGGCTGTTTGAGAGCCTTATGTTTATGCAAATGTAATTTCAAAGATATCAATAAAGAACTTATTTCAGATCATATCTGTGTTGCCAAAACTTCTCTATCATCCGCTGCGAATCTCTATTCAAAATGTCTCTTTTATAAAAGGAACACGAGCACGCCTTGTACAAGTGCAATTCCAGACTTGTACGGCATCACGCCTTAGCGAGGACGAACGATTCGGCGTGAATCTAAGCGGAGGCGAACGATTCCCGAATCGGGGCGTGACAGTTTGGTATCAAAGCACGGCTTTACATCCTTGGGAATTTCTTGGTTTTAAAGGTTTCGAAAATGACACAAGCTTTATTGCTTCTCGAACAACTTTGGTTTTAAATGTCCCGAAATGAGATGTTCCATACAATAAGTCCATAAATATATTATGAGACTAACAAGCTCCTCTGTTTTGCAGAGATGACAAAGGCGGGTGCGACAAACAACGCGAGTAGCTCAAGGGTGGTAGCCTCAACCGACCCTATGGAGAGGATGCTGGCTATGATGGAGAGCCAGCAGAGGCAGAACGCGAAGCAATTCGAGGCCCAACAAAAGTAGCTAGATACCCTGCAACAGTTGGTCCGATCAGTGGTGAACAATGGGGCTCAAGGCACTCCAGTCTCACGAGAGAGCGAACTGGTGGAGGCAGAGGAACCCCCGACAGCTAAGAAAACCACTGCTGTGGCCGACATTACAAAGTTTAAGAAGATCTGTAACAAAGAATTCAAAGGGACAGAAGAAGCCACCATTGCTATGGATTGGCTAGTTGAAGTGGAAGATCACCTGGAAGCTTTGGGTATTATTGGATCCAAGAGGGTCTCGTGTGTGAAACTACTGCTGGTTTCCAATGCACACTACTGGTGGCAAAGTCAGAAAAGAATTCTAGCGGGAGTGAATGGAACAACGAAAATCACTTGGCTGATGTTCCGCGAGGCATTTCTGGCTCAGTACTTCTCTTCGACTGAGCAGCGAGCTAAGGAATTGGAGTTCCAGAAGCTCGAACAGGGGAACATGACGGTGAAGGAGTATGAGGCAGAGTTTTCTAGACTGTCTCAGTATGCGATCACGAAGTTTACTGACGAAGCATCTAAGGCTCGTCGGTTTGAGCAGGGCTTGAGGCCTGCTCTGAAGGCTCAAGTTGTGGTTCAGAAATATAAGACTTTTCAGGAGTCTTATGAGCACGCGAAGGAATTGGACCCACACTATCCTGCGACGGCGCCAGTGCAAGTGTCGGTGCAGAATCTGCATAACAAGAGACCGAACAACGGGGGCAGATATGAGGCGCCTAAGCATCAGAACCACGGTGGCTTTCAACGACCCAACCAGGGTGGACCATTCTGCAACAAGTGCCGCAACAAAGGGCACTTTGCTAACGAATGTCAGGTGCTAGAGGGTGGATGCTTCAAATGTGGTCGCATGGGCCACGGATTCAGAGACTGTCCAGGGAGGGGCCACCAGAACCCTCCAAGGCAGCAGCATCACCAACAGTACCAACAGAATCGTGGAAAGACACCACGACCTCCTCAGCCACAACAGAATCAGAGGCCCGGTGCCCAGGGCCGAGTCTTTGCATTGACTCAGGAGGAAGCATCATTTGCATCAGATACTGTCGTGACAGGTATATTGTTATTTAATGACATTCCTGCACGTACTTTATTTGATTCTGGTGCTTCACATAGTTTTATATCTAAAGACTATGTTAAGGAACATGAAATAAAAATGACAATGTTGGATATGTACCTTAGTGTTAGTACTCCATCAGGAGTGGAGATGCCTACTAACATGATGTGTAGGGATGGTTACATATGTATCGGGAAGAGAAAGCTACCATTAGATGTAGTCGAGCTTGATATGAAAGATTTTGATATCATTCTGGGAATGGACTGGTTAAGTGCATGTTGTGCGACGATTGACTGTGCGAAGAAGCGAGTTATGTTTCGCCTACCTGGAGGAACAGAATTCTCTTACTCGGCCAATTCATCGGCGAAGACTTCGATGGTGATTTCAGCTACTACGGCCCGGCGATTGCTTCATTCTGGCTGCGAAGGGTACCTTGCTTCTGTTCGAGACACACGCAAGAATGGTGCAGACTCAGCTAACACTGAAGTCGTGGCAGAATTTCCTGATGTGTTTCCTGACGAGATACCCGGAATGCCTCCGGACCGAGAAATTGAATTCACTATCGATACATTTCCAGACGCTCGTCCGATCTCAAGGGCACCATACAGGATGGCGCCTGCTGAATTGAAGGAACTCAAAGTACAACTACAGGAATTATTAGACAAGGGATACATCAGACCCAGTGTTTCACCATGGGGTGCTCCGGTGCTATTTGTGAAGAAGAAAGATGGATCGATGCGGCTGTGCATCGACTATCGTGAGCTAAACAAAGTTACAATTCGGAACCAGTACCCGTTGCCTCGAATAGACGACCTCTTCGATCAGTTGCAAGGGGCGTCTGTATTTTCAAAGATTGATCTTCGCTCAGGCTACCATCAGTTAAAGATCAAACCAGATGACATTTCTAAGTCCGCATTCCGAACCAGATACGGACACTATGAATTCTTGGTCATGCCCTTCGGACTGACCAACGCCCCTGCCGCTTTCATGGATATGATGAACAGAGTCTTCCGGCCCTTTTTAGATAAATTTGCGGTCGTGTTCATCGACGACATCCTAATCTACTCGAAGAACAGAGAAGACCATGCAGAACATTTGAGGACAGTATTACAGACTCTACGGGAAAATCAGCTCTATGCCAAGCTGAGCAAATGTGAGTTTTGGATGAGTAGCGTGTCGTTCCTAGGGCACGTTATCTCGGCGAAAGGTGTGTCCGTTGACCCAAAGAAAATTGAAGCCGTAGTGGATTGGAAGCAACCCACGTCGGCGAGCGAGATCCGAAGTTTCCTCGGCTTGGCAGGCTACTACAGGAAGTTTGTCAAGGATTTTTCAAAAGTGGTAGCGCCTTTAACTCGGCTAACCCAGAAGGGAGTGGCATTCGATTGGACTGATGAGTGCGAGGCTTGCTTTCAAAATCTGAAGCAACGTCTCGTATCAGCTCCAATCCTTACACTTCCAGACGGCGTCGAGGGATTCCAGATATACAGCGATGCGTCCGGACTGGGTTTGGGATGTGTGTTGACTCAGAGAGGGAAAGTGATATCTTATGCCTCGAGACAGCTTAAGCCGCATGAGAAAAATTATCCAACGCATGATTTGGAATTGGCAGCGATAGTGTTTGCATTGAAATTGTGGAGGCACTACTTATATGGAGTGGCTTGCGAGATCTTCACCGATCATAAAAGCCTGAAGTACATCTTTACTCAAAAAGATTTAAATTTGCGGCAACGACGTTGGTTGGAGCTTATAAAAGATTATGACTTGACGATCGCGTACACCCCAGGAAAAGGCAATGTGGGGGCGGACGCGTTGAGTCGAAACTTTGTGGGATCACTCAGTGTTGACAAACGAATACTGGAGGAATTAGAAAGTATGGGAATTGAGCTCCAGATTCGTGGCCGAAATGCACAATTGGCTCAACTTCAACTTGAGCCGAGTTTGTTAGAAAAGATAAAGACGGCACAGAGGACAGATGAGTTCTTGATTAAGATTGGCAGAATAGTGGAAAAGGGTGAAGCCAGCGACTTCACCAGGTACGAGGACGGATCATTGCGACTCAAGGGGAGGCTATGTGTTCCGAAGGATGAAGAACTCCGGAAAGAAATCTTGACGGAGGCCCATTATGCCAAGTATTCTTTGCATCCGGGAAGTACAAAAATGTATAAAGATTTGCGCACGACCTTCTGGTGGCACGGCATGAAACGAGATGTGGCCCTCTTTGTCTCGCGATGCTTAGCGTGTCAACGAGTCAAGGTGGAACACCAGAGACTCGGCGGGGAGATGCAGAACCTCGCGATCCCAGAATGGAAATGGGATCATATAACCATGGATTTTATAGTTGGCTTGCCGAAGACGCAGCAGGGGAATGATGCAATTTGGGTCATCGTTGATCGATTAACCAAATCTGCACATTTTTTCGCAATGAAAATCACATGGAGCGTCGACCGGTTGGCTCAGCTATACTTGGATGAAATTGTCCGACTGCATGGAGTGCCGGCATCAATAGTGTCGGATCGGGATGGGCGATTTGTATCGTATTTCTGGGTCAGTTTGCATGCTGCCATGGGAACACAATTGAAATTTAGTTCTGCATACCATCCTCAAACCGATGGCCAGACCGAGAGGGTGAATCAGATACTTGAAGACATGCTTCGGCTTTGTGCTATTGATCTGAAGACTAGTTGGGATACTCACTTGCCGCTAGCAGAATTTGCCTACAATAACAGTTACCAGTCAAGTATAGAAATGGCCCCGTATGAAGCACTGTACGGGCGAAGGTGTCAGTCTCCGATTTGTTGGGATGAAGTCGGTGAACGACAGGTACTTGGTCCGGAGATGGTGGAACAGGCCGTCGAGAAGGTCCGCATGATTCGGGAGAAGTTACGTGTGGCGCAAAGTCGGCAGAAGAGTTATGCGGATACTCATCGACGACCATTGGAATTTATGGTGGGCGATCACATATTTTTGAAGGTGTCACCGATGCGCGGAGTTATGTGATTCGGTGCGAAGGGGAAGCTAAGTCCGAGATTTGTTGGCCCATTTGAAATTCTTAAGCGAGTCGGCCCTGTCGCCTATCTGATCGCGTTGCCACCGGCATTGGATGGAGTGCACGATATCTTCCATGTTTCCCAACTACGGAAGTATGTACACGATCCAAGCCATATGGTAGACTTCGGTCCGCTAGGGCTAAGAGCTGACTTGTTTTATGTGGAGGAACCCGTGCAGATCTTGGATAGGAAGGATAAAATCCTGCGGAACCGAGTTGTTTCTTTGGTTCGAGTGCTTTGGCAAAATCATTCCGTCGAAGAGTCGACATGGGAACTTGAGGCAGAGGTGAAGGAAAAGTTTCCTTCGTTGTTTGACCTAGGTGGGTTTGTGTTTAAGTTTCGAGGACGAAACTTTTTGTTAGTGTATTAATATGTAATGCCCTGAATCCGTTGCGGAGCACGGTGCGGGCTAGCGGCCGAATGGCCGAGTCGGATGAGAATTGGGGAAACTTTACCAGGATCGCGGGATAATAAATTGAGATCCTTTCCTCGTTATGGATTGGACTCTTTTGAAATGATGCCCAAGATGCAGTGGCGCGCATCTTGGGGGAAGAGTTCTATATAAGAGTCGCTTGCCCCGAGACCGTTGCCCTGCTGGTTTTCGATGTCGCTTTTGCTGTTGGCTTTTGTGTGCATTTTCGTGATTGTTTTCGATGAATGTTTTCATGGATTTACTTTCACCGTTTACGCATTTCATATCGAATAACTGAGAGAAAGAGAAGAAGTATGCTGACCAGACGTTGGTGCCAATGTAGGTGCTAACGCGGTGAACCTCGGGTGACGTTGCGTGGAAGACCTCTTTCTCTCGGCAATTCACCAACAAGTGAGTGGCTTTGATCCTTCGACGATCCTTGATCTTCGCGCATAACAATGGTAGACTTGTTATTGCGTTCGGTGCTTAATAAAAGATGCCTAGTAATAATACGAGAAAGATAATGAAAGATAAATTATCACATGGCTAGGCTTATGTTGCAAATCGAATGATGCTCGTATGCTATATGAATTGTTTAACAGGTGATGCAAAGACCCAAGTATTGGGCGGTAAGTATATCGGACTTCGGTTCGAAAGAATGAGTTAAACATGAATAGTCCCTTGGTTGGATGAACGAATATGCGAGCCTATGGCTCAAAGTAAGATGGCAAGTTGGAAAGATGGGAAATGGCAAGATAAAATGAGAACTACGAATATGTGTGGAAGATGCTATTATCATGCATGTCGTGTCTCTTATTAGTTAAGTTGCATTGCATGCATGGTCATGGACAACTTGTATACAAGGTAGTTCCTCGAACGGTACTCCGAGGCCACGGAACCGATTCGGCCTAGGAGGAACGCCGTGCTGAAGTAGTAGCACAGTGCTGAAGTAGTAGCACGGTCTTTCGGGAACCTTCCGGATGGGCTAGCTACCCACCGATGAAGGGGAGCCGTCCGACTAAGATGTCCCAGATGGCGTGTAGCCAGTGACCTTCATATAGACAGGTGGCATAGCTAACATTGTCTTATGCAGGCAGAGTAAGTGGTATTCATAAACATGTACAGGGATGGCTATCGACCGTGGGTAAGATTCACCAAATTGGTGATCAATATGAACTGCTTATGTTAGATCAACATGAATTGCTTATGTTTCTAACATCACTGTACGCTTCTTATATTTCTCATCAAATATATGAATTGTTAATGGACCCTAAGGCAAGATAGAAAGAATACAAATCAATAGTGAACATTCATGTAATTTTACTACTGTTGATTTATGGTGAGATTGGTTACGGCCGCTCACCAGTACATATGTGGCAATGTACTGACCCTCGTCTCCACAGGTGCCGGGAACCTAGTGGATAATCATAGACGCTGAAGGCTTGCTGTCCGACTCTTTAGAAGCTTCGTACATCTTGAAGTTTCCACTTGAAGAAGAAGGCATTTTGCTGAAGGTGGTTATTGCTGCATTATTAATAAAGGGATATGATGTATGGAACAAGTTGTATCTCATTTCAATATTTCTGCAAGTTGTATCCAAGTTTGGCCTTTCATCTCGGCTGTTTGAGAGCCTTATGTTTATGCAAATGTAATTTCAAAGATATCAATAAAGAACTTATTTCAGATCATATCTGTGTTGCCAAAACTTCTCTATCATCCGCTGCGAATCTCTATTCAAAATGTCTCTTTTATAAAAGGAACACGAGCACGCCTTGTACAAGTGCAATTCCAGACTTGTACGACATCACGCCTTAGAGAGGACGAACGATTCGGCGTGAATCTAAGCGGAGGCGAACGATTCTCGAATCGGGGCGTGACAGCCGCGCCAGGCGATGGGGCACAAGGACCCCCGCGCCGTCCGCTCCCTCGTACTTTGTGCCGAGCTCCGGGCCACGCGCCTTCCGCCTTGGGCCCCGTGCCCACCCTTCCCCCATCAGGAAATGCCTCGGGCCGCGTGCCTGGCATTATCCCCCACATTTTTCGTTTTCTTTTGAATTCAAATTTTGGTTTCAAATTTTGAATTCAAAAAAAAAAAAGGATATTAACCACCCTAGGGCCGAGCGCCCACACCCCCTCTTTTCGTACTAGTTCAGCAGTCTTTTAGTTTTCCTGCAACCTTGTTTAGCAGCATTTTGTGTTACTGCAAACCATGTTTATCAGAGCGAGTTTTGTGTTTCTCGGCTCTGTCACTGCTTGTAATGCTCTTTTGAGCTTTCCTTTTATCAATAAAATTCCCTTTTGTTTAAAAAAAAATAAAAAAAATATATATATATATTTTATATATATATATATATATATATATATAAAAAATATATATATATTCCATATATATAAAAATATATATATATATATATATATATATATATATATATATATATATATATATATATATATATATATATATATATATATATATATATATATATATGTGGAAGCGGATCAAAAGCCCCCTTAGAAAACCCCCTAAAAACCCTCTCACTCTCAGCCGTCCATTTAATGTTAATATTAATATTAATATTAATATTAATGTTAATGTTAATATTAATGTTAATATTAATGTTAAATACTAAAATTAACATTAAACTTAACATTAAAATTAATATTAACATTAACATTAACATTAATATTAATATTAACATTAACATTAACATTAATATAAAATCACCTAATGTTACATGGTTTGGATTTTGATTGGGTAGTTGGGATTAAAAGATGTAGACCCCACCACCTTTTATTCTCACCTACTCAATTTCAATCCAACCCATGTAACATAGGGTGGTTCCAAAATATGAAACCCTGGGGGGGTGTGTGTGTGTGTGTGTGTCTATATATATATATATATATATATATATATATATATATATATATATAGAGAGAGAGAGAGAGAGAGATTTCTGCTTTTAAGCATCCACACATGTTTCTTGAAATAGTAGCCGTCAGATTAGTTTTTGACCGTTTAGATTAGATCAAATTCTCACGAGAAATTGGATATTTTAAGAATCTAATCTGAACGGTCAAAAAATACAATCCAGCGCATGCTATTTCAAGCAACTTATCGGAATGGATAAGAGACTTACCGGAATGCATACGAGTGGAGATCGAAGATCTGAGATCCCGATCCAGATCCAAATCCCTCCTCTCTCTCTCTCTTTATATATATATATATATATATATACACACACACACACTAATATAAAGGTGCTTCAAAACGGCTCAAGATTGAGCCGTCTAAGCTGTGTATATCATCAACCATTTTCTTTAAAAAAATTAAATTATGTAAAAAATTGTTAAAAAAAGTTTAAATTTGTTATATATATGCAAGATAGTGAATTGCAACCAAATAAGAAGAAAACCTCCACATGAGCTAGAAACAATATTTGGGTATAATTGGATAATATTTGTATTATACGTTATCACACGTGCAAAGCACGTTCATTTACTAATATATATATATATATATATGCAAATGGTCTCTAGCCTAGTGGTTAAGGGACATGCATGTGGCCCATGTGGTCGGAGATCGAGCCCCAGTGGAGATGAGTTATCCATTGTGTGTGTATATATATATATATATATATATATATATATATATATATATATATATATATATATATATATATATATATATATGCAAATGGACTCTAGCCTAGTGGTTAAGGGAGATGCATGTGGCCCATGTGGTCGGAGATCGAAAAATATATATATATATATATATATATATATATATATATATATATATATATATATATATATATATACACTCCATATCCTAAATTTCAAAGAAATGTTATACACTCGTATTCCAACTCATAACGTCTGTATATGAATCCATCGTCCGTATCTAAATCATTGTACTCGTCTACCTAACTTACTACTATGCAACTTTTATTCTATACTCGTGTTAGGTTGTATGCGAAAGAATTTGACATCCTTTATTCTTCCATTTTTTTGAAAAACTGCTTACTAGTATTGTGGCATTTATTCTTTTCATGTTAAAAGGTTCACAGCATCGGTATCGGACCTTCCTATGAGTATCTGGATCGTAGAATCAAATTTTTTGGTTTCAAAAATAATAATAATTATTCATAAATTATTAAAATTTTAGGAAAAAATATTTTATATGTTTATGTATAATTTTAAATATTTCGTGTGTTGTTTCTTAGTAGTTTGAAATGAAATGAACTAATAGTTTCCCGAATTGACTAGAAAAAAATGTCTTATGTATGTATCACTCAGTATCGATTTTGGATCGAGACATGTGAAAATATATCGATATCAATGGTATCAAAACAATATTGAATGATAGTGCAAACTATGGTTATATGTCCAAGACGTGCATCCTCTCATTGACATTCTTCCAGTTTATGAACAACTGTTTCGATCTATTAGTAACCTTTTTTCTTTTTACTATTTGGTTAATTCAATAATATACAAGTGTTGGGAAAGAAACGCGAAAACCTTTCCCCAAACTAGAGAGTACCTGCAAAAGAACCGAGCAATAAAACGCACGATCCAAAACACCCAAAAACAAACCACGCAGACACAGAGAATTTTTGACGTAAAAAACCCTTGCGGGAAAAACCATGGGACGATCGGAGTCCAACCCTAAGAAGCCTTCACTAATGAAATAAATGAGTACACCCTCTACAAACTTCTTCCGATCCAAATCGGATCCCCACAATACTTAGAAGCAAGAATAATGATTACAAGGCTACGAAGAACAAAGACGACGAGTAGATATTATCCGAACACGATCCTCCTTTTAAATTGGCCTTCAATCCTCCTTCTTCTCTCCTAAAGTTGCAATGGCACTCTTGCATCTTTTCTCTCCTTTTTTCTTCAATGTTGTGTTGTGATTAGGGTTAGGAATAACCATGTATAAACCCCATAATCTGCAGCAAAACCTGGACCGTAGGATACGATCCAACGGTGATTAAATCACCCTAAAAAATGCTTCAGCCTCGACACACAGAGTTCGGCCAGAACTCTGTCCTTACACAGAGTTCGGCCAGAACTCTGTGTTCTGCTTCCAACAAGGTTCTGGAACAGGGAGCAGAGTTTAGCCAGAACTCTCCCTTGGGGCAGAGTTCGGCCCGAACTCTGCCCCCTCTCTCCAGCAGCTCCTCTGGCAGCTCCCGAGCTTCTTCGGCTTCTCCGACTGGCCTCATCACCTCCCCGAGCTTCCCTGACACACAGATGGCGCTCGTCGCACTCTGGGATCTTCTCCACATAGGTTGGGAACCCCACCCACTCCAACAAATCTCCCCCTTCACAACTAGGTAGAGGAGGTCGTTATCCCGACGATCTGCCTGCAGTACACAAACTTCCTCCTCGGAAGAACCTTCGTGAGCATGTCCGCTCCATTATCATCAGTATGAACCTTCTCAAGCGCCGCGTCCTTCTTCTCAACCATATCCCATATCCAATGATAACGAGTCTCGATGTGCTTGGACCGACTATGAAATGTTTGGTTCTTCACAAGGTGAATAGCACTCTTATTGTCGCAAAGCAAAGTATACTGCTCTTGCTTCAGCCCTATTTCCTGTAATAGCTTCTTCATCCACAGCAGCTCCTTGTAAGCCTCCGTTGTTGTAATGTATTTCGCCTCCGTCGTCGACAAGGCAACACACTTCTGCAACCGCGACTGCCACGATACCGCTCCTCCGGCAAACATCATCACATAGCCGAAGTCGATTGTCTCGTGTCTACATCTCCAGCCATATCAGCGTTGGTATACCCAACCAGCTTCGGCTCGTCACTACCAAAAGAAAGTCTCCAATCGGCAGTGCCCTGAAGGTATCGTAGAATCCACTTGACCGCACTCTAACGTACCCTTCCAGGATTTGAAAGATACCTACTAACAGTGCCAACTGCATGAGCAATATCTGACCTCGTACACACCATAGCATACACAAGGCTCTCCACAGCTGAAGCATATGGAACCCGCTCTATATCTTCCTTTTCATCCTCGGTAGATGGACACTGCTCCTCAGTGAACTTAAAGTGAGCCGCAAGGGGGCAACTCACTTTCTTCGATCCGTCCATACCGAAACGCTGAAGTACCCGGTGAATGTACTTCTTTTAGGAAAAATGTAGCAGCTTGGACTCTCTCTCGGCTGATTTCCATCCCACGAATAGTCTTCACTGTGCCCAAGTCCTTCATAGAAAAGGCCGCGCCCAGTTGGCGCTTCAACTTCGCTATCCTAGTGGCATTCCGACCCACTAATAGCATATCATCTATATAGAGCAATAAAATAATGAAATCACCATCAGCAAAATACTTTATAAATATACAGTGATCCAACATCGTCCGTGTATAACCATGCACCCCTATAAATGACTCGAACTTTTTGTACCACTGTCTCAGAGCCTGCTTCAGACCATACAAGCTCTTCCTCAACCGGCAGACCAAATGTGACTTGTCCTTCTCATAGAATCCCTCTGGCTGCTCTATGTATAACTCCTCCTCAAGATCACCGTGGAGGAATACCGTCTTCACGTCCATCTGCTCGACCTCCAAGTCAAAATTGGCTGCCAAAGCTAGTACCACCCGAATAGACGAATGCTTAACGACAGGTGAAAAGATCTCATCATAATCTATGCCTTTCCGCTGACCGTAGCCTTTAACTACCAGCCTCGCTTTGAATCGAGGGCGTGTAGCATCATCCGTCTGATTCACACTAAACATCCATCGATTCTTCAAAGCCTTCTTGCCCTTTGGCAACCGCACCAGCTTATAAGTGGAATTGGTGTATAAGGAACTCATCTCCTTCTGCATAGCCTCCATCCACTCCTGCCTGTGTTCGTCTTCCATAGCCTCTGCAAAACTTTTAGGCTCTCTTCCGTCAGTCAATAGCACATACTCACCCGGTGAGTATCTCGTAGATAGTCGACGCTCTCTGTCGCTCCTTCTCAGTGGAGCCACTGGTGCTGGCTGTATACCAACAACCTCCTTCTTTTCAGGAACTGTCTCTCCGGAATGCTCATCCTCCTAAGGGACACCCTGACCACCATCAGCAGGCTGATGATCAAGGTTGGGAGCAACTCCATGTATTGGCTCTCCCATAATTGGATCCTCTGCGATGTCCTCTAGAAACTGCTCGAAGCAAAATGACTCTAACTCAGGCAATTCCTCAACCTCAGAAGGCGTCTCGGAATCCTGAGTGTTGGTTATGGTCTGATCCTCGACGAATACCACGTCCCTGCTTCTGTAGAGATTTTTTCCCACCGGGTCGTAGAGTCTATAGCCAAACTCATCCCGACCATAGCAGACAAAGACACATCGCCTCGTCTTCGGCTCAAGTTTGGTCCTCTCGTCCTTCGGTACATGCACGAAGGCCTTACAGCCAAGCACTCGAAGGTGATTATATGGCGGCTGTTTGCCGTACCATAATTTGTCAGGCACATCACCCTACAAAGGAGCACTAGGAGATAAATTAATAACATAAGCAGCTGTGAGAAGAGCCTCACCCCAATAACTGCCCGGCAAGTTTGTGTCTGACAGCAACCACCGTACCCTCTCCATCAGTGTCTTGTTCATGCGCTCTGCTACACCATTGAGCTGAGCTGTCTTGGGTGGAGTCTTCTGGTGTTGTATCCCTTGCTCTCTGCAATACGCTTGAAAGGGACCAATATATTCGCCGCCGTTGTCGGACTGAACACACAATAACTTCTTGCCCGTCTCTCTTTTAACAGAGGCCTGAAACTCTATGAAAGTAGGTAGCACCTGATCTTTGGTCTTTAAGGCATAGACCCAAACCTTCCTGGAATAGTCATCAATAAAAGTTACAAAGTAAGAAGCACCACCAATAGATTTTACCTTCATAGGACTGCAGACATCCGAGTGAATCAACTCGAGCAACGCTGACTTCCTTGAACTTGGGTGACTTTGGAAAGACACCCTATTTTGCTTCCTAGCTAAGCAGCGCGTGCACTTCTCCAACTTTGTTGACTTGAGCCCTGAAATCACCTTCCTGTTCACCAAGTAGCTCATCCCATTCTCGCTGATATGGCCGAGCCGCCTGTGCCACAACTCGGTAGACGCATCACTGACTGCGTTCACCTCCTGTGCCCCCTGTGCGCTCCCCTCCATATAGTAGAGACCAAATTTCTTGCTTTCTCTGGCAATCAGCATCGAACCTCTGGGAAGCTTCCACTGACTGTTCCCGAAGAGACTGAAGAATCTCTCGTCATCTAACCTTCCAACCGACACCAGGTTAAAACGGATATCAGGGACATGATGAACATCTTTGAGAACAAGAACAACACCCGTCTTCATTCTCAAATGCACATATCCAACGGCAACCGCCTTCGACACATCTCCATTGCCCATCTTTAACACTCCACAGTCGCCTGTTGTACAAGTGGCAAATAGTGCCAAGTTGTGAGATACATGCGATGAAGCCCCTGAGTCCACCAGCCAAGAATTGTCATCGCATGTGAGGTTTGTGATAACCTCATCACCTACGACGATCACATCGCCTCCATGTATCGAGGCCGTCGCTGTAGTATTCTCATCTTGCTTCCCCTTGTCGCCCTTCTTCTCTCTCTTCCAAGCAAAACAGTTCTGCTTGATGTGGCCCTTCTTGCCACAATGGTAACACTCCGAGTCCTCGTACCGACCCTTGGACTTCCCACTGCTCTTGTCTCTGCCACCACCTGGACCCTCGCTTTTGCCCCTTCCGCGGCTGTCTGAAACCAATGCCTCTGAGTGGTGGGATGTGGATGAAGTGCCCTGAGAACGTCTCCGCATCTCTTCATTCAGCACCCCGTTCTTGGCAAACTCCAGACTGACCATGCCCTCTGGAGCAGAAACGATCATAGATACTCGTACGGTCTCCCACGAGTCTGGCAATGTACACAACAGCCATAGTCCCTGAACTTCGTCGTCGAACTTGACTCCCATTGAAGACAGCTGGTCAACTACGCCCTGAAAATCACTCAAGTGATCCGTAATAGACGCCCCATCTTTGTATCACAGACCCGTCATCGTCCGGATCATGATCAACTTGTTTACCCCGGTCTTCTTCGCGTACAAAGATTCTAGCTTATCCCATAACGTCTTCGCATGCTCAATATTGGCAACGTGGTTGTACACGTTCTCATCAATGAACTTCCTGATATATTCGCACACCTGTATATGCTTGAATTTCCAGTCCTCCTCAAATTTATCATTGGACTTCTCGGATGAAAATACGGGCAGATGCAGCTTCTTGACAAATAGCAAATCTTTTATCTTGCTCCGCCAATAATGATAGTTGGTGCCGTTCAAGTTCACCATGCGCACCGGCTTCGCGTCTATCTCTCCTCTGTAGTTTTCTTGTCAACTCCTGACACCCTTCTGAATTCTAGAACCTGGCTCTGATACCACTTTGTTGGTAAAGAAACGCGAAAACCTTTCCCCAAACTAGAGAGTACCTGCGAGAGAACCGAGCAATACAACGCATGAACCAAAACACCCCAAAACAAACCACGCAGACAAAGAGAATTTTTGACGTAGAAAATCCTTACGGGAAAAACTACGGGACGATCGGAGTCCAACCCTGAGAAGCCTTCACTAATGAAATAAAGGAGTACACCCTCTACAAACTTCTTCCGATCCAAATCGGATCCCCACAACACTTAGAAGCAAGAATAATGATTACAAGGCTATGAAGAACAAAAACGACGAGTAGATATTACCCGAACACGATCCTCCTTCGAAATTGGCCTTCAATCCTCCTTCTTCTCTCCCAAAGTTGCAATGGCACTCTTGCCTCTTTTCTCTCTTTTTTTCTTCAATGTTGTGTTGTGATTAGGGTTAGGAATAACCATGTATAAACCCCCTAAACGCTTCAGCCCCGACATACAGAGTTCGGCCAGAACTCTGTCCTGACACAGAGTTCGGCCAGAACTCTGTGTTCTGCTTCCAGCAAGATTCTGGAACAGGAAGGCAGAGTTCGGCCAGAACTCTCCCCTAGGGCAGAGTTCGGCCCGAACTCTGCCCCCCTCTCTCCAGCAGCTCCTCTGCCAGCTCCCGAGCTTCTTCGGCTTCTCCGACTGGCCTCGTCACCTACCCGAGCTTCTCTAACACACAGACGGCGCTCGTTGCACTCCAAAATTTTCTCCACATTGGTTGGGAACCCCACTCACTCCAACAACAAGTCCTACCTATTTTTATATATCTCAAAGTTTACAATCCAGATACTATAGATTTGTAAACCTTAAGCATTGTTTGGGCAGAACCATGGTCGATTTTATGTATATATAACCATATCTGGTCAAATGCCTGATGTCATGCCATTTTGCCATGTACCTTTTTTGTTTGCCTTGAAAAAGTAAACTCTATATTATTACATTTGTATATGATTGATGGGTCCTATTCTGACCTTAGGAGAAGACTAAGATTATGATGATTTTATTATTAGTCACAAAGAAAGTGTAGGGGTGAGCATTATTCGGTTTTGGACCGAAAATCGAACCGAATAAGAGATTCGGTTCGATTTTAAAAAAAATTCGGTTCGATTTCGGTTTTGAAAATACTAAATTTTCTTATTCGATTTCGGTTTTGGTTTTAGGTTTCGGTTTCGGTCTAAAACCGAAAACCGAATAAGAAAAAATAGTTACTATATATATATGTATATACTATATATACACAAACATGTATTAATATATATAGGTATATACCGAATATACATATGTATATACTATAGGTATATACTAAATAAATTTAGGTATATTTAGTTATTATATATTAACAAAAAAAGTACAAATAAACCGAAAAATTGAGTAAACCGAATAAACCGAAAACCGAACCGATTTAATTCGGTTCGGTTTGATTCGGTTATGGATCAATTCGGTTCGGTTTCGGTTTTGCTTATTCGGTTTTCGGTCCAATTCGGTTTTCGGTTATTCAGTTCGGTTTGAACCGAATGCTCACCCCTAAGAAAGTGGACGACAGTCTTCCATACATTGTGCCATTCATATGTTTGATTGCTCCCTTGGAATATAAATCACCCGAGTAAATGCATATTTTACTCGAATTGTTCTGGTATCTTTCAGATACGTGTAATATTTGCGTACTTTTGAAAGATTCACATCACTACGTAAATTTTAAACATGTAAAGTTTTGAACATATTTTCTGTAAATTATTGAAAATTTTGACACAAAAAACGTGGTGAAAAACTGTTTAATTAACTAAATTTGACAACATTGAAGTTTTTAATCTCAATATTTCTATTTGACGAATATTTGACCGATTTTTTTAACATATTTTATTTGCACTACGTCGTTTTATAGTCGTACTTTTGTCGTCCTGAATTTTTTTCGTTTCCCAAATTGCTAACAAGTCTTGCAACTACCCAAGCCAAGGAAGGGTCGAACAATTTATATTGATTTTTAGAAATAAGGATACGAACTTAAAGTTAGCATGTAAGTGTTTTCAATGTTTAGTTTTCTCTAAATATACTAATTATTAATTAACATACCATCATCATTATCATCCAGGTCTTTTCTCATAGTCTTTTGCCATGTTGACTGTAAGAAGCCTTCATAAATGATTCAACAAAATTTTATAACTAGTTGTCAATCTGATATCATGTCAACCCTTTCTATTGATGCCAATGCAAATGTAACTAGGAATGAAAGACATTTATACAGTAAAGCCTAGGTCGCCAATTTGTATAGATAGAGCCCTCCATCTATCTCACTTCATCACACTTATTTTGTAAAAATTCCCTTGGAATCCTTCTCCACACCCAATTTATACAATTGAAGATCCTGATTCATGTTTTTTTTTCATTGCATGTGGATAATAGCACTGTTGAACCAACTGATCACAACGAACCTTAATTGGATTGTATCCCGTTTTCGGTTGAGCGCTCAATGGGGGGTGACATTGGAGTTGGAAATTTAGTCCCACATCGGTTAGGAGGTGGGATCATATGGTGTAGATAATTGTGATTGGTTCAGGCCTTACATGAGAATTCTCTTTTAAGGCATATGAGACCAATTCAATGTCGTACCTCATGGGTCAACTCTGGTTCGGGTCACATCGCGTTCCCAATAAGTGGTATCAGAGCCCATGGTTACGAGGCTAGTTTGGGTGGCTCTAATTGGTTCGAGACAGATGGTGTTGAACGTTCATGTGTATAATCGGATTATACGGACTCTTCTCAAGGTGGAGTAGGAGCATCAACTACAAGAATTGGCTTCAAAGGTGGGTTAGACGAGCCCAAGGTTGAGCATAGCTTTGTGGTTGGCACACAATTGTGGTGTGGATGAACGTGTCAGGCTTGGTTCTGTGGTCTAACGGATCGAGATGACAATATGTTGGACCTCCTAGGTGCTCGGTTGGCGGGAACGACCAAAGGTAGCCGGAGTGTGCTAAGGTTGTTCGGTTAGCGGGAACCAGCAAAAAGGTAGCCAAAGTGTGCTAAGGCCGGGAACGAATAAATGGTTATCGGGTGTGCTAGGTTGCTCAGTCAGCGAAAACTAGCTAAGGTGTAGATTGTTGGATTGTATCTCATTTCCGGTTGAATGCTCAAATGGGGAGTGACAATGGAGTTGAAAATTTAGGACGACATCGGTTAGGAGGTGAGATCATGTGGTGTAGATAATTGGGATTGGTTCGGGCCTTACAGGAGAATTCTTTTTTAAGGCATATCAATTCAATGTCGCACCTCATGGGTCAACTCCAGTTCGGGTCACTTCGTATTACCAACACCTTATTTTGATAGTCGACTAAATAATAACTAATATGATCCAATACGGTACATACAAATACAAGTCAACTGGAATGCTACATCACTGAAATCAGGACGTTACATTGAATCAGGATAGTTATTGTGTGTCTGTATTTTATGTTTATTTAAGTCTAGAAAATAATGTGAGCCGGGTCTTACTTGGCAAAACGAGATTCTGAGTTCCTTAAATCAGTCCACTTCAAAGTTGTCCAAAGCCCAATCCAAACAGTCCACCAAAAACAAATCAAAAAGCCCACAAAATTAAAATGTTTACAAATCAACATTATGGAATAAGGCCTACCGAACTCTGGCCGAACTCGTTAGCCAGATTTGGTCTTCCTGGATAAATAGTCTTCCACCCGACCAGGAACTCAACATTTGATTTTTTGAATATTGGAGGATCGAACTCTGACCGAACTCTTCTTCCCAGATTCCTATAAATAGAGTACCATTTCTTCCTTCCAAAATCACTCACTCACTTATTCTTCTCTTTCATATCTCATTCCATCTGAGTGCTTAAAATTTTGTGATCTACAAAGCAACAACTTCCAAATCTCTGCGTGCCAAGTTCGAGTCGATTAGAAGTTGTTCGAGTTGAACAAACTTGGAAAGTTCCAAGCTCATTTCAAAGAAGTCTAGAAGTCGTTGAGCTCTTCGGATCAAAGCACAAGTTGTAAAGAAGTTACAAGTCTTCGGATATAAGCTTGCGTTTTCATGAGATAGTCGATTTAACATTGAGCAAGAGTTCTCGAGACTGGATTAGTCCTCTCAGAGGGAGACTGGTATAAAATCTCGGTGTTATATATTTGTTCTCTTTACTTTACTTACTTGAAAGTTTATAAGACCCACTAAAATTATGTAGGATTTGGTTATTTAATTTAATTAATAATAATTATTTGATATATATATATATTTGTATATTGGTATTTTATATCCATTCTCGTAGCTTTAAGCTTGGTAGCACAACACTAGATAGTTTCTCCCAACAAAATTAGTATTCGTGACCTAGTCGAGCTCCTCTAGACTTGTACTATTTATGTCCCACTCAAATGGACCCCTACACACTCTCTAAACACTAATAAAATTCTAGGACATTTTTCTAGAAAAATTGGTCTAGTAAGCTACACTAGTCTACCGATGCACCAAAATAATATAATAGACTTAGCTAAATCCTAGTGGGCTTAGGACAAGTTATTTGACTCAAATGGTTAGTGGACAACAGCATATTTATAGATCAGTCCACATGTTATTATTGGTGATTGGGTGGTGTATGTGTTGGGTTTTAACCCAAATAAATCAACCAATTGTACACCAAACCAAACCAAACCTAACTAACCTAAAAGGGGGTTAGTTAACCTCAACATAGAGGCCTTATACTCAATTTAAGGCACACAAACAATTAAGTACAGTAGCATATAAATTATGACATCCTATGTGATGTAGGTGGTGTATATGCATAGTTTAGCTCATAAAAGTTAACCAAATTTTCACCAATCCAACTCTAACATATAGTGGACTTAGCTAATCCCACTCCTAGTGTCCTTAGACACAAATAGGACACCTAAACATCATGTGGACAGCAGCCATTAAAATGTGGACAACCCTATACATGCTCTCAATTTTGGGAGGCTTCCCACTCCATGGTAGTTCATAAAACTACCATCCACTACTTCAAATCCTCCTTAATTTAAGGTGCCACTCCTCTACATCCCCTCTACAGCCTACACTAACTCTCTCATTCATTTTTATTCCATTTCTACCCAATTTCCTGTCCCAACCAGTCTATATTCTGACAGTAAATTCAACAGCCTTTTGCTAAAATTTTGGTGACTTCGGAGGCTTCCGACGACCAAACGGGAAGGTGTATCACGAAGGAGCAAGTCCAGAGGGTACCCAAGGGTTCTACATTTCTTTTGGGGGAGTTACAAGGCTATAGGACACGATTTGCTTCTCCAACCATCGTCCTAATCCGGGTGGACTGATTCCAACACCCGAGGACTGTTGGGACTCCAACCCATTTTCCAAGTATGTACCCTATCCATTCTCCTCCCAAAACTTGTAAACTAGATCTAGGACTTTCTTGACATGTCGTGACAAAAATAGAAACCATAATAACCTAATTAAAATCCGTATGTTTTTGTATTTCCATGATGATACTAAATTCTGGAATTTAAATATTGTATGTCACATATGTGTGTGTTGTGACCAAAATATGCATGTGCACCGTGCCAAATTTTGTGATGGACTTGTAAAACCTTGAACCCGTTTAATAACCTATGGAAACCATGAACTACTACATGTTAAATTTGGTTTTTATGGCACAAAAACAATGTATTAAAATCTGAATTCAAATTTGAGTTTTCTACTTGTCGGACATAAAACTTGTACGGTTTTGCTTAATTTTATGTGTAGTATGGCCCTAGAACTTTACCTATTAGTACATGTTTTAGCTTTGTTTTCTTAGTTTTTTTTTTATACGATTTTGCTTAATTTTATGTTTTGTATGGCCCTAGAACTTTACCTATCATATAATACATGTTTTAGCTTTGTTTTCTTAATTTAAGCTTTGTTTTCTTAGTAGATGTTTTAGCTTTGTTTTCTTAGGTTTTTTTTTTCCTTTAGAAACCCAATTATTTATTATATAATTCTGTTTATATATTTATGTACACTAGGCTCACATACGTGACACCGAAATGGACAATTGAACCTAGAAAAGACTAGTTTTGTTATAGGATTTTACCCAAAATTTTTATAGGTTAGTGCCAACCTTTTTCCCTTGAAGATAAACTTAAAATCATATTTATTATATATTATATATTCTTTTTTTAGTATATAGTTTGGTACAAGTTGAACTTAGAAATTGTAAATATGCGACCAAGAAAACCAATATTTGGAGATGGTCATAGTTTTTGCATTTATTTTAGCTAAATGTGACTAAAATAAATATTTTATAAAATATTAGGTTCTGATTTTTAAGAACTAATATTAGATTTATTTAATTTATCAAAGGTTTATACTATAGGTTATAGTTGGGCCTATAACTACCTAATTTCGAGAAAGCGGTAATTTTTGTCATTTTATATTATATAATATTGTGCCTATTTATTTATTTATTTATTTATTTATTTATGTTGTGTTAATTATTATGTTAGTGGCTAGCCTATTTGTTAGACTTGTATTAGTGAACCAATTAGACTAGACATAACATTAGAGCCCAACAAATAGAATGACATGACATATGGACCAACACTTTGGGCTAGGCCTAATTAGACTCATTTAGTCATGTCATTCATTTATTTAGTGATTAGACTATTTACCAAAATAGGATTAGAAACTTTCATGCATTAGATTAGCCTTCATGACAACTAGGAGGTCACTTTGGACATTTCCAATTGCTCATGGAGAGCCTCTCTCTCTCTCTCTTCATTTTATTTTGTGTCAGTTACTCTCCATTTGGTGTTCTTTTCCAAGTTGAGCCAGCCCTCCACCAATTCCTCTCAAATTTCACTCAAATTCTCATCCATCACTCTCGTTCTCTTTACTTGAAGAAGCCTAAAAGCTTGAAGACTAGGAGCACTAGAAGAGGAGTCCATTTGCTAGAAGCTTCGTGTCCGAATCGTGTCCATTTGACTTTTCATTGAGAATCCATCTCCCGATAGATATACATCTTATTTTTTCTCTAATTAGACTTTAATTGTTCTACTTGACCCTTAGAAATTCACCCATAGACTAGGATTACTAATAGTAGGGAGAATTAGGCTCTAATATGTAAAAGTTATATTGTGTTTTGTGCCAATTTTAGACATATTCTGAGATTAGTGCACCAAGTGTTTGTAATTTGGTTATTTAGATCTAATTAGATTAGAATTGCTTGTGTGAGTCTAGGTCCGTATCCACAATTGGATACGAGTAGGCCGTATCATGATAAGGTAGACACGGAGTCATTTTGGTGATTATTTCCTCTAACACTAGTGGTACATGTGTTCAATTGCACATGGCACTTGACACTAGCTATATTATGCTCTAATTATGTTCATACATGTATTTTAGACTTGCTCATGAGATTTGGTAGGATTCGGACAAGGTTTCGATAGGTATCTTGGATGTATCACAAGAGCATCGTAGATTTGGTGCATACTAGGATGATGCACACCAAGTGTTTGATTGGTGCAATCATATGGGTGTCATAAGTGTCCAGGAGTGTGTACACACATTCATGTGTGGTTGTGAGTGTTTATTACTTATAATAGCTACTTATGAGGATACTACATGTAGTTGAGCGTGTGCACCCATATGTACCTATGTGTACATGGATGTATACATAGAGTGTGTGAACTGTGATTGATAGGTGGTAGTTGGGTAGTGTGGACGACATATGTGTACATGTCTGGGAGTGTGCATACCTATAGGCATTTGTGTGTGCTTATATATAGGTATGTATGCATACAGAAATTGGTGTATATGTATATGTACGTGTAAATATAAATAGATAGGGAGTAGATAGGCACAAAAGGAAGGGAAAATCCTGTGTGATATGATACAACTGTGTACATGTGTCTGTACAATAGATAAAAGAATTAGTTAATGGAACTCGGGATTCCCAGGACCCCCTAGTTTGGTGTGCGTATTGATCGATGGAAGTTTAACAGATCTAAGACGTGTTCTAACCCTTCATAGCGGAACTAGGGTTCACGAATTATACCTACGTCGGGAAGAAGAAGACACTTTCCAGCAACCTCGAGCAGTCACGGCCCGAAGATCTTCTGCATGTATTCCTCCCTCGGGTTGGACATCGTATGGGCGACGATCTCCCAACCTTTTCTTCTCCTTGCAGCCCTCCCTTTCTCTTCTTACGTAAATCACGAATTTAGAGAAAGCTTCTTATTTCTGATGAGATCGTGATGGCCAGAGAATAGAGGATATATATAAGACTACGGTAGGGACCATGAGGAGAAATTAGGGTTAGGTCTCCTAACGTATCTGGGTATTCCGTGTTCAGCCTGAACACATAACCCAGGCCCATTAACGACAGCTCGGTCTACTAAAGAGCTATTGTTGTACTACCTTCCTAATCCCAAATTATGATTGTAGGCTCCTTTTATTATATGCTCGTTTGGCTCCCTATGTTAAGATATCGAATGTCCGTCGATCAAATTAAGTTACTGACAACTATATTGATCGACATCTTTTATCCTTAAGTAGTACCACTCAATTTTATTTGTCATGTCGGATATAAATCACATGCAAGATTTGCATGACAATCCTTATGAGGTCCTTAAGGGGACATCATCAACCCGATGTATTGGGGCATGAATTCCTTTTATGATCAATAACCCATCATACACACAATGTTATTATCCAATTCGTAGAGGTTGTTGACCTATAATGAATCTTACTCTTTTATGAGTCAAAGTAATGCACACTGCATATACATATCTATTATTATATCCGGATTAAGAGCACAAGCATCCATAATAACAAAGGTATTTCTTCTCTTATGTAGTCAGTACAAAGAGAACAACCTCAAGTAGTCCTGTTCAATACACACAAAATGTACTAGTGTAAACCTATAGTCAAGACAGACTAATACCAGATTATACTACAACCTTTTCAATGGATTGTCCAAGTCCATCTAGGTTGTGAACTATTTATATATTCCATAGGGAACTGATAATATGATCTTCTGTGTGACACCACACACCATATTATCTACAATATAGAATATCAGACACTTGCATTAACACTTGCAACAAATACAATATGCAAACATTTGTCCATATGATTCTCATTCAAAATTTAAGGAAATAAAGTTAATACAAAGTGATGCTTTTAGTATATAACCCTAACATTAGTAGTACTAGCAGTAGCTAGGCTCAACAGAAACTCAACAAGTAGAGGCAACAGTAGGAGATCAAGACAACACCAGCAGATAGCTAGGCATGCAATAACAGTAATGGGGCTAGCATAGGCAGTAGCAAATGCAATAGTTGCCTAGTAGGTAGGTAGTTAGATTGGGAGCAATGCAACAGTAGAACACTGTGTCACGTCTCGACCCAGAAAATTACTCATCCTCGCATCAATTTAACCCAAATTGATCGTCCTTACTGGGATGTTATGTCGTACGAGTTGTCACGACCTGCACCCTAGAGTAAGGGCACGAGAAGTGGGTACGTCCAGCCTACGCCACAATGCCGGTGGTAGAACGTTGTCCTAGGTCAATCATCTAACAATATAATCTTCATGAACAGTATATACACTCCGAATGGAGGTGACATAGCAGAATAAAGTCTCAATCACATCTAAGATAGAATATGATAAGATAGATAGATATGAAATAAATCCACACGGAGATACAACAGATAGAAGAAGATACAACAGATAGAAGTCTAAGTGTCTAAGATATCACAATCCAGAAAATATCTCAAATCTCAAATACAGTAATCCAGAGTGAAAGTCAGTACAATTAAAAATCACTAATCTAAACTAATAGTGTGTCATCCACTGCTAATGGATCCTGCTGGAGATCCAAGTCACAGCAATCCTCTAGGGTAGTCCCATGGTAAGTGGTACAAGGTTCCTTATCATCCTCTATGAAATTTTTAACAGGTCCAGTCAGGACAGGAGCGAGCACAATACATCTCAACAAATCATAACAGGTTAGGAAATATAATCATGCTAGAGAGTAAGATACATGAAACTGAAGAACAACATAATGTAAAAGAGAGACTGCAAGTAAATAGCTACAATATATAAAAAAAAACTAATCAGTGCTAGTGATTCAGAGTACAAGATGAACATGTGAACAGCTGGAGGGTGATTCATGACTATACTAAAGAGGTGATTCATGACTATACTACTTTAGAATTATTCACATGCTCAGTTTCTACTCCCCCATCCCCAATCAATACACAAGGATCCAGTCAAGTTAAGTTAAGATTCATGACTATACTACTTTGTCCATAAAGGATGATTCAAGAGTGATTCATGAATAGATTCGTGAAGGCTCTGTGATTCATGAGAGTATAGAAATCACAAGCTGATGCATAAAGATTCATGATAATAGAAGCATGAGATACATGATGTAAGTGAAACACACGAGACAAGAGTATCTAATGCTCCCGAAGGGGATAACATCTCATGAAGGGATCCATATAGTACTAATCCGTGTTACCAACGTGTCAGCATCAAGTAAATAATCTAAAGCAGAAAATATAATCCTAAGCAAGATATAAAATGATCAGAGAATGTACTCGCCTGATATCTGTATGTCTGAAGAGAATATACTATCTGAGGAGTGGTGTCTGCCTCCTATAGAATAGTACAAGTCACTACATGTCCAAAATAGTAAAATAGACTGCTACAATGCATTCTACATGATGTTTGGGTCAATCTAGGCTAAAGTCAACCCTTGGTCAACTCTAGTCAACTACACTAGTCAAACTAGGTCAACTAGGTCAAGTCCTAGCCCAAACAAGTCTAACAAGTCTCACTAGGCCTAACCAAGCCGAGGCTAGCACTCACACAATCACAAGGCAATGTGAACCACAACAATGCATAATATAAAATACATACTATATATAAATACATACCTTCATACATACATATCCACATTACATACATATTTATATATATAGGCATATGTTACATCATGCATATTTACATAGTTACATAGATATATACATTCATGCACATTTACATACATACTTTTATACATTTTATATGTTAACATTCATTACAATGCATTATATTTTACTTATACCTTTGATTCATTCATCCATTCATTCATTCATTCATTCATTCATATATGACATTAATTCATGCATTTATACATTCATTCATTCATGTTATCACTATATACATACTTACATGCATCTATACATTATATATATTGTATACAACAAGTAAAAATAGAAGAGGGAAAAAAAAGGGAAAAACTGAAATAGAAAGGGAAGGGAAGGAAAAATGTAAGAAAAAGGGAAAACAGTGGACATATACATGCTTGCATCATATATTCTACATTACCATACATGCTATAATTATATTTTGCATTACATTATGTATACATTATGCATTCATATCTATCATTACATGTATACCTTGCATTCATGTCTAGCATTCATTATATACTTTCATGCATATATTGTATATCATTCTTTCAATCATGTATTTATGCATTGCTTACATACATTACATTGATTGCATTCTTACATGCTTGCATTCAACCATATATATACATTAATGTAAAAAGGATACATATCATATGTATATATATATATATATATATATATATATATATATATATATATATATATATATATATATATATTTTTTTTTATGTATATATATATATATATATATATATATATATATATATATATATATATATATATATATATATATATATATATATATCATTTCATTCATCTAACATATTATGCATTACATACTCTACATTCATTTAATATCCATACTACATAGGCTCATAGGTTACACAAAATGCCTATATCGTATAGTCACTCTTTTAATTAAAATATACTGTACCAATTGGGCCTTCACTAAATTCTAGGATTAAAGAATGTCGTAGCCCTTCGTGTTAGCTTTTCGAAACTTCAAACGGATCACATTTTCGTGTCCGGAAGCTCCCGGAATCGCAAAAACACTAAAACGCGTTTGTCTTTCAGACAGCTGACATTCAAATAATTTTACAAAAAGTTCCACAATGATTTTTGCTTATTAAAATATATATTTGGAAAGCTAACTTCGATACGATTCTTTAAAAAAAGGGAGATTAAACAGAGTTCTAAGCTAAAAGTTATGACATTTCTAAGTTGCTTTGGTTAATAAAAACGTGGATGAATATTATGACGAATTTGAGTTATTTTGGACAAAAGAAACACATGTAGGCCAAGATACTTGGATACCAACATAGGTATCCAAATGAAACTCATTCTAACCATCCTAACTAAGATTATACACTCTCTAACCATTCTAAAACTGAATTTAAATATCTATTTAAACTATTATCATACATACATACATACACATGAGGTGTCCTAATTTGGGATCTATCAAGTAGGACACAAGACACATATCTAAAATCCTCAAGAGAGCTCCAAATGGCCTCAAATTTAAATCTAAAGGGGACACATGCATGAGGATGGATCCTACGGATTCAAAACTAATTTATATGCAAAGGAAATCGATTTAGAGGATGGGTTTTACCTATTGGGTTTGGAATCCCAATGAAATCCTTTAGGACACGGCTCTGATACGAAGATCCCTCAAATTGGACACTCCTTCTTGCACTTCCCTTCCAATCCTTGGTAGCACCCTTCCCTTGGAGAATGGGAATGATTGAGGAAAGATTTGGTGAAGGAATGATTTGATTTGGAGATCAAATCAAAGGGAAGGCTCTCTAAAATTAGGGAAGAACAAAAGGAAAATAAAAGAGGCAAGATTGTAATGAATGAAATGAATCATTATCCCCTAAAGGTGGCTGCCATAAAGAGTCCATTAGGGCTAATGGGAAATGTCCTAATTGCCCCTCTCTAGTCTCATATGGTTAAGTCTAGACTAGGTTCAAGTTTGGGGTCAAAAGGATCTAGTTTTGAGTCTCTAACTTAACCATTCTAACATGATAAAAATTAGTCTAACTAACTAACTTAAATGTTAGGTTTTGTGGGACATGCTTAACTTAATATTGGGTCTCATCTAGAGTTTAAGCTACCCGGGTCACAATACAAGTCGGAACGAGACGAAACTCAAACCCGACTAAACAAATCCAATAAAAACAATATTAAAAATATAAAATTTTCCCAAAATATTAAAATATAAAAAATGAACAAAATTATAATACATCAATTTAAATATTATTAAAATAATCTAAAATTTACCAATTAATCAAAATCCTAAATAATTCAAAAGTCACAAAATGACCAAAATATCCTAAGCCTAAAAAGTTGCAAATAGTCATTCTAATCACATGGTTAGGTCCCCATGGTCATGGTTAGTCTCTAGGCTCAACAGTTCTAGGGTTCACTAGCTAACACATCAAAATTATAGTTCACCAATTTAAATAGTATTAAATTAATTAAAAATTCCCATAAATCATAAATCCGATTATTAAATAATAAACTTTTACAAAAGTTTAAAATTACCTTCATGCTAAAATATGGTAGTGACAAATCTACCCTCCTTAAAATAATTTCATCATCGAAATTAAAAAGCGAAACTAAACTGATAAGAACGATAGACAATCATACATCAAGGTCCAAAAAGATATGGGTATCGCTCGTGCATCTCATCCTCCCGCTACCAGGTAGACTCTCTTGGAGAATGATGCCTCCATGCGATGCGAACCAAGGGTATCACCTGGTTTCTCAGTACCTTCTCTCGGCGATCCAGAATCTCCACAGGCTGCTCTAGATAACTAAGAGTAGGTCCCAGCTCAATCTCCGAATGATCACGTACATGGCTAGGGTCAGCCACGTACCGTCTCAACTATGATACGTGGAATACGTTGTGGACACCCACTAGTGCAGGTGGCAAGTCTAGCCTGTATGCTACGTCACCGACTCTTCCGCTGATCATGAAAGGTCCGATGAAGCGCGGGCTAAGCTTCCCACCTCCACCAAGACGTATGGTACCACGAGTCGAAGATATCCTCAGAAAAACCATGTCTCCAACCAAATCAGAAACAAGGTCTCAAGTTACTAGATAATCAAACATGATCAACAAACAACAATCAACCTACTTCAAATCCTATCTCCAGTCAAACTAAGTCAAACATAGTCAATGGTCAACTACGGGTCAACAACTAGTCAATTTGTCAACATCCAAGTTCTTGGTCAACAACTGGTCAACTTCTTAGGGTTTTACCTATGCTAGCTATCTAGGTGTTGGCAACTAGAAATTAGCAAAAGAAAAACTCTATAATAGAGTAGCTCCTAACTTCCCAATCCTATCAAGTCACCCATAACTAAATACCTATAAGCTAAGCACACCAATCCCAAATACCACATATACATAAGCTCAAGAACAACAACCCATCACATATATTCTAAGTATATCATCTATATATATATATATATATATATATATATATATATATATATATATATATATATATATATATATATATATGACTGATCAACAAAGTGTTAAAGTAGACTAAACTTATAAGGGACTGAACAAATGCTTAGAAATTAGGCTAAGGATGAATGATCTGAAACATCAATGTAGGCAAAAGGAAATGATGCTAAGGAGACTGAATTTTATAAGACAAAAAGGACAGGATATTAGGGTCCAACTTGTAAGGTTAAAGTGAAAGGAAATCTACATGGTGACTGAAACATGCCTTAGATCAAACCTGGGCCTCTCCTCTCTATCTGGACTGAACACCTACAAAACTATATGCAGGATAGTGGTCTAAAAGAAATGAACCAAACTGGTGTGCAGGGAATGCAATAGGCAGTATACTGCAAATGAGTGCAGGCCACATACCAAATCAAAATACATTACATATATACAAGCTATATATATTTAACTCTCATCACCTCAACTCTACTCAAAGTCTAACAACTCACACTCCCTACCACATGCCTATCACTCCAAGGAAGGGGTAAGATACTGTAGGGTGTATTGGGACAGAACAGTGGTGTAGCATGGCTGCACATGAAGATGTAGATCAATCACATATAGAACAATGATATGTAGGACATATACATATGGAAAATTGAACAAATACTCAGGTAGAGGCTTGGATAATTGAACCAACAATAAAAGAAAGAGTTTGGACATGTATCTGGACAGATGGGCTAAACAAGTATCATCTGTATCTAATACAATGAGAGGGGGACAGAACAAATAATCAAGGAAGAACTCTTATTAACAACCCACATTATATCCCCAATGTATACAACTGTCCTAAATGGACTGAACAACCATGCCCAAGAAAAGTTTAAACTTTACTGTAGGACAGGTACTGCAGGTTATACTAAAGGGTATTGCAAGGCTATCAAGTAAGGTAAAATGTTAAGAGATGCAATATGTCACCATGACCAGAAGGTAAGGATGAGTGCAGACCTCTAATATGCATGATACTAACTCTCCAGATATACAAAATATGATAAGGGGTTGATGGTTATATTGGTGAGTCAATAATTGGGGTCTGAACAATGGTCCAGTGAAATCTATGATGCAATATGGTAGGTGATAAAATGTTGATTGCAGTGAACAACTTGTACATGTCTGAACCAAGGGAACAGGGTATCTAGTGAAGGGTCTGCACACTTCCTATAAAGGTTGATCTAACATGACTGAACTCATCACAAGGAGAACTTAACAAAAAAATAGAAAACTGGACCAATATAGGCTAACAACATGTCAATACCCTATACAACAATAACCTATAGATAATAACCAACCGATATCCTATATGCCAATATCACCTGTAACCTATCTATATATATATATAGACCCCTCAGTCTTAGGTGAAACTACAACTATACTCAAGGACAGGATCTGGCCATGGGTGCCCTACTGGAAAGGGTAAGGAAAAAATAATAATAAATCATCAAGGCTGCAGAGCAGGCTAACATCCTCTATGGAAACTGGTAGGTATTATAAATAACAGGGGAATCATCTACAAGGGTTATTATTCTAATATCAATGCTAACTATCATCTCTAGAGTACAGACACTCTACAAATCATCATATTATTACATTATGAAAGAACTACATATGAATAAGCTCTACAAAGCTAAATATCCCCACTCTTAAGTTATTTGATAATGGAATACAATTTTATAACCATAGAAGGGTACGATAGAGATGATATGTTTAAAAACCTTCTCAAGATATAATCTGATAATCATATACGTCTGTCCAAAATCATGTTACTCAAAGTCCTCGCCATGCCAGTAAGCAAGGCTGCAATAAACAATAGATTCCATAACTGGGGTATGCACCTCTATAATCATGTCGTCTGGAATTCTCGCTATGCCGACTGGTATAGCTACGAGAAATTCTAAATCTCATAACCAAGATACGTACATTCGAAGTCAGGTCTCTATGTTTCCGCCACACCAGCTAATATGTCTGCGATAAACTACAGGTTCCATAATCAAGTAGACATTTTACCATCCCTGTATTCTCGTCAACATATGTGATCAAAAAATATTGTAACTCAGGCCATAAAATTCATCTCGATAGGAAAAATCAAAATCAACAACGATCCATCAAAATCAAATTCAATAATCAAGGAGTGAGAGCGAACAAAACAAGGAAAACGATTTCAAATTAAAGTTTAAATAAGATTCTCAAAGGTCGTCCCAGGAATCTCTCAAGGAGTCCTAACTGTGATTGAGTACCTTCAAAAATATATCCTAATCCTACTGCAGGCTGTAGTGATACTCTAGTTCGAATTCTACTACATAAACTCGACCTGCATGGGCTACCACTAAAAACATGTCGCGATCCGCACCCTAGAGTAAGGGCACGAGAAGTGGGTACGTCCAGTCTACGCCGCAGTGTCGGCAGTAGAACGCTGTCCTAGGTCAATCATCTAACAATATAAGCTACTTGTACAGTATATACACTCCGAATGGAGGTGACATAGCAGAATACAGTCTCAATCACATCTAAGATAGAATACGATAAGATAGATAGATATGAAATGAATCCACAAGGAGATACAACAGATAGAAAGAGATACAATAGATAGAAGTCTAAGTGTCTAAGATATCACAATCCAAAAAATATCTCAAATCTCAAATACAGTAATCCAGAGTGAAAATAAGTACAATTAAAAATCACAAATCTAAACTAATGGTGTGTCATCCACTGCTAATGGATCCTGATGGAGATCCAAGTCACAACAATCCTCTAGGGTAGTCCCATGGTAAGTGGTACAAGGTTCCTCATCATCCTCTATAAAATTTTCAACAGGTCCAGTCAGGACAGGAGCGAGCACAATACATCTCAACAAATCATAACAGGTTAGGAAATATAATCATGCTAGAGAGTAAGATACATGAAACTGAAGAACAATATAATGTAAAAGAGAGACTGTAAGTAAATAGCTACAATATACAAGAGAACTAATCAGTGCTAGTGATTCTTAGTACAAGATTAACATGTGAACAGTTGGAGGGTGATTCATGACTATACTTATGAGGTGATTCATGACTATACTACTTTGGAATTATTCACATGCTCAGTTTCTACTCCCCCATCCCCAATCAATACACAAGAATCCAGTCAAGTTACGTTAAGATTCATGACTATACTACTTTGCCCATAAAGGGTGATACAAGAGTGATTCATGAATAGATTCGTGAAGGCTCTGTGATTCATGAGAGTACTGGAATCACAAGCTGATACAAAAAGATTCATGATAATAGAAGTATGAGATACATGATGTAAGTAAAACACACGAGACAAGAGTATCTGATGCTCCCGAAGGGGATAACATCTCATGAAGGGATCCATATAGTACTAATCTGTATTACCAACGTGTTAGCATCAAGTAAAGTAATCTAAAACAAGAAATATAATCCTAAACAAGATATGAAATAATCAGAGAATGTACTCGCCTGATATCTGTATATTTGAAGAGAATATACTATCTGAGGAGTGGTGTCTGGCTCCTATAGAACAATACAAGTCACTACATGTCCAAAATAGTAAAATAGACTGCTACAATGCATTCTACATGATGTTTGGATCAATCTAGGCTAAAGTCAACCCTTGGTCAACTCTAGTCAACTACACTAGTCAAACTAGGTCAACGAGATCAAGTCCTAGCGCAAACAAGTCTAACAAGTCTCACTAGGCCTAACCAAGCCTAGGCTAACACTCACACAATCACAAGGCAATGTGAACCACAACAATGCATAATATAAAATAGATACTATATATAAATACATACCTTCATACATACATGCATATCCACATTACATACATATTTATATATATAGGCATATGTTACATCATGCATATTTACATAGTTATATAGATATATACATTCATGCACATTTACATACATACTTTTATACATTATATATGCTAACATTCATTACAATGCATTATATTTTACTTATACCTTTGATTCATTCATTCATTCATTCATTCATATATGACATTCATTCATGCATTTATACATTCATTCATTCATGTTATCACTATATACATACTTACATGCATCTATACATTATATACATTGTGTACAATATGTAAAAATAGAAAAGGAGAAAAAAGGGGAAAAACTAAAATAGAAAGGAAAGGAAAGGAAAAATGTAAGAAAAAGGGAAAACAGTAGACATATACATGCTTGCATCATATATTCTACATTACCATACATGCTATCATTATATATTGTATTACATTATGTATACATTATGCATTAATATCTATCATTACATGTATACCTTGCATTCATGTCTAGCATTCATTATATACTTTCATGCATATATTGTATATCATTCTTTCATTCATGCATTTACGTATTGCTTACATACATTACATTGATTGCATTCCTACATGCTTGTAGTCAACCATATACATACATTAATGTAAAGAGGATACATATCATATATATATATCATTTCATTCATCTAATATATTATGCATTACATACTCTACATTCATTTAATATCCATACTACATAGGCTCATAGGTTACACAAAATGCCTATGTCGTATAGTCACTCTTTTACTTAAAATCAATACTGTACCAATTGGGCCTTCACTAAATTCTAGGATTAAATTATGTTGTAGCCCTTCGTGTTAGCTTTCCGAAACTTTAAACGGATCGTATTTTTGTGTCTGGAAGCTCCCGGAATCGCGAAAACACCGAAACACGTTTGTCTTTCGGACAGCTGACACTCAAATAATTTTACAAAAAGTTCTAGAACGATTTTGACTTATTAAAATATATATTTGGAAATCTAACTTCGATACGGTTCTTTTAAAAAAAAGGGAGATTAAACAGAGTTTTAAGCTAAAAGTTATAATATTTCTAAGTTGCTTTGGTTAATAAAAATGTGGATGAATATTATGATGAATTTGAGTTATTTTGGACAAAAGAAACACATGTAGGCCACGATACCTGGATACCAACATAAGTATCCAATTGAAACTCATTCTAACCATCCTAACTAAGATCAATACACTCTCTAACCATTCTAAAACTGAATTTAAATATCTATTTAAACTATTATCATACATACATACACATGGGGTGTCCTAATTTGGGATCTATCAAGTAGGACACAAGACACATACCTAAAATCCTCAAGAGAGCACCAGATGGCCTCAAATTTGAATCTAAAGGGGACACATGCATGAGGATGGATCCTACGGATTCAAAACTAATTTATATGCAAAGGAAATCGATTTAGAGGATGGATTTTACCTATTGGGAGTGGAATCCTAATAAAATCCTTTAGGATACGGCTCCGATACGAAGATCCCTCAAAGTGGACACTCCTTCTTGTACTTCACTTCCAATCCTTGGTAGCACCCTTCCTTTGGAGAATAAAAATGATTGAGGGAAGATTTGGTGAAGGAATGATTTGATAAGGCTCTCTAAAATTAGGTAAGAACAAAAAGAAAATAAAAGAGGCAAGATTGTAATGAATGAAATGAATCATTCTCCCCTAAAGGTGGCTGCCATAAAGAGTCCATTAGGGCGAATGAGAAATGTCCTAATTGCCCCTCTCTAGTCTCATATGGTTAAGTCTAGACTAGGTTCAAGTTTGTGGTCAAATGGATCTAGTTTTGAGTCTCTAACTTAACCATTCTAACATGATAAAAATTAGTCTAACTAACTAACTTAAATATTAGGTTTTGTGGGACATGCTTAACTTAATATTGGGTCTCATCTAGAGTTTAAGCTACCCGGGTCACAATACAAGTCGGAACGAGACGAAACTAGAACCCGACTAAACAAATCCAATAAAAATAATATTAAAAATATAAAATTTTCCCAAAATATTAAAATATAAAAAATGACCAAAATCATAATACATCAATTTAAATATTATTAAAATAATCTAAAATTCACCAATTAATCAAAATCCTAAATAATTCAAAAGTCACAAAATAACCAAAATACCCTTAGCCTAAAAAGTTGTAAATAGTCATTCTAATCACATGGTTAGTCTCTAGGCTCAATAGTTCTAGGGTTTACTAGCTAACAAATCAAAATTATAATTCATCAATTTTAAATAGTATTAAATTAATTGAAAATTCCCATAAATCATAAATCTGATTATTAAATAATCAACTTTTACAAAAGTTCAAAATTACCCTTATGCTAAATGTGGTAGTGACACGAGTCTAGAGTCACATTCGTACAAGGCAAGATGACAGGTTCTCAAAATGGTTATCTTTGATTTAATATTAGCAATGGTAGAAACAAAGTCACATTGGAGTTAATCAAAGTATATAAAACAATTCTCTTTATTCAATAAGCAACATAATTATAAAGGCTTTCAATAGCCCAATTGAATTTGCCAGATTTGGCTTACAACACTCAATTTCTCTCTTGTCCACAAAGGATTTTACCTTTTCATATATCATGCCTTCTATATCTCGACCGTATCATCCTATTGCAAGTCCGAACGTCAATGCGGTCGCACACTTCAAAACACTATGGCATTCCATGCCTCTGCGCGTTTAAGCGAAGCTCCGCCGCGAGCAATCTATTTCCTGCATCTGCAAGCAATTTGGTGGAGGATCAGTATTAATCCTCTCGCGTACAGATACGACCCACTTTACAAAACCGACATTAAGTAGATATATAAATCATGCAGCTTAAGTTGTTATCTTTCTATCTTTGCCTTAGGGTCGATTCCATGGCATATTCGAAGCAGTAAAATATGTATTTAATGGAGAACATGTTATAATTTAATTCGCATAAGAAACAGGTAACCAATATCAATCTCGTATTGTTTCATGGTAACATATTATAACATCCACGCACTCACTCTTGCCCGACGCAAGAAGAATATGCCTACCATCTTTTTCTGTCATGTTGTAAGTGATATTTGTGCAGGACCTCTATGTTCCTACACTTTTAGCCCACCGGCCCTTAACTATATAAAGGTCACTGGCATTCAACATGCTAGAATGGACTATCTTTCTCAACGGCATTTCGAGCCACCCCTCAGCCATAGGTTGCAATCCTCTCTGAAGGTCCCGCAGTGCATCAGTGCTCCATTGGCACGATTATTCATTTCTCCTAGGCCGAACGGCCCCGGCGCCCCGACGATCCACGTTCGAGGAAACAAACCCGTGCATGGGCAATATTCAAGTCCGTTTGACCATGCAAGTGTGTAACTCATACAACCAAACATAGTCTGAGTCCGAAACTCAGACTTCGTATCATTTTATTCTCTGTTTTCCATACTTCATTTTAATATTTCGTGGTACTATGTCCTAACTCAATGTTCATCAAACGAATAACCAGAAGGCTCCGAACATTTCCAAGACACTATGCCATATTCAACAGTTCTGTCATATTCGTGCCACAACTATTTTCTTTGTAACAAAGCCATCTTTTATGAGTCTCGTGCACATACGTACGCAGTTGACACTGTAACATCCGTATTTCGGAATACGTATTTTGATTAGGCGTATATGTATTTCGAACCTGTATTTTATTTTCTCAGATTATGGCCTATAATTATGTTTTGGCTTAACTTGCGGATTTTGGTTTTCTCGTAAAACGGGTTTTGGAGCTGGCTTGGTTTTATTTTGTGGAGAATTAATTGGTTTGGTTTGGTTTAGTATGCATTGGAACACCCTTAGCTAAACCTCCACCCTCAACACAATATATCATCCCTCATTAAAACTCCACCTAACTTTTCTTTCTCCTCATTACTCTTTCATTTAATTTTTCCATCTTCTTCTTCTTCCTTCCTCCACACAACACCCAACCCTATAGGCAAGTGCACCTTGCCACTAAATTAGCACCCCATTTTATTTGTCCATTAGCTAGATTAGGCCATGGTGAACAATATTAGAACTTGGCATTTTGTGATTTGGAGCTTCTATTTTTCTAGATCTAAGTTTTAACTATTTTCAAAATTTTTTGGTTTTGATCTATTAAACTTAGATTTTTGCTTGTTTTGAGGCATCCATGTGAAAGAGAATTTAATTTTACACAAGTTAGAGCTTTGAAAATCTAAATTTCATTTTGATTTGATCAAGTTATGAAGATTTGAAGTTTTGATGTTCTTGAGATTCTTCTCAGCCTGTTGGAGAAGATAACCCTTGGCCAGCGCTCTTTAGCGCAAGGCCATGTGCAGTTCAACTGTGTGCAGTTCATCTGTGCGTAGTTCAACTGTGCGCAGTTCATCTGTGCGCAGTTCATCTGTGCGCAGTTCATCTGTACGTAGTTCATTTCCTGCATAGTTCATCTGTGCGCAGTTCATCTGTGCGCAGTTCATTTTCTGCACAGTTCATCTGTGCGCAGTTCATCTGTGCGCAGTTCATTTCCTGCACAGTTCATCCGTGTGCAGTTCATTTCCTACACAGTTCATCTGTGTGCAGTTCATCTGTGCGTAGTTCATTTTCTGTACAGTTCAACTGTGTACAGTTCATCTGTACGCAATTCATTTCTTGCACAGTTCAACTTTGCACAGTTCATCTGTGCGCAGTTCATTTCCTGCACAGTTTATCTGTGTGCAGTTTATTTCCTGCACAGTTCAACTGTGCACAGTTCATCTGTGCGCAGTTCATTTCCTGCACATTTCAACTGTGCACAGTTCATCTGTGCGCAGTTCATTTCCTGCGCAGTTTAACTCATGCGCAGTTCATTTCCTGTGCAGTTCAACTCATGATGGTTTAGTTTTATTCCTTGGACTTGGCTTCTCTTTTGTGGATTAGAGTTTTAAGATCTTGTTCCACACACCCGACCGTCTTGACCCAACACAACCTGGCACAGTTTTTGATGTTTTGCTTATGACTAGTACGGTTTTCATGAATTTTGTGATTTATGATTATAGTACCTTCTGATCAACTTGATAGTGGCCCGTGGCGGCGCACTCCTGACTTGTAACTTGTAACTCGACTTGATGCTGTTGCGACGGCTAACTTGACTTGTATAATCAACTCTGACTCCGTGGTTGTTTATTCTTGCTGCTTGTGCAATCCACTTGTCTTGTCATGTCTTGCATCATGTCTAGGACGTGACTCCCTGGTTACCACGGTCAGGGATTTACATTGAATATGGATTAGGCTAATGACTAGATCAAACTATAGTTTATGGAGAATTTCCAGTCACAGGCAATCTCGTTAGCTGAGCGCATTTAAACGGACTTGTAGCCTGCCGACGAGTAGGGCACATTTCCAGCATACTGTTATGTGTTGCACCCTCTAAGTCACCTAAGGGTATATCGTCTCCGGGCGATGTACCCAAACATACTCTCAACCCGCGGAAGGATAACTGGGTAGTCTGCACGGCTTGGGACTGGGAAATTCTTATTGCATCTTGTTAGTAATTAGGCTTGTGATAACCCTAGTTAGTTAAAGTAGTAAGCCCTAGTAATTCTTTGGCCGTTTGTGAATGGATGGTGTCCAGCCCTGTCTAAGTCTCGTCTAGTCCCTGTACCTGATACTCCTGTACATGATTGTTTTACTTATCTTTAACAATAAATGGATAGAGACAAGTGCTATTCAGGCGAAGGGTTACAACCCCGGTCCTTGTTTGGTTTATGGGTTGTAATCTGGCTCCCGGAATGGTTCCATGTCCCTAGTCGTTTATTGTCCTGCTGTACTTTTATTACTTGTACTTTTCTTCCATTTTCTTATGTTCTGATATGCTGGCTTTTGTTCTTATTTTGTGGCCTCCTTTGTGGCACTTGTTCTTTCTGGGGTTTGACCCAGCTGGTTTTGTGTGGCCAGATTTCGGAGCAGCTCCCGAGGATCTATCGAGTTTCCAGCCCAATGGTGACAACTAGACGAAACCCGGGCCAAGAGTGGGTTTTCCATTTTATTTCACTCACTACATTGTAAAATTATTCTTTTGAGGCGTTTAGCCGACGAGCACCTGTTAGCTCGATGCATTTTATTTACTGTCTGCCTACGGGCTGTAAACATGATTGACAAATCCTAGGGTTGATCATGTATGACTGAACTCTTGCTAGTCCTCGTATTTTGTATGACTAGCTTCATGATCAACTGAATATGTAATATTTGGGACGCCTTTTATTATATATTTGGTGATGTAACATCTTGTAACTCTTATTATTTGCTTGAGATTGAGACAATAGGCTTGTTCATGACCTTAAAAGACTGTTGGCTTGTAGTAAACCCTCATATATCTAGACAGCCGTGACCGTATAGCGAGGTGGATTCCATTTCAATATACGTAGCGGGCTATGTCCGCCCCCGCTCTCTAGTATTCTGGTTCTAGGGCGTGACATGGTTTAAGTGGTGGCCCATGCAGGTCTTGCAAATCAAGATATGTGAGGGTTTATCGGATAGATGTCTCAATCAGTACTCGCCCTTGATCTCTGATCATATTCTCGGAATCCCTGAATTCTTGTCCTGATCATATGCTTGTATCGTTGATCTGTCCTGGTCCTTTCCTTATTGTTCCCTGGGTCGTCTTCTTTAGTGGCACTGTACCTGGCCCTGCCGACCAGCGAGGTGGAGCACTTCTTTTGGACCCGCAGCAACCCGAAGATCAAGTCCAGTATTCCGGAGTAGCCTCCAGAGTTGTGCCTACTGGAGGAGAGTCACCAGTTCTGCCCGTTCGACCTGCCGAGCCTGACGATAGCACCTTGGTAGGTCTCATCAGGACCTTGATAGCTTTCCAGGATCGCAGAGGAGACGCCTTGCACCAGGTAGTGGCAGATGCTTTGACCAGAGGCGGTTATCCAGGGAACAGCGCGGCCAACAGCTTCAAGCGCTTGAACCCTCCATTCTTCGACGGCAGCGAGGATGCGATTGCCGCAGACGCTTGGCTTCAGGATACCGAAGTGATTCTGGAAGCAGCTAGGACACCTGAGAACGAGAAGGTAGCGGTGGTACGCCTACAGTTGTTAGACTTGGCTCGCAGTTGGTGGGCAGCGTAAGCCATAGGATTAGTGGCACCCATTGCTTGGGCAGTGTTTAGAGAAAGATTCCAGACGAAGTATTTCGATGTTGTGGCTCGGTACGACCTACAGACGAGATTTACCAACTTGAAGCAAGGAGGCAGAACGGTCGACGATTATGCATATAAGTTTTCAAGACTCAGTAGGTTTGTCCCCACCTTGGTGGCAACCGAGTTTGATAGGGCCCAGCGGTTCCAGCAGGGACTGTATTTGGAAATCTTGTTGGCGGTTGAGCAGTTCGAGCACCAGACGTTCGATGCAGTATTGAGAGCAGCTAGGAGGCACGAGTACACCTCCCAGAGGATCGTGGATAGGACCGGAGGTAGGAAGCGGTCCCACAGTCAGATGCACCAATCCTCAGCTCCAGCTTCGGCAGCTAGGAGTTTGACTATTGGAACTCCGAGGTGGGCGGCCTCAGTGACGTCGGTTCAACATTCAACCCCGACATACCCACAGCAGCAGAAGCAGAAACAGACTTCCGCGATGGGATGTTCCCATTGTGGGAAGCCAGGCCATGTAGTGGCGGATTGTCGTAGGGCGCAAGGATTGTGCCTGGCTTATGGAGCGACAGATCACAAGATAGGAGCCTTCCCGAATAGGGGTAGTTCGTCCTCTTCAAACCTAACCAGTCCATCGGTTAGGGGACCAGCACCTATGCAGCAGCAGCAGTACCCGAGGCCCTTGTTGCCTCAGGCCCGGGCATTTTATCAGCAGAACCAGCATCAGTATACCCAAGCCCAAGTGCAGAGCAGGCAGAGAGGTTTCCAGCAGAGGGGACCTGCAGCAAGAGTACAAGGTCAGGCCATGATGATGACTATGGAAGAAGAAGTTGCACCAGGTGAGGTAGTGGCAGGTACTATTCTCGTCAACTCCTCTCCAGTATTGGTATTATTTGATTCTGGTACATCGCATTCATTCATGTTTGCACGATTCGCGACACGGATAGGATTGGAGCCTGAGTCATTATCAGTGAGGCTCAATATACTTACTGGTAATGGTCTTGTGGGAGTAGATCGAGTGTTTTCCTCGTGTCGGATCGTAGTTAGCGGTAGAGAGTTCCCCGCTAGATTTATAGAATTCCCTATGACAGACTATGATGTAGTCCTAGGCATGGATTGGTTGAGGAACCAGTATGCTAGGATAGACTGCCATGTTGGCAGAGTTGTTTTTAGTATTCCAGGCGAGCCAGAGTTTTTATTTTCCAGAGTCGCAGTGGAGCCATCTTCCCCAGTATTACGGATGGCAGTAGCAGTAGCGCAGTTACCCCGGATAGTTGAAGAGTTTCCATATGTCTTTCCAGAAGAGCTTCCAGGAATGCCGCCAGAGCGGAAGATCGAGTTCACTATAGACTTGATCCTCGGGACAGCACCATTATCAGAGCGAGTCTACAGGATGGCACCTTCATAGTTGGGGATTTTGTACAAGATAATTGAAGAACTGAGGACCAAGGGATTCATTCGTGTAAGTGGATCGCCTTAGGGAGCCCCGATGCTTCTTGTGAAAAAGAAGGATGGTACATCCAGGTTATGTGTAGATTATCGTACCTTGAACTCAGTGACAATCAAGAACAGATACCCTATCCCGAGGATAGATGACTTGTTTGATCAACTCAAAGGGGCTTCAGTGTTCTCGAAGATAGACTTGCGGTCAGGATACCACCAGATCAGAGTCAGAGAGCAGGACATCCCGAAGACAGCTTTCCGATCTAGGTATGGACATTGGGAGTTCCTTGTTATGCCATTTGGAGCAACCAATGCGCCGGCCGTATTCATGGACCTCATGAATCGCATTTTTATGCCTTACTTGGATCAGTTCATGATCGTATTCCTAGATGATATCCTGGTCTACAACAAGAGTGAAGCAGAGTACGAGCAGCATCTCAGAATCGTCCTTCAGAGGCTTAGAGAGCACCAGTTGTATGCCAAGTTCAGTAAATGCGAGTTCTGGCTCGATCGTATTTCGTACTTGGGTCACATCATTACTCGAGGAGGAGTAAAAGTGGATCCCCAGAAGATTGTGGCTATCGAGACATGGCCAGTACCTAGTTCAGCGACAGAGGTTCGCAGCTTCCTTAGATTGGCCGGCTACTACCGGCGATTCGTTTCAGATTTTAGCACCGATGACCCAGTTGACCCGCAAGGATGTGCAGTTTTTTTGGAAAGCAGAGTGTCAGGAATCATTTGAGAAGTTAAAGCAAGATTTGATAATGGCTCCCATTCTCACACTTCCAGATGGGACCGGAGGATTCACAGTTTATTGCGACGCTTCAGGCAGAGGATTGGGGTGTGTCTTGATACAGCATGGGAAGGTAATATCTTATGCATCACGTCAACTTCGTGATCATGAGAAGAATTACCCGACCTACGACTTGGAGCTGGCAGCAGTAGTGTTTGTACTTAAGTTGTGGAGGCACTACTTGTATGGAGACAGAGTGGAGATATTTACTGATCACAAGAGCCTGAAGTATGTTTTCACCCAGAAGGACCTTAATATGTGGCAAAGAAGATGGCTTGAGCTATTGGTGGACTACGATGTGGATTTGCAGTATTACCCAGGGAAGGCCAACGTTGTAGCAGATGCATTGAGCAGGAGAGCCAGAGTTTATTTCCTGACGGCGCAACCAGAGTTATTGGCAGATCTTCAGAAGATGGGAATTGAAGTGGTTCTTCCAACCAACGTGGCATTGATGGCTAGTCTACATGTTCAGTCCCGCATAGTTGAGAGGATCCGGATGGCACAGTCTACAAATTCCAAGATTCAGCGACTTAGAGCAGAATGTGAAGCAGGAAGAAGGCCAGAGTTGTGCATTCATGAAGATGGTACCCTTCGACACGGCACTCGTCTTTGTGTACCCAGTGGAGATATCAGACAAGAGGTCATGGCAGAAGCTCACAGTTCACAGTATTCTATTCATCCCGGTGGTACGAAGATGTACCGTGATATCCGTCAGCATTTCTGGTGGAATGGCATGAAGAGGGAGATAGCCCGGTTTGTCTCTCGGTGTTTGGTTTGCCAGCAGGTTAAAGCTGAACATCAGAGGCCCGCTGGACTTCTTCAGCCCTTGCTGATTCCAGAATGGAAGTGGGAGCATGTGACCATAGATTTTGTGACTGGATTGCCTAGATCTCCAGCTGGTCGAGATGCTATTAGGGTTATAGTCGACAGGCTCACGAAGGTGGCTCATTTTCTCCCATTCAGAGGGGCAGTCTACGGCTCAGCTAGCAGAGATGTACCTCAGGCATATTGTCAGGCTTCACGGTGTGCCCGTCAGTATCACCTCGGACCGAGATTCAAGGTTTACATCATACTTTTGGCGTAGCCTGCAAGAGAGTTTGGGAACTCGTCTCCAGTTCAGTTCGACATATTATCCGCAGACAGATGGTCAGTCGGCGCGTACAATCCAGACCCTTGAAGACATGTTGAGATCTTGTACACTTGACTTCGGTGGTTCGTAGGAAGATCACCTGTACCTGGTGGAGTTCTCGTACAACAATAATTTCCAGGCCAGCATCCAGATGGCACCATTCGAGGCACTGTATGGCAGGAAATGCAGATCCCCGCTAGCATGGGACGATGTCGGAGAAAGGCAGATGCTCGGTCCAGAAATGATTGCCCAGACAATTGAAGTAGTCAGAAAAGTCAGGGATCATCTTTGAGTTGCCCAAGATCGCCAGCGCCATTGGACCGATGCTCATCGGCGTCCCTTAGAGTTTGCTATCGGCGACCATGTATTCCTTAGGATCTCGCCTAACCGCGGCGTCATTCGCTTTGGCGTACGGGGAAAGCATAGTCCTAGGTATATAGGGTCGTTCGATATCCTGGAGCGAGTAGGAGATGTATCCTATCGTCTCGCTCTTCCGCCGTCGCTAAGTGAGGTACATGATGTATTTCATGTGTCCCAATTACGACGGTACATCCCGGACCCGAGCCATATCCTGGACCATTCGGAATTGGTTGTTGGTACCCACCTTTCGTATGAGGAGAGGCTCGTGTCTATATTGGACCGGAGAGAAAAGATACTCAAGAACAAGACTATTAGCTTAGTCCGTGTTGCTTGGGGTCATCACTCTCTAGGTGAGTCAACGTGGGAGCGTGAGGACGACATCCGATCGCGATATCCCGACTTGTTTGACTCGTAAGGTATAATATCTTCCTTATGCCTTATGCTTTCCGTCCCTTGTTTGCATGCGTAATTGTTTGATTATTTGCTTAGTGTAGCTTATTTGTGAATAGTATAGTGGGCTCTTACATCTCTAAGCATCTTGATTTAAATTCCGAGGACGGAATTCTTTTAAGTTGGGTAGAGTTGTAACGTCCGTATTTCGGAATACGTATTTTAATTAGGCGTATATGTATTTCGAACCTGTATTTTATTTTTTCAGATTATGGCATGTAATTGTGTTTTGGCTTAACTTGCGAATTTTAGTTTTCTCGTAAAACGGGTTTTGGAGCTGGTTTGGTTTTATTTTGTGGAGAATGAATTGGTTTGGTTTGGTTTAGTATGCATTGGAACACCCTTAGCTAAACCTCCACCCTCAACACAACATATCATCCCTCATTAAAACTCCACCTAACTTTTCTCTCTCCTCATTACTCTTCCATTTAATTTCTCCATCTTCTTCTTCTTCCTTCCTCCACACAACACCCAACCCCATAGGCAAGTGCACCTTGCCACCAAATAAGCACCCCATTTTATTTGTCCATTAGCTAGATTAGGCCATGGTGAACAACATTAGAACTTGGCATTTTATGATTTGGAGCTTCCATTTTTTTAGATCTAAGTTTTAACTATTTTCGGAATTTCTTGGTTTTGATCTATTAAACTTAGATTTTTGCTTGTTTTGAGGCTTCCATGTGTAAGAGAATTCAATTTTACACAAGTTTGAGCTTTGAAAATCTAAATTTCGTTTTGATTTGATCAAGTTATGAAGATTTGAAGTTTTGATGTTCTTGAGATTCTTCTCAGCCTGTTGGAGAAGATGACCCTCGGCCAGCGCTCTTTAGCGCAAGGCTATGTGCAGTTCAACTGTGCGCAGTTCATCTGTGCGCAGTTCAACTGTGCGCAGTTCATTTCCTGCACAGTTCATCTGTGCGCAGTTCATCTGTGCGCAGTTCATTTCTTGCACAGTTCATCTGTGCGCAGTTCATCTGTGCGCAGTTCATTTCCTGCACAGTTCAACTGTGCACAGTTCATCTGTGCGCAGTTCATTTCCTGCACAGTTCAACTGTGCACAGTTCATCTGTGCGCAGTTTATTTCCTGTGCAGTTCAACTCATGATGGTTTGGTTTTATTCCTTGGACTTGGCTTCCCTTTTGTGGATTAGAGTTTTAAGAGCTTGTTCCACACAACCAGACCGTCTTGACCCAACACAACCTGGCACAGTTTTTGATGTTTTTCTTATGACTGGTACGGTTTTCATGAATTTTGTGATTTATGATTCTAGTACCTTCTGATCAACTTGATAGTGGCCCGTGGCGGCGCACTCCTGACTTGTAACTTGTAACTCGTAACTCGACTTGATGCTGTTGTGACGTCTAACTTGACTTGTATAATCAACTCTGACTCCGTGGTTGTTTATTCTTGCTGCTTGTGCAATCCACTTGTCTTGTCTTGTCTTGCATCATGTCTAGGACGTGACTCTCTGGTTACCACGGTCAGGGATTTACATTGAATATGGATTAGGCTAATGACTAGATCAAACTATAGTTTATGGAGAATTTCCAGTCACAGGCAATCTCGTTATCTGGGCGCATTTAAAAGGACTTGTAGCCTGCCGACGAGTAGGGCACATTTCCAGCACACTGTTATGTGTTGTACCCTTTAAGTCACCTAAGGGTATATCGTCTCCGGGCGATGTACCCAAACATACTCTCAACCCGCGGAAGGATAACTGGGTAGTCTGCAGGGCTTGGGACTGGGAAATTCTCATTGCATCTTGTTAGTAATTAGGCTTGTAATAACCCTAGTTAGTTAAAGTAGTAAGCCGTAGTAATTGTTTGGCCGTTTGTGAATGGATGGTGTCCAGCCCTGTCTAAGTCTCGTCTAGTCCTTGTACCTGATACTCCTGTACATGATTGTTTTACTTATCTTTAACAATAAATAGATAGAGACAAGTGCTATTCAGGCGAAGGGTTACAACCCCGGTCCTTGTCTGGTGTTCGGGTTGTAATCTGGCTCCCGGAATGGTTCCATGTCCCTAGTCGTTTATTATCCTGCTGTACTTTTATTACTTGTACTTTTCTTCTATTTTTTTATGTTCTGATATGCTGGCTTTTGTTCTTATTTCGTGGCCTCCTTTGTGGCACTTGCTCTTTCTGGGGTTTGACCCAGCTGGTTTTGTGTGGCCAGATTTCGGAGCAGCTCCCGAGGACCTACCGAATTTCCAGCCCAATGGTGACAACTAGACGGAACCTGGGCCAAGAGTGGGTTTTTCATTTTGTTTCACTCACTACATTATAAAATCATTCTTTTGAGGCGTTTAGCCGACGAGCACCTGTTAGCTCGATGCATTTTATTTACTGTCTGCCTACGGGCTGTAAACATGATTGACAAATCCTAGGGTTGATCATGTATGACTGAACTCTTGCTAGTCCTCGTATTTTGTATGACTAGCTTCATGATCAACTGAATTTGTAATATTTGGGATGCCTTTTATTGTATATTTGGTGATCTAACATCTTGTAACTCTTATTACTTGCTTGAGATTGAGACAATAGGCTTGTTCATGACCTTTAGAGACTGTTGGCTTGTAGTAAACCCTCATATATCTAGACAGCCATGACCGTATAGCGAGGTGGATTCCATTTCAATATATGTAGCTGGCTATGTCCGCCCCCGCTCTCCAGTATTCTGGTTCTGGGGCGTGACAGACACAGTTATCCTCTATCCTTTGAGTCGTGCATTCAATGCGCGCCACGATTCAGTATTTCCATGTTCTACGCCTTAGTGTTCAATAAGTTAGACTTATGTTCATTCCTACCGCTTCATGCACTGAGGCACGCTTCGATAGAGTATTCAATGTTCTACAACTCATGTGCTAAGGCACTCGCATCGATATAGTTTTTTAATGTGCTAGCCTCCTAACTTGTGTACGGCGCACGAGCGACTCATGTGCTGAGGCACTCGTCGATACAGTTATCCCATGTTCTTATGGCTTACGCACTGAGGCGCTCGCCTTTGTGCTATTTCGATATTCTTTGGCGACTCGTACAACTGATATACGTTTCAATTTAATTGTTCTATCTTAGCGTTCAACACGCACCACGATTTTTCTTCTTCGAGCCACGCCCTTGAACTCGATAGGTTAACTTTGTATACAACGTCACATTTTTAATTTGGCATAACGGAGTAGGAAAGAAGGGTCAAAGTCCTCCCACCTTATGTCGATACGCCTTGCCATTTTGCTGAGCCGATGCGGCTTGATTCTTTAACTTTGTTGCATGGCCAACTCTTCTGACTTAGCCATTTGAGTACATCTTGCTCCGTTGAACTACTCGACTTATTCGGCCTACCGTGTCCATGCCTTAGTCCGTTGTGAGGTGATTCTTTGGTTTTGCGGACTCCGTTGCAAATGAGGTAAAAAGTTGACCTTTTATAATTGAGCGTAAAAGCATAGCCTGCACGCGAAACAAACTAAAATCAATACTTATCCGAACCGGACTTATTCTTTACATCAATTTGATTTACTGGGTCTTCGAACTGACTTAATACTTTCTCGTTCGGGCCAACATAACTATTTACATCGATCAGACTCGATGCATTCCACGAGTCAACGTAACTCTTGTAACAATTTGCATCGATACTTCATTGGGTCAATGCAAATCTTTGAGTCAACGACTCATCATAATGCACCATACGCAGCGGGGCGTTACATAATATACCACTCAAAACAAGGTTTATGGCGGAGCAGGGCATTACATAATATACCACTCAAAACAAGGTTCGTCTCGAACAGAAACCAACACTCAATCCAGGTGTTTCTCTAGATCGGTGCACGATCTCGTCCCACTATCGTTTGGATCATACAATGTAGTTTGGATCATACACATATTTTAAACATCCCATCAATATATGTATTTCAGCCAAGCCCAGTTGTAGGTAATTAGAACCAAGCTAATAGGTAAATTTTCAATCTTCAAATACTTGCCATCTCGTACTTTCGATCGGACTTATCTCCAGCGACCGTTTTCAAAATTTTATCGCATATGTATATTCGATACATACGTGATTCATTCAACAAAGTCATCACTTGCGACACGATTTAAAAATCGTATTTCTCATTTCGTAAGTTTAGTATGAACCATCAATTCTATGCATCGCGTCAAGCCGTCACGTATCCGATCGCAACAAGTTTAGCAACGTGTTGCGTTCGAAGTCGTTGTCCAACTATTTCTGAAGTTTTACCTTGCAACTCATCTCGAGATGTTTCCCCGTTATTTACTTGCAAAATACATTAATATTTAGGGCTATGCCCGCAAGGTGACTTACCTAGACATCGTGCTTAAATTCTTCCGACGTAACTCAAATCGACGATGCTCAAAGGCAACGATCTTTCCGATACAAAGGTTTAACTCGAGTCGACAGTGCTCAAAGTCAATAATTGCTTTGACACAAAAGTCTCTACAATGTGACTTATGTTTGATTTCCTATCGAGTAGAAATTTTCTCGCTAAATTCCCAACTTGTCCATCTCGCAACATCAAATATAAGTTTGATTCACGCAAGCTCAATCGCTAGGTGAATCCAAATCCAATGACACAACTCGATAGTCATTCTCTTACCGTCGCTCTCGTGCATAGCACGATTCTTGAAATCGCCTATCCGTATCACCAAGTGTCACGACTCGCACCCACCTTTCGAGAGACGAGTGTGTGTCAAAACCAGCCTACGCCACAGTGTCGGTGGTAAATTGTTGTCTAGCCACAATGCTCAAAATCACACAAGATAAAAGTTTATTTGCTCATTCACAAAACTAAATTAAGTTACAACATTCCAAGGTTTATATTTAACCAATTACATTGTCTCACCAATTCTTATACAACAAAATGTGAACTAACTAATCTTTTAGGTTGACCTCAACATACCCATGGCTCCCCAATGCTAAGAGTATTCACGGCTAACCTAAAAAATATTGGTTTCTAGTCAGGAATGTAAAAGCACACAGACCGACATGTTATTCAAAACGTAATAGAATTTGCAATACGTGAGAATAACATATGTAAGATAATCTAGTAAGATGAACTGATATCATGGCATAGCTAGAATGAAGCAGGTACTCTACAACATGATATATCAACTAGAAGAGAAGCATGTATATAAGGTGACATGGGAAGTGATTTAGAAGACAAGGAGAAACAAGTAAATGATAACTATTTACGTGTGTTGAAATATCATGTTCGACATGTGAATGGCTAGGGGTAAATTCGGCACCCCGCACGTGTATTGTGAGGCTGTTAATCTTCACGAAAGACACGAGAAATAGTTGTGGGTAGTTCACATGTCTACTAAGATATTTCTCCTCCCGACTAGTACTCATGGACTCGAACAAGTCACGAACACAGTAATGCATGATAATCAAAAAATATAGTATGTAGAGATCTATGATACTAATCCATGTAACAATGTGTCAACAAGAAAGAGAGCATATGTATAATATGTAATGGAAAAACTATTAGGAATCGAAAGGAATCAGTATATGTACTTGCCTGGTCCTTTGCTGGTGAAACAGACAATACCCAAACCATTCATTGAGCCACAAAAGTTCAACTCGCGCAACAGTTTCTGGATGCTAAAACAGACATCACCAAAGAGTTTGGTATAAAAAAGGTCTAAAAATGCCTGTCCAAAAGTCCAAATCTAGACACAGGGGCAAAATCTTAATTTTGGATCAAAATGATATCCGCCGTTGGACCCACTTTGTACCGAAAAGTGTGCCAGAGCCTATGGTCTTTAAAGTCATCAAACTATATGTCTACAGGTCCGGTTTGAAGATACAAACTCAATCGCATGTTCGAACTTGGATTCCGGTGGGCTGTGCATAAATTCGCCCGTTGATCCGGTCGCGGGCCTGCCAAAATAGCGTTCCGGTCGACCTTCTTAGAATCGAACCAACTTGACATATAGGACCAGAAAAATGACACGGTCCTGTTGGCGTAAGTTTCGTCTCAAGATGACGAACGTGCACAAAGTTATGAGTTAGTTTGCAAAGGGGCCGATATGGGGTATCTCGACCGATACGCCTCAATTTTGTCGCACACACACAAAGTTCCATCTAATCCCACATGTTTGCAACATCCATAATCATTTTATGATGCTCACGTGTTGTGACCACATCGCCCAGTTTGTTGGGGCGCATGCTGTATCAGTGAAAATTCTAATTTTGAAAACTATTTTTGCCAAGTTTTTCCTAATTTTAAAGTTAATTTTAAACAGAAAATAACCAACTAGAAATTAAACTAAAAATTGGGTTTCAATCTAGGTTATGTTGTCTACAAGTCTGTTCAAGTGGTTTTTCAAGTTTTGTGATATCCTGGTCGCAAATCGACCGCCAACTTGGAATTTTGGGACAATTTCTAAATCCAGAAAATCGAATTTTTTTCTCAATTTTGGAACTCGATTTTCGTTGCACATGATACGAAATTAAACGAACTACTTGAGGGGAATTAAAAGCGTATAGGTTGTGCACTTACCAGAGCAAGTAGTTCAAGAAACGGTAAAGCGGGGTAGTGGGGAAGTCGTCACGAAGTTGGCTCTATTGTTGTTGCCGCTGCTGTTGCTCTGCTCTGTTCCTTGCGGCTGCGTACACTGTTGTCGCCGTGGCCGGCCGATGACGCTCTGGCGGCGACGCGCATGGTGGCGACATCCAGGGGCCTGGGGCAGGGGTCACGTGCAACTAGGGTTTGGGGTTAATAATCTCTTCTTCTCTTACGTTCTCTCTCTCTCGATTTATAGATGGGTCGGCCAACTGTGGGTTCGGGTGAGGAGTCCTACTATTCCCGCAGGGAACAATAGCCCTTTTCTCTATTTTTTTTTGTTAAAAAATATATATACACACACACACACACACACATAATTTCGCATATATATTTATATGTATATACCTATTTAGACAAATACAAGAAATCTTTATAAAGATATTATAAGAATAAATTTTTATAAAAATGGTTGTAATATTCATATTAATTCTATTTACTAAACATCTAAATAAAACTCTATTATTTATATAAAGCCTATATTATATATATATATATATATATATATATATATATATATATATATATATATATATATATATATATACACACACACCGTTGGTCGCAGTACACGGCTACATGGGCTTTGGTTTGGTTCGGGTCAAGTCCGGACTATTTGGTGCCACCGGGTCACTTAAAAGTTAATAATCTAATTAATAAATAATTAAAATGTCTATAGGGGGTAAGTCGCAACTTTGACCGATTTTTCTAGTTAGAACACACCTATGGCTCGGCCTTCCTTACTATAACTAATACACTAGTGAAGGCACACAACTGCACTATCCGTGCCATAATTTCTAGTCATCTTGTACTCCAAATCCTAACCATGACTGAAGCATTCTATCATAATACCTATTTAATTAATTATTTATAAAATTCTAAAAATTACCATTTTATTCAAATAAATAATAAAAAGATATTTTAAAATTTCGAGAAGAGGGGTTAAAATCTACCCACCTTAGAAATAAATTCGTCCTCGAATTTAAGGACTACTAGGATAAACGGACTTGGTTGATCGGTAAAAAGATGAGAAAATTTTAGGGTAAGAAAATATTGACCAAATAGCTGAAAAGAGGAAGAAAGAGTCTTGAAACTCTGAAGGCTAAAATGCTCTCAAATATTTAATTTAAAACAAGTTTTGATAAAAAATAATGATAAACAGAGTATCGTTAAAAAATTACCTTCAACCACGATAAATAAAATACAGTGAACGAATAAATAAATAAATTTTTTAGAAATCCGGGAAGAGGGGATTTAGGATTTAGGATTAGGGATTTGGAGGAAAAGAACAAGGAGAAGCCTCCTTAAATATGCATTAGATTCCTAATTAGATAAGAAGTAAAGTTGCTTGTAGATAATTCATCTATAAATTTAAATAAATTTTAAAATAAAATTGTCGATCTAATCACAATTCCATTTATGATAACAATAATAATTTAAAGTAATATTACAATATTATCAAATATTTTAAATCGTGTAAATTTAAATATATCTACAAATCCTTGTTGGTTACAGATAATAACAAATATTTTCAAGTAAGTAATTCGAGTTAATAAAATGAGTCGCAAAGACAATTGAAAATAATATTTGTTATTTATCACAATAATTTGACTAATATTTTAAAATCGCATAAATTCAAATATTCTTTATAACTAACATTACCAAATCAAAGATAATAATATTATTTCTAATCAAACATATCAAATTTTAGTCAAACAATTAATCACGATGATAATTGAAAATAATATTTCATATCCTTGAAATTTTTTGAATATCATTCAAAACAATTCAGAAAATATTTATCAAAATCTTATTTAAGAATAAATAGATAAATTAGAAACTTTATATTAAATAATTTTACAGTCAAAATACTTATGATTTTTAAAATTAATAAAAAACCAAATCTTTTCAAGATTTAAATTAAAAAAAATATCGAATCCAATAAATTATCAATCAATCCATAATAAAAGTAATACTAGATATTATTAATAATATTTAAAAAACATTCAGCATAACTAAATTTCATACTCTGTAACCATAATATTCTACAATAATATTTTAATAATATCAATTAATATCTAAAATATAATCGCAATAATAAATGATTCAAATAATTCTAGAAGTCTATTTTGTAAAATCTTCTTTTAAAATAAATTTGACAAATCTCCTCAAAATATCGATAATAGAAAATAAATATTATTTTCTAACTAGAAATATATATATTTAAAACTACAACTAAAATAAATAAGTAAAAGTTTTGATAACTCAGGAAGTAGGTTTACAAATTTACCTATCTTAGAAAAAATTATGTCCTCAAATTTCAAAGGGCACGATCAGGTATGACTAAGAACATAATCATGAAACAAAATTTTCAATCGGTATGGATGAGAACGGCGATTGATATAGATAATGATATGATTTGTGATCAAATTAGTCACGCGTTATCGCGGATAAATCAAAAGAATATGTGGTTTGGCATGATCAAAATATATTATTATTGAGTCACGATCAAATTTTGATTTAAGGAGGATCAAAGAAATTGGTTTAACATAAACAATTGTTCAGGCACGATCAAAATATGATCAATTTATATCTAGTCAAATCAAAATCTAGGCATGTCCAAGGATAGAAGCGAAATAGGATTAGCTTAAAAAAGTCATTAGGCACGATTAACCACTAACTGATATTATGTAAGCATGATCGACGATCAAAAGTTACACAAAGTCTAACGGAATTAAAATTACTTAGAAATAAAGAGGATGTAGTTACAATCAAGGCTAATCATGCCAGTCATCCAAACATGATTAAAATTTGACACGAGTATGAATATGATTGAACTAAACATGATCAGGGCTAGAATAAATCTAAACATTAGCAATAATAGAGTTTGAAATATAGGCACGACTAGAACTATAGTCCAATAGTTTAGTCACGATCAAAGTTGTTTAGGAACAATCAAAATTTAAATAATTTTGTTACGATCAACAAGTTGAGGAAAATTGTTTAGGCATGATTATAGAGTCAAGACCTAGGTATGACTATGATTATAGTGAGATGGAATCAAAATATACTAAATGATTATTATGAGGGAACTAATAGGATGGTAAGAGAGAGGCTGCATGGCTTATCGAGAAGACATACAAAAAAATAGGATACGAAATCAATTGGAATGAGGGTGTAATAATCATATGCCAATAAAAGATATAGCTTCTATGGTATTCGAAAACCGTATGCATATCTAAAATCGTTTCACCGAGAATCCATGCCTCGCTAGTGTACATCTGGCTGCAGTAAACCTTTGGTTTTATCACTCAAATATGATATCGTATCGAATATTCTATTAGCTTTACCAATATTAACATACAACTTACAGGTCGAAATAGGGAAACTAGGACATAATTTTAATAACATTCGTTAACTTATACTTACTCAAAATTACTTCAACTTGGGGATCATGCCACGCCAATGCGCTGCTGGCTGCAGTGAACCCGCAGTCTCGATAATTTAAGTAAATATCGATAGTGCGTTGCTGCCTTGCCATCGTAAGTCACCAAAATTATTCCAACTATATACCTAGGAATTTCAAATGAACTTCTAGAAATTCAAACAAGTCGTAAGAAAGTGTAAGTATCTATCCTTGAAGAGAAGGTATCAATTTTAAAAATTAATGATCAATTAGGAAAACGACAGAAGACCACATAAGTAAAAAAATTTAATTTCCATTTCTCTCCTACTCAAGGATCGAAGGACAAAACATGAAATAAAGGTGACTCGAAATTACTTGATGGGTAACTGGTCATGCTAGGCTCAAAAGTCAACGGATAGAAATAAAATATTTGACTTTTGGAGGAATAAATTACAATGGCCTAATGAGAAATAAATAAACAATATGGGCCTTACAAGATGATGATGATTAGAGAGAGAAAATAAAAGTATGCAAATGATTAGAATTGGAAATTGAATCCTAGAAAGTCCTTATTTATCAAGCGAAAGTCTACCCGCCTTGGATCCTTTCGCCGTATCAAAGTGCAAGTGTATCTATGAAAATCTCTCAAGTTATCTAAATTTAATAATTTCTTACCTAAATTGCATGCCTATATAACAAACTTAACTACCCGATAATCAAATTGAATAAGGGACTCCTATTTCCAGTCATCCTCCTAAAATCAAATTACCCTAATTGTGAATGAGCATTTCCTAGTCGCAGGCTCACAGCAGTACGACTAATATGGTACTACTACGAGTTCGCATAATTTGCAAAAACTGACCTGCATGGGCAACCACAAAAACTTGTCTCGACCCGCACCCGCCTTTTGGGATACGAGTGCGTGTCCAAGCCAGCTACGCTACAGTGTTGGCGGTAGCGCGTTGACTAGCCACAATGCTCAAAATCATGTAAGATAGAAAGTTTATTTTCTCATTCATAAAACTAAATTAAGTTACAACATTCCAAGGCTTATATTTAACTAATTACAATGTCTCACCAATTCTAATACAACAAAATATGAACTAACTAATCTTCTAGGTTACCTCAGCATAACCATGGCTCCCAAATGCTAAAAGTTGTCATGGCTAACCTGAAAAATATTGGTTTTCAGTCAGGAATGGAACAAGCAAACAGACCGACAGGCTATTCAAACGTAATAGAATTTATAATACATGAGAATAGCATATGTGAGAAAATCTAGTAAGTGAACTGATATCATGACATAGCTAGAATGAAGCAGGTACTCTACAACAAGATATATCAACTAAAAGAGAAGCATGTATATAAGGTGATTTGGTAAGTGATGTAGAAGACAAGGAGAAACAAGTAAATGACAACTATCTACGTGTGTTAAAATATCTTTTTCAACATGTGAATGGCTAAAGGATAAATCCAGCACCCCGCACGTATTTTTTGTGGCTGCTATTCTCCATGAAGGACACAGAAAATATTTTTGGATAGTTTACATGTCTACTAAGATATTTTCCCTTCCGACTAGTACTCATGGACTCGAACAAGTCACGAACACGGTAATGCATGATAATCAAGAAATATAGTATGTAGAGATCCATGATACTAATTTGTGTAACAAGTATCAACAAGCAGGAGACTATATATATAATATGTAATAGAAAAACTATTAGGAATCAAAAGCAATCAGTATATGTACTTGCTTGGGGTTATTTGTTGGTAAAACCGACAGTACCAAAAATACTCAGTGAGCCACAAAAGTTCAACTCGTACAACAGTCTCCGGATGCTGAAAAAGACATCGTAAATGAGTTTGGTATAAAAGAAATATCTAAAAATGCCTGCCCGAAAGTCCAATTCTGGACACAAGGGCAAAATCATAATTTAAGGTCAAAACGATGTCCGCCGTTCCGCTTTGCACCAAAAAGTGTGCCAGAGTCTATGGTCTCTAAAGCCGTCAAACTATATGTCTACGGGTCCAGTTTGACAATATAAACCCAAACATATGTCCAAAGTTGGATTCCGGTGGGCTGTGCACAAACTCGCCCGTTGGATCGGATCGGATCACGGGCCCGCCAAAATAGCGTTCCGTTCAACCTTCGCATAATCGGACCAAACTTGGCATACAGGACCAGAAAAATGACACCGTTCTGTTGGCACATGTTTCGTCTCGAGATGACAAACATGCACGAAGTTATGAGCTAGTTTACAAAGGGGCCGATACGGGGTATCGATCGGTACGCCTCGATTTCGTCATGCACACACAAAAGAATGACTTCCGTCGAATCCCACACATCCACAACATTCGTACGCGTCTTTCGATGCTCACGGGTTGTGACCATATCGCTAGGTTTGTCGGGGCACACGCTGTATTGGTGAAAATTCTAATTTTGAAAACTATTTTTGCCAAGATTTTCCTGATTTTTAAATTAATTTTAAACAGAAAATAACCAACTAGAAATCCATAAAAATAGGGTTTCAATCTTGGTTATGTTGTCTACAAGGCTGTTCAAGCGGTTTTCTAAGTTTCTGTAAGGACCTTGATTTTTAGGAATTTTTAATTTGATGATTTCTATTTGTTAGATTATATTTCCTCTTTAATTATGATTATAGATGTATTTTTTCGTAGCATTAATTTTTGGAGCACAAGAAATGCCAATCTTTCAAAACATCCTTTAGGAGTTTTGAAGTAAGTAAGCAAGTCGACATTCAATTTGATATATCATGTCCCACCGAAACTTGTCGTCTAGCATTCTTTTGACTTCGCACAATTTTGGGTCAAATTTAGGCCATTTGACTATTAGCCGTAATTCTAGACCTAACTTCCAACGTGAGTTCAGGACTTGACATAGATCAAAACTATTTGACCAAATATATAGTTTTGACGCATTTTGAGTCTACGATGCGCATGCCTGGGGTGTGCCACTCAATTGAGTCTCCATGTGCTATTTATTTGTGAATGACACAAGAGACTCATTGGTTGACTTTATGGATTGATTTGACTAGAAAATATATTCGGACCCTAACTTAGCCAACCCTACTTGGTAGAGCCATGATAGCTTGTCACGACTTTGTAGAATTATCATGAATTTATTTGTGGCCAAATAGAATTAAATACAATTTTGTATATATATGATTATAGTTATAATAGCCTAATACTATATACTAATATGGCCTTAGTCATGGTTAAGTTTGAGATACATATCGATTATGAATTTTGCCATGGCTAGTGTAGTGCTGTGCTTTGCCTAGTATTTTATCTATGGTAGGGAAGGCCGATCCACAGGTGTTTCTAACTAGGAAAAACCAGGCTAAGTTGCGACGTAACCCCTATAGACGAATTATTTATTGTTATTAAGAATATTGAATTTAGGAGACCCGGTTGTATCAATTTAGTCTGGACTTGACCCGAACTAAATCTAAGCCCATATAGGCATGTAGTGAGACCAAAGATGATCATGTAGACATATTTGAGGTAGATGCAATAATTCTTATTATTTTTAGGAATTGACCAAATTTTCTAAATATTTGAGATACGTATAATATAGATAGTATTAATATTAATGGCATTTTAGATTATTTGTACTAGTTTCTAGAGCCAAATAAAGAGTGTGTCTTATGTTCACCAAAACCTACTACGGTTTGTTTTAATTGTATTAGGATTATATTATTATTAATGTTATTGTTGTTCTTATTAAATAAAATTATTTATTATATTGGTTATTTTTATTATTTTTATCGTTAAATGAGTTTATCTATATATACATATTTCTATGAATAGGCCATACCCTAGGAATAGATAATATTGAGTTTTTATTTAGACTTTTGGATATTATACATATATATAGGATAGGTACAAACACACACACACACACACACACACACACACACACACACACACATATATATATAATATATATATATATAAAGAAATAGAAATAGAAAGGAAAGAGAAGAAAAAAAAAAACATATGCTTATATTGTTCCCTTGCGGGAACAGTATAAGCAAACCCCGAGCCCCCGAAATCAAATCGACCCCACAAGGAGTGCATAGCAGCCTTCATATACAAAGAAACCCGTCCCAAGCCTTAAGCATATAAATAGAACCCGGAGAGAGAGAGGAGAGAGAAGGAGAGAGCTCTAAAAACCCTAACCCAATGCCCCTCGCTATCACCCTTGCCACCCCCATCTCTGGACAACCTCTCATGCTGCCGTGCGCCACCCCTGACACGTTGGAGCGCCGCCCAGGGCCTGTCAACTGTGCGAGCAGAGCATGGTGGGAGTAGTAGCAGTTCACAACCGAGGTGCACAAAGTTGAGGAAAACATTTGTTCCTGACAGTTCAACAAATTATTCCAGGTACTGTTTTAATAGGCCAATTATTGACAATCCTAGAGATTTTTCAAAATCTACCTGAACAGTATTTAGTCAACATAAAATCATAGAAACTCTTGTTATTACATTTTTCTACTTGCTTAGACAGTAAGTTAAATCGATTTTAAAATCAAGAAAAACATGGCAAAAAATAGTTTTTCAAATTAGAATTTTCATCGTACGGCGTACGCCCGACAAACCGGG